>CM037930.1:15221122-15401429 GCA_021346845.1 Apeltes quadracus | reverse complement strand
CCCAACCCCATACCCCTAACCCTAACCTAACCCAACCCTAACCCTAACCCTAACCCACATCCCCCTTTTGATTGGCGACGCTGCCAACACGCCCCAGCTCTCCAGTTTGGCGTGGATCTCGCAGTCCTCAATGTAGAACGGCAGATTAAGGAACGACACCACCACCTCGTTGTTGCAAAGCTCCCGTGCGTGGATCCTCGTCTCTCCCATTTTAAAGCCTTCCAACAGTCTTTCCTTTCCCTTCGGGTGACTCATTGTCATTTCATATCTGTTGTGGCCCACCACCCGGCATGCCACCAGACCACCACACAAGTGCCGCACGCATTTCATCAGCTCCATTGCGGTTATGCTGCTTTCACCTTCCAGCTCTACGCTCACTGTCAGCTTCTTGTTGCTTTTTTCCACACTGTCCATATTCAATTCACTGTTTAATTCCGGTCCGCTGTTCATTTGAGTTGCCGTTTGTCCATTCCGTGTCTGTTCATGATGCTGGTTCATCGTTTTAGGGAGTCAAGCAAAAATAAAAGCGACCCTCCCAAGGGGAGGAATATATAACTTCCTCCCCAAACAGTGCACTACTGCTGGGGGTAAAGTCTAAAGTCCGTACTAAAGGTACTAAAGTCCGTCTTCAAAGAAAAAAAACTCCTATTCTAAAAATCTCTATTGAAAAAAAAGCAATATTCGAACGAGAGTATCCAAGAGGAGCCGTGTGCCTAAGAAATCCACCACTGCGTTCACTTCCTGCAAGAGGCGGAGCTTCCGAGATCAGACGAGATCTTGCACTATACGACACCTGGGATTCCCAGGTGGTCTTCCATCGAAATACTAACCAGGCCCTACTTTGCTTAGCTTCTGAGATCAGACGAGATCGGGCGGAGCTTTTTTTTTTTTTTATTATCAAAAAGGCATTATATTTACAATTTTTCTGTCCCACCGGTTGAGAACCACTGATATAAAGGATATTTATTAATAGAATTGAGCAAAAGAACAAAAGGTCTAACAAAATGAGAAAAATGGGCCAATGAGTGCCGTGGAGCCACTATGGGCCTCGGAACCTCTTTTATGACAAATTTCCAAGTTGTAGTCCTGCACAATCAACGCCCAACGCATGAAGCGCTGGTTGTGATTATACATTAGAGATAGAAAAACCAGAGGGTTATGGTCAGTGTACACAATGATGGGCACAGAGCTTGATCCAACATACACCTCGAAATGCTGCAGGGCCAACAACAAAGCAAGTGTTTCTTTTTTGATGGTGGAATAGTTAACTTGGTGTTTGTTAAACTTACTGGAATAGTAGCATACACAGGCACGGGCAGCGCCAGCCCCCACCCTGCTTGCATACACCTTAAGCTTGAAGGGCGTGGCAAAATCTGCAGCCGACAGCACAGGGGCGTGATAGAGGAGCGCCTTGAGACTGCCAAACGCCATCTGACAATCTGACGACCATACAAACTCGAACTTTGGGCTCAATAATTTAGTTAATGGCTGAGCAATAGTCAAGAAATTCCGGCAGAAGGTTCTGTAGTAACCTGCCATCCCAAGAACGACTGCAGCGCTTTACGTGTAGTGGGTACTGGACAGGAGGAAATGGCAGTTATCTTGGCTTCTACCGGGCGCACCTGTCCAAATAAGTGACCGTAGCTTTACCAAACTCACTCTTTGCCAAATTCAGCAGGAGGTTGGCTTTCTCCAAGATGTGCAGGTGCTCCTCCCACGTATCAGTGTATACAATCACATCATCCAAGTAGGCGTTACAATTAGTTACCCCAGCCAACACAGTATTCACTAAACGCTGGAATGTAGCTGGTGCATTGCACATGCCGAACCTTGTATTGTGCAAAATTGTCGGGAGTAACAAACGCTGAAATCACAGCTGCACGGTCAGTCAAGGGTACTTGCCAGTAACCCTTGAGAAGGTCTAGTTTGCTTACAATCTTCGCATTCCCCAGGTTATTGATACAGTCCTCCATTCTCGGTAGTGGGTATGAGTCGCGCACTGTAACACAGTTCACTTTATGGAAATCTGTAATGAAACGGGGCGAGCCATCGGGCTTACTCTCAACAATACAGGGTGAGCTCCACGAACTAGAACTGAGTTCCGCAAACCCAATTCATCAATTCTCTCTTAGTTTGATTGGCACAATAGGGGTGTTGTTTTATTTGACGCTGGTCAATCAGCTCAATATCATGTTTTACTAAAGTTGTTATAGTTGGTACTTCACTAAACACGCAGCTAGCTCTAAATTGGTCGACAAGGTCGATTACACCATGTCTATGTTCGGCAGATAAATGTAGTAGCCGGGCAGGTAACTGGGCTATCGCTTCGGAGTTAGGGAGTCGAGTGCCTGACTGGACTGGATGACGCGGCTCCAAAATATCACAGTCGTGTGGAAGCGCAGGATCAGTTACGATCAGAGCGGTGCTCCGAGGATGCCGCACCGTTAGTGGCGGCGGTGGTTCGTCTAAAAGACAGTTTTTATCGTTTTCCAGAAGTAGATACAACTTTGACATATTGACATGACAGACCAGCGTTTTTCTCCTTTGCTCAGTAGGGTTAGTAATCGAGTATTGAGAATGTAGTCAGTGTCACTGAGGCGTTCACGGACTTCATATGGACCGGTAAATTTGGAGGAGAGCCCCGAGACAGGTGTAGGCTGTAATGGCAACACTAAATCACCTGGTTCAAACCTGCGCGTTACAGCTGAACGGTCAAAGCGACGCTTCATCACCTCCTGCGAACCGGAAAGTGACTGTTTAGAAAGTGGATTGGCAACATGTAGCCGCTCACGGAAGTGGCGGACATAATCCAACACATTTTTGGCCGGTGATGATTTAAGCGACAGGAAGTGATCATGTAACGTTTTTAATGGGCCACGGGGTGTATGCCCAAACACAAGCTGAGCAGGGCTGAAACCCAAGGACTCCAAAATGGCTTCACGCGCTGCAAACAATACAAACGGCATCATCCCAATCGTTTCCGTTTTCCAAACAATACTTACGGAGCATAGACTTGAGTGTCTGATGCCATCGCTCTAGAGCTCCCTGGGACTCGGGATGATAAGCAGAGGAAACTGCATGTTTAACATGTTGTCTATACACAGTAGGCACCACTCTCTGGTACGTAACATTCCAATCAGCATCAGTATCAGGGAGAGGTGACCATCGCCGCACTTTCTCCACACTTGCAGAAGCTACTTTCTCCACACTTGCTTTGTCGTTGTCACTCACCACCCTACGGAACCAACGCTGTAATGTTGGATCTCCTCTCTGTGCGTTCGCCAGCCTCCCGAGCGTAACTGGAAAGGAAACTGAGCTGGGGGGGGATCGCCCGTTTCCACCTCAGGCAGAGATTGCAAAGCGATCGGCTTCTCCGCTACCTCGAACGCAGTCTCGCCTGAAAACATGGGCATGAGTAAGCTGTCGCTCAATGAAACTTCAGAGTTATCATCCTCATTTAGACGCAACTATGCGCGCGCCCGCGTGAGTACACACACCGGGAACACCACAGAAGTGTCCAAATGATCAGTGACGGACTGTGGTGAATCTAGCACCTCTAACATAAGAGTCACCTTACCTCCTGCAATGTCGTTCCCCAATAAAAGTACAACCCCCTGGATTGGCAGCGCGACACACACCGCGACAGGAAAGAACCCTGTATCTAAATCAGACTCAATGTGAACGGTGTGCACGGGACGAGGAATGTAGCCCATTTCAATGCCACGGAGCACCCAACCGAACCCACAAGCTGATTGCTCAGAAAAAGGTAACGCAGACGCCAAAATTACTGACTGGGAACATGCGGTGTCCCTTAAGACCCGGACAGAGCGCTGATTCTCAGGCATGCCGGTGAGTAAAATGCGTGGGTCAAATACAAATGGTTTGAAGCAAGCATCAAGCTCGTCGCATTTTTCAGTCTCCGTCTTTGTACCGTGGTTAGCTTTAATTAATCCAATGCCCCTAGGCTGGCCAAACCGCGAAGATTGTTCTTTGCGTTTTAAAGCCGGACAGGCAGCAATAACATGACCACCCAGGTGACAGTAGAAACATTTTCTGTCCTCCTTTTTTGCACCTGGTGTTTTGTGGGCGGAGGGAGGCGAACCAGGGACACAACGAGGTCTGTCAGGAACGGGAACAAAAGTGGTTTTGTGAATCAACAAGTACTCATCAGCTAAGGTTGCAGCAGCAGTTAAAGTGGTTACTTTCTGCTCATTTAAATACACAACAACGCGCTCGGGCAGACACCTTTTAAAGTCCTTTACGAGGAGTAGTTCTCTTAGGGCATTGAAGTCATCGGCTGAGCAGGCAGCGGCCCACTTATCAAATAACACACCCTTCTCTCGGGCGAACTCAGTATAAGTCTGATTTTGTGACTTTCTATGACCCCTAAATTTCTGCCGATATTCCTCCGCATTCCTGCGCAGAATAGCAGACTTTACAGACACACACTTAAACTCTCTTCTAAAGAAAGCACTGCCATGGCTTCCTGGGCTTTGCCATGGAGTTTACATTGCAGCAACAGAGACCAAACCTCAGTCGGCCACTGCAGAGCCATTGCAATGCGTTCAAACACACTGAAGTAGGAGTCCACCTCAGATTCCCGGAACAACGGCACTAGAGCAATGTTCTTGCAAACATCAAAAGCCGGGGGCTTAGGACTAGTAGAATTTCGGGTGGAGGAGGTGGTCAGTGGCATACCTGGATCAGTAGCAGGTAGGCTCTCCGCGCCTTGGGAACTTTCCAGCTCCAGCTTCTGTAGCCTTACAGCCGTATCAGCCTCTACGTCCAGCTTCCTCATTTCAAGCTGAAGTTGCATGTTCTGTTCCCGTTCCCGTTCTTGAGCCTGAAACTGGAGACGGGCCAGGCTAACCTTTACACAGGCCTCATCTCTGGAACGAGCACTGCTTTCTGGGGATTGATCATAACGCGGCAGCGCGACGGGTGTTTTTAACCCTCCACCTACCTCGCTAGTCACCCTAGAGACTGCTCGTGGTTTACGGGCCCACGCCCCCTCTGTCTCTGCTGAGACAGCCTCAGGAAGCATTTTTAATTCTGCTGTCACAGGTATCTCAATCACCCCACTCTCCAGCAGGTTAGCAATCACTAACGGTTTCAGATCTCTCTTTAACATCGTTTTGGTTACCGGAATCTGGAGGTGACTCGCTACAATAAACAACTCATCTTTTCTACACAGATTAATTTGCTCAAGAGTTGGATTTGCTAAGAATGCCTCCAGGTCAAAACGCTCAAAAGCCATGACACAAAATCACCTAGACGGCTGGAGCAGATAATTACCTTATGTTCACTTATCCTCTTCCAATTAATATCCTTTTTCCCAGGAATCAATTTAGAAGTCCCGGACGAGCCCCCATTTATGTTACGTACGGGTGTTAGGGGTATCAGGACATAGAGATAAAACCAGAATGTAGGGGTGAGGCAGGAGAAGTTTACCACAAACTTTTACATCACCTAAATGCATCAGCGGAAATGTTATTTGTCATGTTTCATGACTCATTTTTTTGGGGGGGGAGGGTAAATTTGTGTATTCATTTTACTATTTGGTAAAACACTCATTATTTTTGGGTCTGTACAAAGTAATGTGAAGAACTGAAGTAACTCCAACCCTAAACTAACACTATATTAATGCGTTAAATATAGTGTGCACTTAATGTTGCTGTGATCACGCATACATGGTCATTAATGTGTAGAGAAGTCACGACTGGGGCGTTATTGCCATTAATAACTGTATTCACTGTAGTTACTAGCTACAATAATCTAAAATACAATTGAAATATAACAGTAAATACCTGTAGATATTGACAATGATTACGTCCATATTGGACGGTCAACCCTTTCTATGTTTCACACGTTCATTGCTTCCTTTAATCACAGTTACACAACCTAAAGACCCGGCAGGACATTTGTCAACCTCCACCTTTCCTGATATTTCCGTGCTGCGTTTCTTCAAAGGTAATATCGTAACGGGGTGTCACAATGTTCACAGACGTGGGATATTGTCACGTCTTCATCGACCTCGGGGAGAGCTTTTGCATTATATCTGTCATGACCGAGAAAGGCCTAATGGAACCAAAAGTCTGATTGAGGTGATTGAGACATGGCCCAACATACTGGCTGATGCAAGGTTGTGCAGTCAGAGGAATGTTTCAGTCAGAGTCATAGTGTAGCCACACTTTGATCAGACCTGTGTGTGTGTTTGTGTGAGTATGTGTGTGTGGCAGCACCACCGTGTTACCGCATCACTCTGAAACTGCTGCCCATCTCTCTCTTCCTCTCTCGTCTCCTCGCCAAAGCACCTTAGGATGAGTCATTTAACGTTTACAAATGACACAGATCTGCACAACAGACCAAATCCATATGGGGTTTTGGAACAAAACAAAATAACCCAATGCTTCTGGGAATTTAGGATTTATTTTTAAGCCATGTTGGCGGCAGATTCCTGTCTGGTTAAGGTTGACACAAAAAATACAAAGAAAGATGACTGTGGTTTCGAGTTGACGCATCCTAATACACAACTTTATATGGGTCAATATCAACACATGAAGAAGCCACTCACAGCAAGGTGGACTCGGAAAACAGCTCTACTGTTCTAACCACATTGATTCATCTTCATCAAGAGTCATTGACTGCTCAATTGTTACCGTCATCCAACCACAGCAGGCTTAAGCGCAGGTTATTACTCGTCAGTCGGAACCTCTTCCTAAAGACAGACGGCTAACACAGAAAAATTCCACTCTGGTTCTCTAGCTTTTGAAAAAAAATAGCCCTGAAAGCCTTGACAATTAGAGAATTGTAGTGAGGTTGTAGGAGTTTACAGTAAAAGTCTCCCCCTCAGCGCACTCTCCTATTTGGGGATTCTGTTTTCACGAATGCTGCCTGATATTTTAAGACAGCCTGCTCATGATTTTATTAGAATAACTTAAGTTTAAATTAAATACGCCGTGGCTGAGTGTTGGCAAACCCGTAAATGATGCCGTAAGTCTCTCTCAAAGTTAACAACATTTCCTGCAACCATGCTGCTCATTGTAGCAACACGGAGCTGCCTCATGTCTTTGTTGTCTTTTGTTGTAGACAAAGAAGGAGTCAAAGGATGTAATGTATAGGAAGACAAATCTGCAAAAGCTTTTCTAATTTAGCACGCCGTTTGTTAAGCTTGAAACAGGCTATTGGTTATCAAACAGCAGAAGGCCTTCTTGCACTATATGTATTACTATTTACCTCTTCTAATCTGTGACAAGGAGTGGTAAATGTCTCGTAAAAGCAAATAAAAGACGTGGTTGAGGCCTAGGGAAAGATTAAATGTCAACGCCATCTTGCAGTTAGGAACAAGGCAGGAACCTGGACCGCTCATGTAACAATGACAGATGAATTTAGTAAGATGTGGAAAAAGGCTGCACACCTTCAAGCTGAGGTTAAGTGAACATTGAAAAAAAGACTTAAACGTTGGCTTACTGGAATGTTTTCTTCACGTCTAATCAGTGATCTCTTCCCCTTAGACTCGATCAAAGGCGCCACCTGGTGGCCGAAGCTTTGCAGTACCACATTCACAAGCAACCTGCTGAGAAAGAGCATCCTTATCTCTCTTGTAGCTCTCCTTCAGTTTGGAGCTTTTTCAGACAGGCATTGCTGTGGTATTTTATCAGATCCTACAACAGGTTGTTAACTTAAAGTAAAGAGCTGTAAAATTGTTAAAAAAAAGAAGAAAAAAAAGGGAATGTTTCTTCCATGTAAATGAAACCACAGAAGTTTCTGTTCTCGTACACGTTTTCCGTGTGGGCAGAAATACTGTGTGTTCGATGTCTAACCGCCATGTGTGTAAGTGTGTTTGTGTGTGTGTGTGTGTGTGTGTTTAAGGGATCCGACTAGCGATAAAATATATTGCCTTTCATTAATGCTTCCTGTGTGTTTCAGGGTACACGTTTCCAGAACCTTTTTGTATACTAACACGATTTCTAATTCAAGTGTATTACTCAGGTATTTGATTTGACCAAACTATTCACAAAAGCCTCAGTTGTAGGTTTTTTTGAGTCAATTTGCCTATTTTACAATGCGACCTCACCTCACTGACATAGTGAACATAGTAAACATCCTGTCAGCATGCTTGCATTGTCATTGTTAGCATGTTAGCATGCAGACATCATCACTTAGCTCAAAGTCCCCCTGCGTCTGAGTACAACCAGGCACAGCTGCCTGACTGTAGACTTATATGTTGTGTGAGGCCCCACTATTTGACTATGTCTACACTGCATGTTGGCAAACTGTGGTTATAAAATAGTACAGGTCAGGTTAAGAGTGACAGAGGAAGTGGTTGCTTCCTGTATCGCGCCTTCTGTTGTGTAATTAGGTCAGTAGATTAACTGAAGACTTAAAACATCTCATTATTGACTCTACTTCCAACAAAATATTCATATATGGCAAAACTATATATAGCACTTCCCTTGTGATCATTTTAAACACACACACACACACACACACACACACAGACACATATTGCTTAGTAACTAGGGCCTGATAATAGCAGTGCATATATTAAAATACGCATTAATACTCTGCCCTCAGGTATATTACTGAGTGTGACTGAATGGGACAATTGTGTTTCTACTTGAATTTAAAGCAAAGTAAGATCATTTTTAACCTGGTATTAAAATATCACAGGAAGTAAACTTTGAATAAACATGAAGGGAGTGTTAAACTGTAACTCTAGTTAGTAAAGAAATGAACCTAACTGGTGACCATCAGGTTCTTCCACTCCTCTGCTGAGGTTAATCAGTCAACGATTGTCCAGTCACAGTAAAGTACAGTTTTAACAATATGCAGCCACGAATGAATGATTGAAATGACATCAATAAATAGCTTATTTTAATAAGTCAACTAAACAACAAAGCAAGAGTTTACTGTTTTAGAACCTCAACGGAGCAGGAGGAAATACGACAGGGTTTCACAAAACAGACGGTAAAAGCTTCTGTGGTTTGAAGCAGGAGGAGCAAAGAACCGTGTGGGCAGGAGAGGAGGACGTCATAGGAAACTGTTTGAGAAAGAGGAAGAATGGAAGTACTCATGATGGGGGGGGGCTGTGACAACTTTTAAAGCTTCCACTAAGAATTGTTCTACAGCCCATCAAGGACCACAGAGCCTTGGTATCAATGACTTTCGCACACGCTGTATTGTGATATGACACCATCTATCACTACATCTGTCTCACATAATTTATTATTTTTTTTTTATTAAACATTTCTCTCAAAGCCTTACATGACAATCCAATTTTCGCCATGGAGAGAATCCTGTGCTCACCACACAGGCGTGTCTGTACAAAACATAATGGTAATACATCCCATTGCTTTGTTACTTCTTGGTGCGACAACATGCAGCAGTTCTTTTACAGGATAATTACTCACCACCGATGGCACTTTGTCTCTGTCTGCCACCACACCATTTATATTCATATTCATTTGAACGGCTTTGATTAAAATTAGTTATTTGAAAACACTCTTTCACACGCTTTATTTAAAATGTATAAATATAGCTGTAAACATTTTAGCCTCCACTCTGCGTTGTCGGGGCCACTGATGCTGACATTGTCCCTGTCAACACCAGCAAACAACTCCAACAAAATGTATAATGTCTAATGGTTTTATTCCCCTTTTGAAAATTCATCACAAGATGAGACAATGTCATAATGAATTCATATCACAATTTGTCTTCATTTATTTTTTGCCTCTTTTGCCTTAAAAAGTTAGCATATATATATATGCTAACTTTTTAAGGCTTTTTATATAACTTTTTAATTAATATATATATATATATATATACATATTTGCTGATGCGTGCTGTCTGACCTTTGAACTCTGGCTGGCTACATTCAGGTTGGTTTCTGAAAGTTTATCTTCTTTTCAGAGAGAAACCATTTTAACCACAGTTTAATTAAGAAAGAGGTTTCTTAATTGCCCTTAAGCAACCATCCATGGTATGAAAATACTTTTCATACCATGGATTCACTTCAGAATTTGTAAACTCATACATAGTATGAGTTTACAAATTCCCTCTTCTTTCTCAGACAATATTGATGAACACGCTAGTGGTCACTGTGATTTAACCTTTTAGTCTGTGTAAAGCCCTTATTTCAAAATGTTGTCTTCCTATGTTTATTCTACCCATAGCAATAAGACAAATGAGGGTACTTTAACAACAGATCAGTGATAGCAACGGGGTGCAGGTCATAGTAATGCAGGTCATAGTAATGAAGTGCGACCGCTCTCCGATCACAGCGTCTCCATCCTCCGGCTGAGGCGTCCCGGTTCAGCAGTCACTTTAAGAGTCGGAGGTACGATGGTCATACATCGGGTTGTTGAAGTGGTCCAAAGTGCTCAGCTCGTTGTTGTCCAGAAGTCGGCCGTAGGATCTACGTCTCAAATGGAAAGGAAGTAGAGACACGTTTACATTCTCACAAAATGTCACGAACACATTTATGTCAATGTAGTAACACTCGAGTGGAGTGTTACTACATTGACATAAATGTGTCCGTGCACCAGTAGTAGATTTGTTTTGACTCTGGACTCACCGGCTCTTGCTGCAGTAAATCCCAACCAGAACTAAGGCAACAGTTGCTATGACCAGAAAAACAATAACTGCGATGATTCCTGGAGAGAAAAAGACAAAGACAGTATTGTAAGTTTTGGTTCTGTAAAAATAGTTTGAAGGACCTTCTGCATACTTTGCTTCCTACATTACTTTCTTTACAATGCTGCATGTTGCAAAACACTGCAAAGATCTTACTCAGCTCCTGTGTTTCACTTTTTGTATGAAGGCTGCTGCGTTATTGGCCGATGAACCTGATGCCAAATCCCAAACACACACCCACATTATAATAAAAAGAACGACTTCATTTAAATGTAAAAAAAACCTTTCAGTTTCTGAGACGTTCTACACAGAAGCACCAAGGTGAAACTCATGGTGGAGGTAGATGAACATTCAAGAGTTATATAGCTGATTGAAATTGATTGCCATGCATACAACCACAATACTTGCTGAGCACAGCAAAATGTAGTTTTAGAATGAATTTGAGACATAACAGGAATGGGGTTTTTTTTTGTGTATGGTTTTACAAGGTCTGTCATTTACACTCTTTCATGAGTTTATATGTCATGTCATCATCCAAACACTCCTCACAGTTACCATGCTGATCTAACCCATACAGTACAGCCTGGCTTATACTGTATGTGTGACTGACCTGCTCCTGACACTGTGTATCATAAACATGAGATCATTTCTTTACAGGCAAACAACGTTGATCTTTGAGTCAAAATATAGATTTGTAATCTCGCTGACGGTAATCTTAGCCAAGCATATTTGCGCAGGGCTGTTACATTGTGTGCGATTTCACCGACGACCAGGAAGAAAATTCAGATGGCTGTCACTCCCTGAGTCGTTCCACTTATTTGGAAGCAGGACTCAATCAATATATCAATCTGTAAATTGGGTTATGGGTATAATTTGTTTAAAAAATGCAAAAATGTTAATCTCACTGTGGCACTTGAGAAAAAAGTCAGGCGATCAACGTCCTGTTACTCAAACAGAAAACGTTGGCACTTTCTCTTTGGAGGAGCAAAGTTCTTAATTTAGTTCCTGGTCCCTGACAGGTCTCTGTCCACTACACGGGACATTTTAACGGTGTTAAAATAGTGTACACTCATAACAGCATTAAGAATGAAGAGATCCTGAGACCTGAGAGAACTTAACGTGTCTCTGCAATGAATGAATGACAATCAAAAACAGGCCAGAAATTTAACCGTTTTGCAAATGATAGAATGAAACAACTGGCAGACAGACATTTCTCTTCCTCAGTTTAGCTCGTTCAACTAGTGAGGACTCCATTCCACAAAGTAAACAAGGATGTGTGGGAGTAAAGTGTGGCGTTAAAAATATTAACTAGGGATCGACACATTAAATAACTGAAACAGAAGAATGATCGGATTCAAGGCCTCTGTTTGTTTACAGCGACAGGGCGCTTTGTTCTTTGGGTACTTTTTTCTCACAGTTTTAAGAGAGATGTACCTGTTACATCAGGAACTAGTGTTTGTGTGAGATAACATGAAGTTCACTGGTGAATATGCTGTTAGAGAGCAAAGTTATGTATTAATAAAGCCTTTGACTAGTGCCTGGAAATCATAGAATGAGCCACTGAAAAGCACATCCGGAACAAGGTTGAAGGTCAAAGTTCTCAGTAAAATATTTTGGTGATGTTGTTTATCTACTTATCTGTTTGGTGCAACATTTGGTACAAACATTCACGGTCCCCAGATAATGCATGCAGATAGGACATTTTCCCCCTTGTACTTCAAGATGACTTAGAAATGTACTTCTGTAATTAAAGTATCTAAACAGCTACTAGATTGATTGCTGTGAAAATTGGAACGGACATGGGTTAGGCCGACAGATGGCATCAACATTATTCCACTGACCTATCATCAAGTACCATTATATTTTTTTAAATAAAAAATGCCCAATCATTTGGTTTAGGACCAAATAATTGCAATGCCTATAACTCCTACCTACTTTGTGTTTAAGTATCAAATATTAGCATTCTTGTTGCTTCCTACCTGAGCTCAGAGCCTCTGGCTTATGTTCTTCTTGTACCAGCGTGGTGGTGGTAGTGGTGGTGCTGATGGGGGTGGTGCTGCTAGTTGTTCCTGTGTTTTGGTTGGTGATGGATCCGGTAGTTTGTGCCGTGCTGGGGAGGCTGATGCTGGTACTGTTCTTGGTGCTGGTACTGATGCTGGGACTGATACTGGGGGTAGTACTGATGTTGGCACTGATACTGGGGGTGGTACTGATGCTGGGACTGATGCTGGGGCTGGTACTGATGTTGGGACTGATACTGGGGGTAGTACTGATGCTGGGACTGATACTGGGGGTGGTACTGATGCTCGCACTGATACTGGGGGTAGTACTAATGTTGGGACTGATACTGGGGGTAGTACTGATGCTGGGACTGATACTGGGGGTGGTGCTGATGCTGGCACTGATTCTGGGGCTGGTACTGATGTTGGGACTGATACTGGGGGTAGTATTGATGCTGGGACTAATACTGGGGGTGGTACTGATGCTCGCACTGATACTGGGGGTGGTACTGATGCTGGGACTGATACTGGGGGTGGTACCGATGTTGGGACTGATGCTGGGGGTGTTACTGATGCTCGCACTGGTACTGGGGGTAGTACTGATACCGGGACTGATATTGGTGGTGGTACTGATGGACGGTGATTCCAATAGATCAGTTTCCTGTATCACTGCACCACAGAACAGTAGACCTGTAGATATATAGGCACAGTTATTATTGCAGGTATCACAGCGTACATTTTACACATTGCGGTCACTTTACTGGATGAACGCTATGATTATGATAGGTTATATATTATGATCTTATTATCATGGAAGATGTCATGATGATGTCATAGATTCCTAAGTCATGTAAGCAGCCCTTTTCATTTTAAATGTGTATCTTTTAAACGTTTAACTCTGAATGTGGAAACTACAAATAGTAAACCTGAAACACTTTGGGTTACACTGATGATAACAGTTATTGAGCACAATGAGATGCCTTGAAATCAAACAAGGACAGTGATTCAGACATACCCACCAGCAGAACAGACCACAGGCTAGGTGGAATGGATGTCAAAAAACATCAATGCATTGGTCCTTGTAATGTAAATATTCACTAGGCCACTAAATGTGTATTAATCCACTGCTGAAAAAAGCATTGTTCCTCCTTTTTGAGTGCTGATTTTAAAAAGTCAGGAAATCACTTATTATATGACGTATTGTGTGATGGACTAATACATTTTGGATTTTGGTGTTTTTCAGGAACTAGTTTCCAATTTAGAAAAATATTGGATAATGGCAGCTTTAGTGTGACAAGTACGAATGATGGTTATGTTTTTGTTACGGAAACTGTTAATCTACTTATGTTGGAGAGCGAATGGGTCTTTGGTATTGTATCTGTTGTGTGGCCTGATCAGGTGTGCGGGGATCGACTGGTTTTGTCTTCGCCTCATGGTCTGGGATTTGCGGGGTTGTCCTCACTTTAGTAAATACGTTTACTGAGGATCAACACCACAAAATCACTTTCGTGATTATTTCTCCCCATTGCAGGGACGTAACATAAGCATTTCACATGCAGTCTGTGAGGGTATTAGGACTTTAACACTAAGTTCACCAACTTTCCACTCATCAGACAGTTGAATGTCATGGAAGAATCAAGTTTAACACAGAGAACCATGTCATTCCATAAGAGGAGAGGCAAATTTGAGTTATCGATGTTTCAATGAAAAGTAAGTTGGGCAAAGAGAAGAGGTATGATGCAAGGTTTCCCTGTCTTCTTAGTACTCCAAATGTCACTCGCGGCCTTTTAGAGAGATTAGAGAGAACGGCAAAACAAATTGCTAAATAACCACATTATGTTATGACTGACATTCATTGATTCAACTCAACAAATTATCCTGTGATCAAAGAACTCAATTGGTCCCCCCAGGTTTCATAACTCCACATGGTAAACAGTTAGAGTTAAGATTCCTCCCCTGAGTCATTAGTGCCATTTACACAAATGTGTTTAACTTTCACAAAGTTGAAAGAGTGAAAGTATTCATTGTACTTTTTCAATTTCAATTCACAGAATCAAGTGTGACATAGAAGCGTTCCGGTCGTCATCACACAGAGCCAGCTTGTGATTTTAACTGCGTTGTATTAAGTTCTGACAAATGTCTTTTTTAAACCAATGAAAAAAGACAGTTCTTGAGAGGTGCATTTCAGGAAAATGTCTTGAGACCAGCCTGACTTCCCTAACAGAGAATAGAAACTTAAATCAAATTCAGAAGGAATTTTGTTCGCAATTTATTGAATAATCTTGCACATATTCTGACTTGCTCCAAACAAAACCAAGTCTAGTACATAAAAAGACAACAAGAAACCTGATTTTAGTTCTAGTAACCGAATCACAAAGCACGCATCGATATTGTGTTTACTTACATGATATGGCAACCTGCAGGCCGCCCCTCATTTTGTCCCTTTTCGCTGTATCGCCACTGCCTCCTGTGTAGTTGGAGCTCTGTGCTCTCTGTGCGTAGATCTACAGTGGGTGGCTGCCAGTGACAGGAGGTGACTTATTACAAGAGCCTGGAGGCAAGGCTACGTGATGACTGAGAGACACAGCAGAAGAAAAAAAAGAGGTGTGTTCTAGTGACGACATAAAGGACCAGTTTGTATGGTATAGTGGCATCTAGTGGGGAGACTGCAGGTTGCACGACCGTTCTTCTGAGTACTGTTGTGGCTTTTGGCTGGAGCAGAAAGCCACTGAAATTATTAATGAGCTTATTGTGCTTAATAGTATTCAAAATTGTATCACTAATATTCTTTTATGTGATCATAATGTGATTTACTGCAGTGTGTGCAGGATTTATATGTTTAATTCCTTTCCTCATGCATCTGTGTAATATCTCCAAAATGAATCTGTATTTAAGTATAATATTTGAATTATACACTATGTAATATATATGGAAATATGTTGGAAAGAATAGCATCCAAGTTTCATGTGTGTAAAGTACAGTCAAATTATTATTTCTTAACAGTTTGCAATTGATTGATTGAGTCTGCTCAACAGAACTTGTAAAAAGGTGTTTATATAGTTTTGTGAGAGAATGTGAAGTTGGTCTGATTTAGCTTTAGAATATCAGTGCGCCCCAAAATGTGGTCTTACAATGTCTTCAAAGTCACCTAGCCTTGCTAATGATGTGGTTCAGTCTTACCCATCTGTCACTGCATGAAAAGTGGTATTTCCGTCCCCGTAAACGCCCGAAAATCTCCCTAATTTCCGACAATTTACAGGCTGCGCACGCCGCGTTCGCCTGTCCCGGAAATTGTCGGAAACAGACTCTGACGTAGGTGGCGATCAGCTGGCGGAGCTGCGAATGGCCGTAATTAGCATATGAATGCAGCGAAACCGCGGGTGGCCGAGCGGAGCGGGCTGAATATCCTCACTCCTTATTGGAGGAAACCACAACTTTCAAACAAGTAAAATCACTCGTGATTGGCAGCAAAACCACGCCTGGGCAGGCCTGGCTTGAGTTTCCTTACTCATCATTGAATGAAACCACAACTTTCAAACAAGAAAAATCACTTGTGATTGGTTGGCAGATCTGTCGCTATTGGTCACCCAGCCTCATAAATAATTTATATATACAATATATATTATTTATTCATTCATATTTTACTGTATATTCATGTCATTGTTATCCTATGTAGGCTACTAAACAATTATTAGACTACCATCAAGGACATTAATGAATTTATAGAGGAAATGAACATTTGCCAGGAACATGTTTATGCAAAAAGAGCTTTATTAAAACAAACAATTATATACAAAGCGAGGATCTGCGCACACATGGGGAGAGGATGATCCAAAAACTACAACTGTCCGTTTGCCTCCTCGGGGTTGTAGGTAACTGGCGGCGTTCTTTCCGAGGCAGGTCCGTTGCGCAGACGCACATTGTGCGTGGCTCTGTACTTTGGAGTCGCCTCTAACCGGGACTGCATCTTCGCACAGAGTTCAGAGAGCTCCGTCCTACGAAATGACGGCGACCGTACAATCCACCCAGAGACCCCGCCAACATGCCCTCTTCTTCGGCAGACATGAGGTCTCCGCTGGCGGACTTCCAGAGTTCCACCGCGTCATCTGCGAGCACACGCTGTCTCCATTCCAGCGGCTGTAAAAAACACAACAATGAATCAATACTGTGCGATGCGTATGGACACAACACATCAATCAATGCTTGTGAAAAATAGTCACCAAATAAACTCTTACCCGCTTTCTTCTGGCGCGATTCTGAAGCTCCGACGTGCCGTCTCGTAATACGCCTTACAGGCGGCTGGAAAACAATTAAATTAAAGTGGTATGAATAAAAAACAATACGCAAGTCACGGTAACATTAAACGAGGAAGGAGAAACAGTTAAAAAAAAGTCACTTACAGATGTAGCTCCGAGCAAATAGGAGGTCAGCGCCTCATTGTGAGGAGATAATAGTCTGTGAAAACAAAATGTACAGTTATGATCGGTATCTATTCTATGGCATCTATTTCCTTATACCGCACAATGAAAGGATGCTCTTTAAATCTTATACACTACAAAAATACACTTCAATAAAGCGCGTTCTGCTCACTACTTCTTTTGTAAGGCTCCTCTTAGCTTTGGTTTTAGGCTAAGCTACTCTTAGCTTAGCTAGCAGTCATCAAACATATTCTTACCTTGGGATTTCATGCGGCCGTCTCTTCTTCTTTGAGTCAGTCTCTCCCGCTCGTTCATATCGGCAGGATGGTGATTCAGCTGACGGACAGTCCGCTGATAGCAAACAGCAGTTTCTTCTCGACTGGCTGAAAGTTGTTCGCGTCCAGAGGAGCTGAACGCGAGTTGAACGTCCGGATCCTCCAATCAGATACGAGGTCATTGTTACATGGAAGGACTCGCGAGACCAGACTGCGGTGCCTGTGAAGCACCATGTCTGCGAGATGTAGTTGTTAATACGTCCTCTGTGCATTTAAGTAAGACTAAAGAAAAGGTCACTGTATTCCTGCCACTGTGCACATTAGTTGAGCTCTAGGAGAATGTGATCTCTGCAGAGCCTTCATTCTGATTCTAATGTTTGCATGGAATGGTCATTTTACCTTGCTGATTCAGATTGAAACTAATTTTTTTAATAATTTAGTGTATCTTTTTTACATAACATTTGCCATAGCTAATGGCATACACAGTAATCTAGCATACTTAAATTAAATAAATCAATACAAGCTAAAATGTAAGAGTCTATAATTAGGCCTGATCTATTTGTACCAGAGATTTTCTTACCTTTTAAAAAAATGTCACCTGAGCTAAAACTCTCTCTGAAACCCTGATTTGCATTTGTATAGCTCACAGCATTTTCATTTACATGTCAAAGCCTCCCCTAAAATTAGGAGGAGGGGAGTCATGGGGGGCCAACTGCCAAGGAATGCCCACGTCAATTTCCGACAATTTCCGGCAGTTTTTGGCTTTGCCCGCAAATTGCAGAAAATTGCCGTAAACCTGAAATTCCACGACAATTTACGGTGCCGGAAATTGTCGGAAATCCCACTTTTCATGCAGTGTGTCAATCAAAGTTCATTACTTCCAGACTGAGTTTGTATTACTGGTCTTCTGTTGTTAAGAAGGTCATTCTACAATGCAGAGACGCTGGTTTTAATGGCCCTCTCTCTATATTTTGGACAGGACGAATGATTATAGATGACTTCACCTAATAATGCAAGGTTGTATTCATGTCTGCAGGGAGGATCAGAACATGTAATGCCTTAAAGTCTAAATGTCTAAATGTCGGGTGGTTGATTTCAAAGAAGGCAATGAATTGATACTGGAATACGACAGAAAATTGGTTTTAAACCGAGAATTGGGCCGAGACCTGAGAAAATGAGGACGCAACAGTCTGATCCCGGAGATAAACAAAATGCAAGTTAACGAATAATGAATTCCTTTCAACTAAAGGGAAGCAAGTGTCGCACCCGGAGGTCAAAGTCAAGGTACTTCAGGGGAGTTCCAGGCTTCATTTGCATGCGGCTTGTTAGGGAGATTGACTTGATGATTAATGGGACATAGATCTTCTTTTTACATGTGACATGTGGACATGCGTCCAGTGGACAGACATGTTGTGCAGCCGCTCATGTTCTATGATAATGAACTACTTTACCCAAGAACAGAACGGAAATCCCTTCCACACCATAGCAAACCTACATTATAAGGTGTACGAAATGTGATGGATTATAAATAAAATGCATTTTTTTTTGCATCCTTTTCTTCCTCTTGTGTATGACAGCCACATTAATTTCTTAAAGTGTGCCAACAGATTTGACATTATGAATGCAGAATCTTTTAACAGACATTAGCAAGTAAATCATTTTTATGAGTTACTGATTCAAATTACATCATGTAACTAATCTGCCCAACACTGTGTGTGAGAAATGGAACGAGTTGTGATTAGATTATGGACGGGGTATCAATCAAGAACACCAGTGGACAGAAGATACCACACGGGAGAATATAAAGTACGAGTCGTGCTCCACAATGAACAAGAGGCTGTGGTCAGTAACAAGGCTTTCAATGTGGACGCCCTGTCCATGTCCAGAGAACTTGAATCAAATCTGACAAAAAGATGGACTGCCTCCAACAATTAGTTTCAATGTGGTCAGGAAATGTGTGGAAATTGTAAAAAGTTTACCTCAGTTTCTTGCCAGTTTTAGATTTCTGATAAGATCCACAAACGACGATATAAATCAAACAATAGCAGCAAATCATCACATCAGAGAAGCCTTGCTGCTTCGAGAATCACTTCAATATGTCTTCAATTCTGAACTTACTTGACACTTACTTGACAACTTACTTGTGTTACGATCCCGCACTTCATCTGCTCGCCTGCTGCACACCCCTGTTCCCTGATTGCCTCCTAATTAGAGAGAGGATAAAACTCTGGTTCCAGGGAACTTCGAGCTGCGTGAAACGCTGTGGGAACGCCCTGCGTGACCGCGTCATGAAGCACGTGTGAAATCTGACCAATGGCGAGACGGCACGTCATAGGCGGGTGACGTTGAGACCAGGAAGCATAAAGGACCCTCGAACACAACCCCATTCATCTCTGTGCCCTCAACTGCGTGTTGAGGGCACGAGGGCCGCTCGTCTCCTACCCCGCCAGGGTTGCCAGACCAGAGTTTCCCTGCCAGTGCGCTGCTACAGGGCACTGTGTCTGCAGGCCCGGTTATCCCAAAGGCCGGTCTCCAGAGGCTGGTACCCTCAAGAGAGTTTGTGGCGGAGTGGCGAGCCCTCCCCAATATATCTCAATTGGTCCTGCGTACAATCGACAGGGGCTACGCCATTCAATTCAGGTCTCGCCCAACCCGATTCAGAGGGGTCCTGCCAACAGTGGTAGGCCCCGAGCAGGCTTTGGTGTTGGAGCAGGAGGTACAGTTTCTGCTAAAAAAGGGGGCTATAGAACGAGTTCTGCCTCCCTGCACGGACTCTGGCTATTACAGCCGGTACTTTGTCGTTCCAAAGAGGGATGGGGGGCTGCGTCCCATACTAGAGCTACGGCTGTTGAATCGCGCAGCAGCAAAGCTCAGCTTCAAGATGCTCACGCTCAAACAGATTGTGTCACAAATCAGAGGACTGGTTTATCACGCCTATGCGCCTCCAGGGCATCCGCATTTTGAACTACATAGACCAGGGGTGTCAAACTCATTCTGGTCGGGGGGCTGCATACAACTTAATCGGAAAGTGTTTTTAAGGAAAGTATGAGCAATTTCAACAACATTTTCACCCAGTTTAACATTTATTGAAGTGCATTATGCATAAAAACGGATCACAGTGATTGTACACTGTTGCAAAACATTGACAGTTTTGTGGAAGTTAAAAGACTGTCTTGTATGTTAAAATACATCAAACACCTCAAAATGTATAAATGATTTAAAATCCATTTTCCACAAAAATCCATTTTGCTTCTGGGAAGCAATCCGCTTGTTAAGTTGTGACGTCACTACGCTCCAATAATACTGTTTCCGGATCCAAAGTCCGGGTCCTCTCTATCTACTTACCGCTTTCGCCCGAGTTTTAATATGCCGCAGTGCTGTGTCCCGTGTTGTTTAAATAGATCGGAGTTTAAAAAAAAGTGACATTCAACTGTCATTCTATCGCTTTCCCTGTGACGAGAAAATGGCTGCAGTTGATAACGCCGATGCTATGGGCTAACCCAGCTAACAATTTAAGGTCCCTAGAACTTTTTGGTTACGCTAACGTTTGGTTCGCAAACGTTGCCTGAAGGTTAGTTTGTAGTTCGGTGTTGGTTTTTCGGGAAGGTAACGTTCCGGTACGTTAACGTACGTAGGTTTCACGTGTTCACACAATGATGACCGCAGCTACCATACACACTGACACCTGTTCATCAGTAACTAATATTCATAGCCAGGAGGACATGGATTAGCGGAGCCGAGGATCGAACTGTGCTCTACTGCTAAGGCACTCCGTTGTTTCAAGCGGCTGTTTTCATAGATATTAGCCATGTACACGATTTAATCTTCGTTTAGTTACGTTCACAGTTATAGAAGTCCTGTAAAAATATTTGAAATACCTCAACCAGCTAGCTAGCTTAACCTTACAGCTAACTCACCCTTAATTATGCCACCTGGATGATGCACTACACTAACCACTATATTGGAGTTAAACAAATTTAAACCCTTTATGACCGCCAAGGGTGCATCACTAAAGTAGGACGTGATCGTCAATAAATTAACAGGTTCCGCCAGTGTTATTAGATGTGGACGGGTGGAGCGCTTGGACCCGGAAGTCCCGTGTGACGTCAGATTTAACAAGCGGATTCTGAACACATGAACTGACTCCACACACAGCGCCACTAGCGGTCTAGCGGTCAATATAGGAACTGCAGATTTTATAGAAAATGAAGTTTTTTTTTCTTCTTTTTTTTTCCGATAATGCAGATTTATCCCGCGGGCCAGACTGAACCACCAGGGGCCGTTTGACACCCCTGACATAGACGACTGGTTGATCCTGGCTCCGTCGGCGCGGGTAGCGGTTCAACATCGAGATGTTGTTCTCGCTCACATCAACCGTCTAGGGCTGAGACTCAACGCCGGAAAAAGTGTGTTGTTCCCGCTACAAAGGACCACTTTCCTGGGCGTGATCTGGGACTCAACCTCGATGCGGGCACTTTTGTCTCAGTTTTAGAGACTGTTAGGTCTGCTGGTAGCCGCATCAAATGTAACCCGGTTCACCCAATCAAGGTCACGCGGCGGTGCCTGCACGCCCTGGCCATTTGGAACGTACGCCTTTCCCCCGGTTGTTCTGCTCCCAGGAGTTCTGGAGAGGGTCCGTCAGGACGGTGTCAGTCTACTGCTAGTAGCCCCGTACTGGCCGGCCCGAGTGTGGTTTGCGGACCTAGTTTCTCTCCTCGTCGGCCCTCCCTTGGAGATACCGATCAGGAAGGGACTTGCTCTCGCAGGCGGCCGGGTCGATCCTTTACCCCGCCCGGAGCTATGGAAATTGTGGGCGTGGCCTCTGAGGGGGCCCGCCTCCTAGAATCTGGTCTCTCGGCTGAGGCCATTGAGACCCTCCTCCACTCCAGAGCTCCAGCCACAAGGAAAGCTTACGCCGCTAGGTGGAAACTCTTCTGGTGTGAGGCCCACCTACTAGACCCAGTTAACTGCCCAGTGTTTGCAGTACTGGAGTTCCTGCAAGAACGTTTTTCCTCCGGGTTATCACCTTCTACACTAAGGCTACGTTCACACTGCAGGCTGAAATGACCCAATTCCTATTTTTTTTTGGGTGTGTTTTTAGCCGATCGGCATGGACTTCACGGGGCTCACGCGGAAGCACGGTGTGAAACTCGCACCGGGCTTTCCGTGTTCCGTGGAGGACTGCGGGCTGGCCGTGGGGGGGTTGGTGGGTTACGGCAGTATAAAATCCGCTGCACGGATGAACCACGGGGTGGTCATCTTTGTGGACGCTGTGGAGAAGGCACACAAGGTGGTGGCGAGCGGCGTGGTGGTCCGCGGGATGCGTGTGCCTGTGCTGCCGCTGAGCCAGCTGTCAGAGTTACGGTGGCGAACGTTCCGCCATTCGTGCTGGACTCTGCGCTGCTCGGCGAGTTGGCGAAGCATGGGAATGGTGCGTCCTCAGGGTGCAGGTCACCTTTGCTAAAACACGGGGTGTCACACAGGAGGCAGGTGCACATGGTCCTCAGCATGGACCAGGCCCTAAACCTGGTGATTAAGGTGAGTATCGAGGGGGTTGACTACATCACGTTTGCCACAGCGGATGACGGGAGGTGCTTACGATGTGGCAGGGAGGGACACCTGGTGAGAGCGTGCCAGGGGAAAAAGACCTTCACTCAGGGCCAGATCCATGAGGCTGCTGGGGGGGTCGGGGAGGAAGAGGGGGCTCGTGGGGCCCAGCAGGTCGGTGAGGAGGTGGGGGAGGAGGTGAGTGAGGCCCACCCGGTCGGTGAGGGGGTGAGTGAGACCCACCCGGTCATTCAAGGGGTTGAAGGAGAGAGTGAGGGGGTGAGTTCGGAGATGGGCGAGGCCCAGCGCGTCAGTCAGGTGGGTGAAGGGGTGAGTGTGGAGATGGGTAAGGCCCAGCCGGTCAGCCAAGGGGGGGAGGGCGTGAGTGTAGGAGTGGATGGGGGGGTTGAATGTAGCCCAGCGGTAAAAGTGTGTGTGACGGAGTGAATGAGGGGATGAGTGCTGTGCATCTGGTGAACATGGGGAATGATGCTGAAGGAGTTTGTGGGGCGCTCATTGGTGGGATGGCTATCTCGGATAGTGAGAAGGAGATGGAGGAGGGGCGGGTGGCGAGCTTTAAGGTCCCCCACAGAAAGCGAAAGACAAGGAGCAGGAGAGGGGGCTCGCAGGCAAAGAGGGGGGGGCGTCGAGCATTGGGGAGACGGGAGGTGGGGATTCCGAGTCCTCTTCGGGGTGGGACTCTTCCATCAGCGTCTCCTCTGACGGGACGGCCACCAGCAGGTACGGCGTGGGGCATGTGAAGGGGTTCCTGCACGCCACCAAGAACGAGAGGGGGAGGAATATTTCTCCGACATCGAGAAGTTTGCTCGCACCGCCAGAAGGGGGAGCACAAAGAAGGGCGCTGGAGAATTCACCCAGCAGGAGGTATACAGGCTGAGGAAGCTACTGCTAAAGATCAGCCGAGAAGGAGGGAGCACTACAACCGGGACCGAGTGAGGCGTCGGCCAAGCTGAGGAGCATCCTGAGCGCGGAGGAGGGATGGAGACGAGCTGCTGGAGGAGTGCAGCGGGAAAATTGATTTTATATAATATATATACATACCTGTTAGACTAAATAATATTGATATTGCTTTTATGTAAAATATTTTTTTTTTTTCAAAAATCAAAATCTCTCTCTCGCTCTCTCTCCGAGAGAGGCACGTCCACAGCGCAGAAGGGGGAGAGAGCGATACAGTTTCTCTCCAGGAGACTAAATTAAATGATGAGAAATATGCTGTATATATACAGTCCAACCGCATTTCAACATTGGGGGATTTTTTTTTCTCCCATCCTGTAGCCAACTTGAGAACCACTGCCTTAAGGGTTGTTTTCAACCTAAGACGAAGTCTCCTCTGACGAGTAGGAATATTAGGCCGACAGTTGCTGAACATTCTAGTAAACCTGCACTCTCACGAGACATGGTTTGCTTTTATTGTAAAAAGCCTGGCCATAGAATATCTGACTGTCTTACTCTTAAAAGGAAAGATTTTCAAAACTTGTTGCTTTGGTTTCTACTTTACCATTCACTGTTGACACTTGTGAGGAGAAAGATTGTCGTTTATCCAATTCAAATGATAAATCTGTTGATCAGAGTCTAAGTTCTTCCGTTGATTATACACCTTTTATCACTGAAGGCCATGTGTCATTGCTTGGTTCAAACAAACCTGTGCCAGTGAGTCTTCTTTGAGATACGGGAGCCGCGCAGTCGTTTCTTTTAGAAGGAATTTTGTTGCAGCTCTGCCCATAATAGCATCTATACCCAGGAAATCTGATGGACAACTGTAGAGAATTTCCTGATTTATCAAAGAATTGTTCTCTCGCTTAGAAAAGGCGAATCTTACCATCAATCTCGCTAAGTCAAAATTCGCAAAGGCAACCGTTACCTATTTGGGCAAGGTACTGGGAAATGGTTGCTTCAAACCCATTGAGGCTAAGGTGGAAGCCATTTCTACCTGTAAGAGCCAAATGCCGTTGTTGTCAGGTTCCTATTTTATTTTGTCCAACACTGGGTGGCTCACTTTGCAACATTGCCTTAACTATAAAGAGGGCAAATGGAGTGCGTTTGGGAGGACGTTTGACCCGGAAGGGCAAAGGGCCTTTGACCGCTTGCGCGCAGCGCTTTGTATTCTTACATCGATTGATAATGTGCTTTATTGAAAATAAATGGACCACGTGGATTACAAGGACAAAGTCAATCTACACGCGTTTTATTTCGCACAGGGAAATCAAGTGAGCGTAGCATATAGCGTGTCATTCACGCCTTCCCCGGGTTCAAACAACAAACAAACTCCTTTACAGTACCTTTCCGGTCCTCACCACTCATCGTGAATTGCGACGATTTCTCGGCATGGTGGGATATTATCCAGGTTTTTCCGAAAATTTTGCCAGTATAGTCTCGCCTCTCACCGATTTGTTGAGTCCGAAGTTATCTTTTAAATGGTCTGAAACATGTCAGCGGGCTTTCGAAAATTGTAAGGCTTTGTTGGCATGTCCTCCTGTTTTGACGGCTCAGAATTTTGAAAAATCTTTCAGTCTTGCCATTGATGCAAGTGCTTGCGGTGCGGCCGCTGTTCTCTTACAGGAGGATTCGAACCAGGTTCAACATCCTGCAAGTTACTTTTCACAGAAAATTGAATCGACATCAACAGGTATAGTCTACCATCGAGAAAGAAGCTCTTGCCCTAGTGTTGGCCGTACAACATTTCGAGGTATATCTAGGGTCAATTACTGCTCCTACTATCTATACGGACCATAATCTTTTGGTTTTCTTACATCGAATGAGGAATCAAAACCAGCGACTCATGCGGTGGAGTCTGATTTTACAACCTTTCCATTTTGAGATTAAACACATTCGAGGAAAAGATAACGTGATAGCTGATGCACTTTCTAGAGCGTAACATTTCTGCGTTGCCTGTTCTTGCTTTTCTTTTCATCTCTAGGGCCCAGAGATGTTGGAGCATGAAGAGGAGCAGAATACGTTGCCCCGGAAAATCTAGAATTTTATTGTATCTTTTCTTAAAATGTGAATGCCCGTTTTTCCTTGTTTTTAGATTCGTGGTCGAATCTTTTTTGAGTAGGGAGTTGTTACGACCCCGCACTTCATCTGCTCGCCTGCTGGTGGCGTGTCTTCCAAGGAGAGTGTGGGAGATTGCACACCCCTGTTCCCTGATTGCCTCCTAATTAGAGAGAGGATAAAACTCTGGTTTTCCCCTCTCCACAGGACTTCTTTGAGGAGAGCGACGGCCTCTGGAGAAGTCGCTTTGGCCTACCTTTGTTTATCGACTCAATCCATATCAATCTTTTCGCTCCCCATCAGGATTGTGACTTTTCCCTTTGTTTTGATCACTAGACTTGGATTTGTTAAATTACTGTTATTCTGACCACATTATTAAATTCTTGTAAGTCATTCCTTGGTACTTGTTTTGTTTATGCACGGTCGAAGCGAGCTGGCCGTAACATGAGGCTTGACGTTTGTTCATGCAGACCAATGCGTGACTGTAGTGAGCATGTGAATGTCTTTGTTGTTGTCTGTATTGGCAGGATTTACCAGTCCCATTTGCTCTGTCTGTCAGACCCACAGCTCACCCCATGTACTGCCGATTTGTGTCTTTCTTAATGTAATCCTTAGTGTTGTTCTGGTATGAATTTACTAAAGTCTCCTGCTGTGTCTTTTGTTATGAACTGTAGTTCCCATTATAAGCCAGAAGAGAGCAGCATATTCATTCATGATGTAGCATTTCAAAGCCAGAGAGTCATGGATGATTAGAGACACCATGATGAAGGCTTAGGAAAACTTCTCCCGCGGTTCATTCATTTTAAGGAGCGTCTCCTTTTTCAAGCTATGAATGTGAATTTGATGGGTATAAAACCTAAACTGAATCTAAAATGACGTGCGTCACGGTTTGGATGTTCAAATTTGACTGGGGCCGGATGAGAATAGTGGCCATGATTACCAAAATGATTAAGAGATTTTTTGAAGACAGCCTGCACTAAAACCGCTGAATGCACAGTATATTGTTAAGACATTTCTGCAGGTAACTGTAAGAGGTTTAAATATACGTCACTGGGAGAAGGGAATAATGGGCTCCTCTTGCAGTGACCTCGCTTTGACAAGCTCCCTCATCTCCCTCATGATTGCCTAATTAATCGGCCTGGTAGCCCTGAATCAGTTTGCAAAACAAATGAGGGTGGCTGCCGTGCCACTGAAAGCTGTAAGGGGGAAAGAGAAGTAAAGGAAGCGTTTGCATGAATGAATGACAAGATCCATACTTCTCTAATATAGAAGGAACAACTTTTCAGTCTTCTAATGGATGATGACAAGGACTTTCATTGATATTTTATAAGCAGAGAAGCGGCCGGTAGTTTTAGTGTTCATTTGGGGACATTTGGAGGTTAAATAAGCACCCACATTACAACATATAAAAAGATCTTTTAGCTTCATACAGCAGAAGAAAAAAAATGTTGTTGTGGTTGCAACATTCAAAGAGGGTAAAACATTAAAGGGATTTTTCAGGGGCCACTTTAGTAGAATAATGGGGGTAATTATCACTGGAGTGGAGAAAGGTCTGAAATTTAATTGGTCGGTTTGTATGAATCTGGAGATCAACCAATCGATTAAGTCCCAAATGTAGGTGACTATTTCCATGTGCACATATCTGCATTCACAGTTTAACAAAACACATTTTTCTTTTCCTGTAGCCTTAACATGTGACGCTTTCCTTGAAGGTGACACTAGAAGAAATATCACAGGGTCTTCTAAATCAAGAACTATCATCCTACCGATGAGCTAAGTTAATCTTTTATGTATAGAAATAAGGCATGTGTGCAAACTTGAATGTTTGAACTTCAAACAATGGCAGTTAGCTAAAAGAGTGTAACAGAAATTAGAAATGAGATAAAAGGAACTAGTTTAAGGATCAATGTCAACAAAGTGTTTTTTAATCAAACCTGATGGCCCTTGAGGAAAGTTCAGAAAGCCATGAGCTACACTTTAATCTTGCCCCGATGTAAGGATCACGGGTAGTAGAATCCAAAAGCACAACTCCGAAACAGAAATCCAATCAAAGTTCTTTACTTGTTCAGGCAGAGACAAAACCGGGTTGTCAGGCCAACTATCTAGAGCTGCAGGCAGGGAATCCGTAAACGAGAATAGGCGGGGATCAGAACCAGAATGGCAGTAAAAGCAAGGCAAGGAAAGGCAAGTTTATTTGTATAGCGCTTTTCATACACACACAAGGCAGACTCAAAGTGCTTCACATCATAACATGTCATACAATAAAGTGAAACAAAATGCAAGAATTAAAAGACAATTTAAAAAACAGAAAATAAAAATATAAATATGAAAATAATTAAAATTTACAGTGCAGAGTGAGAGATTAAAATCTTCAGAAGTTAAAAGTGCAATGTAGGTCAAATTTAGCAGAAGGCGAAGGTGAACATAAGAGTTTTCAGTCTTGTTTTAAACGTGGTCAGAGTTGGGGCAAGTCTTAAATCTTCAGGAAGTTTATTCCAGCTGTTTCTTGCATAGTAACTAAATGATGCTTTCCCATGATTTGCATTTACTCTGGGAATCACTAACAGATTGGTGTCAGAAGATCTTAGTGGCTTGAAGGCTTATGTAGTGGAAGCATATCAGTGACATACTTTGGCCCTAAACCATGTAGTGATTTATATGTGAGCAGTAGGATTTTGAAATTAATTCTCTGACATACAGGGAGCCAATGTAAGGATTTAAGAATTGGTGTAATGTGCTCACATGTTTTGGTCTTTGTTTGAACTCTAGCAGCAGCGTTACAGACCATTACAATAGTCTGTTTCTAAGTCTTGAGCTGACATGAGCCCTCTAAGTCGTGCTACATTTTTGAGGTGATAGTAGGCCGATTTTGTTACTGATTTGATGTGACTCTCCAAGTGTAAATCTGAGTCCATAATAACCCCCAGATTTCTGGCTTTATTTGATGTTTTCAGGGACAGAGAGTGAAGGTGTTGGGTTACTTTAAACCTTTCTTTTTTAGCACCAAATACAATGATCTCAGTTTTGTCTTCATTTAGTTGTAGGAAAGTTTGACAGATCCAGTCTTTGATTTGCTCAATGCACTGGCACAGAAGATCTATGGGGCGATAGTCGTTTGGTGATAGCGCTACATAGATTTGGGTGTCATCAGCGTAGCAATGGTGGTCAATTCTATTATTTTGCATGATTTGTTCTAGTGGGAGCATGTAGATGTTGAAAAAAGTCGGCCGTAAGATCGAACCTTGGGGGACTCCACACGTTACGTCGGTTGGTTCTGATACGAAGTCACCAATGGAAACAAAATAGTTCCTGTCTTGTAGATATGACCTGAACCAGCTTAAGACTGTGCCTGACAGCCCCATCCAGTTTTCCAACCTGTCCAAAAGTATTGAGTGGTCGACAGTATCAAATGCAGTACTGAGGTCTAATGGCATTAATACTGAAGTTTTGCCAGAGTCTGTGTTAAGACGGATGTCATTTACAACTTTAAGTGCCGTCTCGGTGCTATGAAGAGGTCGAAATCCTGACTGGAAGTTGTCGTGGCAGCCAGTTGAAGCCAGGAAGTGATTAAGTTGTTGTAGGACAATTTTCTCAATTATTTTACTTATGAAAGGTAGATTTGAAATTGGTCTGTAGTTGTTGATAATAGAGGCTCCGCTTTTTTAGGAGAGGTTTAATAACTGCAGTTTTGAAGGCTTTTGGGAAATGGCCTGACTGAATAGAGTTAACTATTTGCAGTACGTCTGTTGCTAGGCAGTCGCTCTTTATAGATGTCATGGTGGATATGAAGTTTTGTATTCCGCCAGATTCGTTCAGCCTTCCTGCATTCTCTTCTCTGCGCTGTTACAACAGCAGCTTTTCTCCAGGGTGCCTTTTGCTCACTAGAACTGGTTTTGACCGTAACAGGTGCAATGTCATCTATAACATTCAAAATTTTGGAATTAAAGTTGTTTACAAGATTATCAGCATGACATGGGATTAGAGGTGGTAACGAGGACATGGCATTTTTAAAGAGTACATTAGTATGTTCATTGATGTACCGTTTTTTGACAGTGTTTGATTTTTTCTTTGTGTGTCAGGAATGAAAGAAATATTAAAGAAAACACAAAAGTGGTCAGACAATGAAGGATCAGTTACAAAAACATTGAGCCTTTTTGTGATAATCAGGTCCAGGGTGTGTCCCTTACAATGAGTAGCCTCTTTCACATGTTGAGACAGTTCAAATGTGTCTAAAATATATTTGCACCCTTGTCATTCAAATCGTCAGTATGAAAATTAAAGTCACTAGATATAAATAGACAGTCAAAGTCGGTAGAGATGCTAGACAATAATTCAGTAAAATCATCGAAAAAATGTGCAGAATACTTAGGTGGCCTATAAATAATTAACAGGAGAACTCTGGGAGAAATTTTCAGTACAGCACAAAGGTATTCGAATGATGGAAAATCGCCAAGTGACATCTGTTTCCCCTGAAATATATTTTTAAATATAGCAGCAACCCTCCACCTCTTTTTTCAGATCTACAAACATCAATAAAGTTATAGTTGGAGGGTGCTGTCTCAATCAGAATGCTTGCACTGTTATTTTGTTCTAGCCATGTTTCAGTTAAAAACATAAAATCAAGTTTAGAAGTGGTAATAAAATCATTGACTAAAACGATTTGTTATTAAGAGACCTAACATTAAGCAGAGCCATCCTGATGGTGTAATTCACAGGCTTTGGGGTTGACTTTCAGCTGGAGAGAATAGGAATGACATTTGTTAGATTAGCAGTGTGTCTAAATTTCACAATGTTTACTCTCTTGGTAGTGACAACAGGAATGCAGAAGGTGCCATGTTTTGACGCAGGCGACCTTGGGTCCAGCAGATAATGCGGTCTACTGCTGAACCCTTTTCTGTCTCAGTAATATTCAGGGCTGCTGTCAGGAGGAGGAGGGGGTGGGAATAAGGGGGGGGGAGTGAGCAGCGTCACAGCTGGGATGGATTTGTGGAGGTGGAGCACGTCTTCGTGGAGGTGGGGGGGCAAGTCGGCGTAAGATGGCGTCACCGCTGAGATAAGCTGGTGCAGGTGGACGCTGGGGGGGAGGGCGCTGAGGTCGATCTAAAGGAGTAAAAATGGGAGTAGGGCGGGGTGTAAGTGGGTGTAACTCCCGGACGTCCAAGGGGAAGGAGGGGGGAGAAAGGTCTATTGAAGAGAGGGAGAAAGAGGGAGACATAGACCTAGATGGGGGCTCTGGGAGGGTGGGAGAGGGATCCTCACACGTAGTGGAAGGAGGGGTAGAGGGGGATGGCAATGACGGTCCTCCTTCGATGTTTCTGATAAGCTGTGTTTTCTCTTCCTTCTTTGTGGGCTCCTCTTCTTGTCTCGTGTCCTTGGCAGTGGGGACAGATGGATGACACAGGAAGTAAAACCTGTTGGTAATGAACAGCTTTGCTCCCATCTTATTCAGGCAAAGTCCATTTGTCTTAAAAAGATGCCTGCCGTCCCAGAAAAAGCTAAAATTGTTAATAAAATGCATTGATCGAACTGCACATGCAGTTAAGAGCCATTTGTTGAGCCAAAACAATCTACTGAATCTCTCAGCTCCTCTCCCGGTCGGGGGCAGAGGACCACTGATAAACACCTCAGCATTCACAGAGCTGACTGTTATCGAAGTGTAACCCCTGTGCAACAATGCAATCCCTGTGCAACAACGACTGAAGGAGCAGAATGTGTTGGTCCTGAGAGCAGTGGAGAGGCTCCCCCCAGAGTCTCATGCTGGAAGTGTGACACAGGGAGGTCAAAGTGAGGATTCATATGTACCACAGGTATCATATGCAGACATGGTAAAGAGAGGACGTCACAGTGATGATTCGTGTACAGCAGGACCTTCTAATGTCAAGCAGGTAAACCTTGGAGGTCAAAGTGATGAGTCAGCAGGACCTTCTGATGCAGACTGTGTAGACCCTGGAGATCAGCCTTCTGAACAACATGTCCGTGCATCCCGCAGCCAGGCTTCTAAAAGATACGGAAGATCCAGAAATCGGCAGTGCACCTGAAACCTTCTGACCTTTCTTGCATTCCTTCATGAGAATGAAAGAATCACCAGAGCAGACCTGGACCATGTTTTGGATAAAGGTAACATGCTGTATAAAGAGACCAGGAAACAAGTCACTCATCACATTTATCTGACCACTGATGAGCTCACTGATGAAGTTCCTCCATGCAGCGCTACACACCATGCCGACATGACTCAGCTTTCAAGGTACGGCACATTGGGAGAACCTTTACCTGGAGCTGTGGATAGCTTTCTGGGCCTGGAGTCAGGACTCAGCTGCTTGTTTATCAGATGTGAAGTACGCTCTGCTCCTGATTAGACTCTTGTGTATCGCAGTGTTCAGAACCAAGTCGGGCAGATATGGTTTCTTTGATCCTCACTCCAGATCAACCAGAGGTTTGCCCCTACCAGCCGGTTCACGCACACCAGGTGCTGCTGTCATGGTGACAATCTCACGTCTCAGTGACATGATTGACAGGCTCAAGAAGTCCCACAGAATGATGGACACACAGTCCTCCTGTACATATGAGTTGAAACCTGTGGAGGTCTACAATGTGACAATGAGTCAACCTGAACGACGGTCTCCGAAACACAGACTGCAGACCTACAGCTGTCACTGTGTATGAATCAAACTCACCTACTCCAAAGAGAAACACAGCCACTGATCGGACCATTTCACCTGAAATGACTCTTCACACTCAACCAGAGGTCTTCATCACAACATCATCACATGATGTTCTTCACAATGAATCAGAATTAACTGCTCAAGATAAACCCCGTTCTCAGTGATACCTCTGACAACATGTTGACAGGAGAGTCCAGTGACATCATCTTTACACCATTGGTGAGACAACAAGAGGTCATATTCCCTGATCATCTTTACACCATTGGTGAAACAACAAGAGGTCATATTCCCTGATGCCCCTGTTGAACTGTCAAGTCAATCCACTTTCCTTCCATCACATGATGCTTCTATCAATGAACCAAATATTTCTTCTTCAGTAGTAAATACTGTTGCCGCCAGTGATCTATCTGATATTATATTACAGGGAATCTCATGCAAACTTACAAAGTGTATTAAAAACAAAAGGAAAAAAATGAAGATAAGACTGATGATGTCAGAGAAAACTCAACAAAAAAAGAGATTAAAAAAAGCAAGTGTACTAGAAAGTATGCTTCAAATAAAACTTATAAAGCAGAAAAGAAATCTCATGCAAAAAGCCAATATTGGAACAACCCCGAATATAGACAAAATAAAATAAATAATACAAGAGACAATGTTGACTTTCAGCAAAAACGGGAAGACTACCCCAGACACCCAGTACAGAAATAATCCTGTATTTAAAGAGAAACAAAAACAAATGTTGGTGTCACGTTACAGAAATAATCCTGTATTTAGAAAGAAACAAAAGGAAATCTTGGTGTCTCGTTACAGAAATAATCCTGTATTTAAAAAGAAACAAAAGGAAATCTTGGTCTCTCGGTACAGAATAAATGATCAATTTAGAGAGAAACAAAAACAGCACTTTAAGGACTGCTACCAAAACAATGCTGAGTTTAGAAATAAAAAAAAATGTACTTCACCGCTTTTTATAAAGACAACATTGATTTTAGACAAAAGCAAAGATCTCATATTATTCAGCGTTACGCTCATGACCAGGCCTTCAGGCTAAGACACAAACAACTAATGAAACAACGAATGAAAGACAGATATAAAAACAATCCTACCTATCGGAGTATGCAGAACATGAGATGTGCCATGAAAATAAAAAGGAAATACAGAGGGATAAATAAACCAATGGAAGAAAGTGACAACAGTTTGATCAAAGAGGCCATAAATGTTTTCAGATCACAAATAAAGTCCGGTCCCACTTACGTTTGCACCGTTTGTCATAAAGCATCATTTCCAAACCAAGTGAGACCCTGTAAACGGTTAAACTATGTACAAAACCCAGACGTTGTTGCAGCATGTCTGACAGGAAAGTACGAGACATCTCATAGCCAAGTGCATAGCGTTTGCAAAGATCATTCCTCTTCCTAAAGGACGGCAGAGAGCGATACATGGCAACGTGGTTTGTGTCCCGTCTGAGGTGCTGGAAACAGTGGAAGCGTTACCCCGACTGAGAAGTGAGTCTCAAGTGATGAGAGTAAAGCTGAAGAGACGATTGTGTTACAGAGGTCATCAGCTGTTCCAGACTGTCACCTGGTCTAAACCAGTGCAGGCGCTGCATAAACTCAAACCATCCACAATATGAGGACATCACTATCAGAGACGAGGCTGACCTATGTGACCCAACACTTCCTGATGATGATGAGGATGCCACTATGGATGACAATGACTACGATGATGCTGTTTTAAAGGAAATTGACATGTGTGAGAAACGTGCACTGTGTGAGACAGAAACTGAGCTTGATGGAGAGCAGGATGTTGACATGTTGTCTTGTGATGGTGAACAACTAGAGGAGCCGAGAGACGATGAAGAACAGGAAGGTCACATGCCTAATGGTGGTTTTGCTCTAGAATCATCTCTTCAGCCGTGTGATGTTTCAGAGGAGATTTTATGTTTCAGTGAAGGAATCTACTCTGTTGCCCCTGCAGAAAGTAACAGTCCAGTTGGTTTCTTTAAAACTCCTAAGCTCGAGGCGATGGCTTTCCCTGTACAGTTCCCTACAGGTCAAAACACACTGGATGAAGGGAAACGTATGAAAGTAACACCCAGCAATTATTTCAAAGCGAGGCTTTTCTGTGTTGATGATCGTTTTGCCAGACACACAAACTATTTGTTCTTTGCCCAGTTTGTCACTGAAATACACTTGGCCACAACCAGCATGATAATACAGATGAGGAAAGGAAAGCCAATGACTCGAGATGGATGAAAAATAACTTCTGGTATGCTGCAAAACAAACGAGAGGTAGATAAACTGGTGAGGAACAAAGATGCAGTCCGATTCATGCAGCCACTGAGAGGAACACCGGCCTACTGGGAGAAAACCACACAAGATCTTTTTGCCATGATCAGACAGTTGGGAACTCCCACATTCTTTTTTCTGCAGCTGAGATGCGTTGGCCTGAAGTGATTGAGGCAATAAAAAGACAACAAGGTAAAGAGGTCAATGTTGAAGGGCTCGACTCAGAGATGTGCTCTTATCTCCTGCACAGCCACTTGGCAAAGCCGTTGACTACTTTTACCAAGTTGAGTTTCAGCACAGAGGAAGCCTGCACATTCACTGTCTCATATGGGTAGAAGGTGCACCTGTGTTTGAGGAGGATGATGATCAGACTGTGTCAGCTTTTGTTTCCAAATACATCACAGCAGATTTGGTTTTCGTAAACCACCTTCCAGAAAGACAATGATATCGAGACCTGGTGAGGGCGTTTGTCCACTGCAACTGCAAATAGCAAAGTCCAAGCTGCAACCACTGAACTTGTTGCTGAATGAACCTGAAACTGCCTCACTCAGTTTGCTGCAGCTCTTCAGTAAATGCAACTTAACACTCCCAAGAGTATGAAGGATCCTGAAACGTGAGCCAAAAGACTGCTGGGTAAATGGATATAATCCACATCTACTGGAAGCCTGGGATGCCAATATTGATGTTAGTTATATTCTCAATGCATATTCGTGCATCATGTATCTCACCAGCTACATCACCAAAAAGGAATCTGGACTTTCCGAGTACATCAAAACAGTCATTGAAAACTCCACCAGAGATCACGTCAATGAATGTGATGAAATGAGGGAAATCATGCAGGCGTACTCTAAAAAGAGAGAGGTCAGTGCTCAGGAGTGTGTGACTCGGGCATGTGGAATAAACATGAAGAAGTGTTCACGTGGTGTCATATTTGTACCTACGGATGACAACGCACTGAAAATGAGTCGCCCCATGTCTTACCTGGAGAACACAACATCAGAAAATGTAAATGTGTGGATGACATCTTTGACTGACAAATACAAATCCAGACCAGAAACACCAGAGTTTGAGCAAATGTGTTTGGCTGATTTCGCAGCTACTTGCAGGATTGTCTATGGCCAGCAGAGAAAAGGAAAAGATGTGCTGCCTCTTCTCAACAAAATGGGATTTGTGCAAAAGCGTAAAAACGATAAACCTGCTATCATCAGATTTTACCGCTGCTCACAGGAAAAATATCCAGAGAAGTATTATGGCACATTACTGAAACTGTACATTCCTCACCGATCAGACCTGGAACTAAAAAGGCCGCATTTCCCCACGTACAAGTCCTTCTATAAAGGTTGTTGTGTCCAACTACCTGGTTCTGACCATGCTGAGTCTGCCCGAAACATTGTGAAACGAAACCAAGACAAATATGAGAAAAACAGTGAGGAGATCGAGAATGCAGTCAAAGAATTTGAACAGAACAGAGGAGTGATTGATGAATGGTGTAATCTGGCTCCAGAATCTGAAGTAGAAAGGTTGGAATATATCGAGGAATTGGAGGCAAGAGAGCCCGATCATGAAAATGTACAGGAAAATGTCCCAGAATACAGTAATCAGGCTGATGCTGCAACAGAAGCCAGAGCCATCAGAGAGCCTCCTGCCTTTGACCCCACACTGCTACGGCAAATGTATCAGAACCTGAACCAGAAACAAGCATGTGTATTCTATGCAGTAAGAGACTGGTGCGTAAAGCGTGTCTGTGGCCTAAATCCTGAGCAGTTTTTCTTTTACATCAATGGTGGTGCTGGAACAGGAAAGTCACATTTCATTAAGTGCATCTACTCAGAAGCATCCAAGATACTGTGCAAAGTGCCCAGCCATTCTGAGGACGTCGACATATCAAACCCCACGGTCCTGTTGACAGCTTTCACTGGAACTGCAGCCTTTAACATATCAGGATCAACACTGCACTCTTTGCTCAAGCTTCCCCAAAGTCTGAAACCTCCATTTCAAGGACTTGGTAACTAACTGGATGAAGTCCGATCAGAACTTTTAAATGCTGAAATCCTCGTCATTGATGAAGTGTCCATAGTGTCCATAGTGACCCCTGTTTGCTTATGTGGATGCGAGACTGAAACAGATCAAAGGCAGTCCCAAACCCTTTGGAGGAATGTCAGTAATAGCTGTTGGAGACTTTTATCAGCTACCACCAGTGCGACAGTCCAAGACCCTCTGTGTGTACGAGCCCTGTGAGATTGATCTATGGCAAGAACGGTTTCAAACAATCATCCTGACTGAGATTATGCGGCAGAAGGATGATGTTGCCTTTGCAGAGATGTTGAACCGGATCCGTGTTAAAGGAAAGTCAGATGAGTTGTCTCAAGCAGACAGAGCCTTGTTGTCACAGACCATCACTGAAGCATCACTTTGTCCACATGATGTCCTGCACATCTTTGCAACTAACAAACAGGTTGATTCACACAACTCAGTAACATTAGCTCTGCTCCATTCTAATATCACCAAGATCGATGCAGATGACTACAAGAAGGACCCACGAACTGGAAGAATGGCTCGACAAGCCCAACCATACAAAGGGAACAAAAACAGCTGGAAGGAATTACCGTAATAGAGCACCAGGCGGCCCTGATGATGTGGTGTACATAGAGAGAGCGGAGGACAATCTCAAACAGAAAGGAGTGGTACGCAGACAGTTTCCTGTTAGACTTGCCTTTGCCTGCACTATACACAAGGTTCAGGGCATGACAAGGACATCAGCTGTTGTGTCACCGAAACACATTTTTGAACCTGGCATGGCTTACGTAGCTATCAGTAGAGTGACCTCTCTCGGTGGACTGCACATGCTGGATCTGGATGAGAGTAAAATCTATGGCAACCCAGAAATCACTGGAGCCCTCGAGACCATGAGACAAGTCAACTTGGATGACATGATGCCTCTTCTTCGTATCGCACAGACATCAAGCAGATGTGACACTCTGACCATTGTTCACCATAACTCGGAAGGTTTGCCATCTCACATCAATAACATCAGAAGCCATCATGAACTGTGTCTCGCAGATGTTTTGTGTCTCACAGAAACTCATCTTCAAGGCTCCTTTGTTGCAGAGAGTCTCTACGTAGAGGGCTACGTTCAAACGCAACAGACACCTGTCCTACACAAATGTTCCACAAATAGCCAACAGAGGTGGTGGTGGAGTTGCTGTTTATGTGAAGAGCCACATTCAGGTGCGTGAGAAACAGTACGTACATAATGTAACCGACCTTGAGTTTGTGGCTCTGAAGGTAGGACCTGACAGGAGACACACAGTCCTCCTGTGTCCTCTTTTACGTCAAGTTTCCTTTCTGATGAACAGGAGACACAGTCCTCCTGTGTCCTCTGTAATGTTAAGTTTCCTTTCTGATGAACAGGAGACAAAGTCCTCCTGTGTCCTCTTTTACGTTAGGGTTCCTTTCTTATGAACAGGAGACACAGTCCTCCTGTGTCCTCTGTAATGTTTAGTTTCCTTTCTGATGAACAGGAGACGCAGTCCTCATGTGTCCTCTGTAAAGACACCTTCCAGTTTTGGCCTCACCTTCTTCCACACTGTGAGGATCAGCTCACAGCATCTACGAAATGCCAACGACTGCAGCACCAACTGAACTGTCAATCAACTGAGGACTCATCACTGTTGGACCTCATAGGGACACATTTGACTTCCTGCTTGTCCTTGCCATTCTTCAAAACAATGGACGAGAAAACACTTGCCTGCCTTTCCCTGACTTCCTGTCTGGCCCTGAGATTCTGGATCCGCTCATACTGACCAAGACCTCCTGCCACCACAGAGCAGATGTTGAAGCACCGTCTTAACTGTTCGTCATCAGTGGACACCTCACTGCTGGACCACAGAGACACGTGTTCTCCCTGCCAACGTTGAGGTTTCTTCACAACAGCTAATGAGGTATTGTCTTCTTATTTCATACGTGATTTTTAATGTTTTGTTCTAATTCTGTTCATTCATCATTCATGCATTACTTTTGTACAAATGCAATATTCTTAAAAACACTAGTTGTACATCAATATAACATTGTAATTTATATCCACTTCTTCCTTCAGGTCTTCCTTTTCTGTGATTCCTCCACTTGACAGTGAAGACACTCAGGGCAGAGAGGGCAAATACACATAAAAGAAGATGAACATCATGAACCGTTTTCAGGTGCACTGGACGTATATGTTGATCCTTTATATGTATATGTTACACCTTTTTTAGAAAGTTTAGTTTGTCTTTAGTTTATAACAATAACTTCATTTTCTTTTGTCAGGATCAGTTGTGTGACTGCAAGGAAGCAAACTGCTGCAGATGAGTCATCAGTCAGTCATCCCTGTCCCAGTGACAGCCCAACTTTATGCAGCATCAAGTTCCTCCCTAAACCAGCTGTAAAGGTAACATTTGAGGTCCTTTTAAAAATATATCTCTGACCACAACAAAAAAAAGTCCTTTGGTGGTTTTACTACTTGTGTTTTTTACATTTTTAATTACATGAATACATTTTCTTCCATTTCTGTCTTTAAGGCCTCTCCTCCTCCATGAAGCCGTAGTAACACTATCCTCACACCAGGCCCTGACGTGATGACTGAAGCAGTGGTTCTACAGCCACTGCACAGGTCAAAGGTCACAATGTTACAGGTCTTTAAAGCATACACTACTAACTCATGAACAGTATGAATGTCTCTAAAAACTACATACAGGTCTACTTTACTTGTTTCATCTCTACCGTGTTTGATCTAACAATGTATGTTTTCTTTATGGTTCATCACGTTTCTTTTTTTTTAGTTGACTATATTTATTAATTTATTCATGTCATCCGTCCCCTTTTCAGTTAGTTTTCTAACAGATATATGAGAAAATGAAGGATGGAAATGTTTGTTTGATTGCCTCATGCATACGAACAAATTGAAATTACATATTTGTATCACAATGAGTCATTAGTATGGGGTTTCAGCTGGTAGGTATGATGAAGGTTTTTCACATGTGTCCTTAGGTTAACCTAAACTCTAATGAGAAGGTGAATATTCAAGCCCGGTGTTTAATTGTAAGACTGTGAAATCCATCTAAGCGTGCCGTCTTCAGATTGGCCAAAGCATGACGTGGTTCAAAGAGCTTTGTCAGAAGATTGAATAGGAAAACAAATTGTACCAGGCTTGTGTCCTAACCTTGAGTCAACAAGTGTCTCTAACCCAAAGTTCCATCAAAGTAAGGAGAACCCAGTGTTTCAGTGAACCTCAGTAAACTGAGCTTAACGTTGGGATAGTCTAAATAACAATGTTGACAAGACTTATCCGTCCGGGGCTACTGGACCTTGAACTCTTGAACTTATGTGAGTATTAACCTAGGTCTGAAAATTATGTGAAAAGCCTTTGATTGTAAGGAAATGAACCATATCGTTAAGTATTTAAATTATATTTATTCATGAATATCAAACAAAGGGACCAATGTTCACAAAACTGCACATATACTATTGTGTATACATATACTGTACTTCTATCTATATTATTTTATTATAATAAAATAGAAGATAATGGGTCAAAAAAGGATGTAAAGACAGGATGTAAATACATCTTTTAAAATATTGCACACACCTCACACTACTGACAAATAGCAACACAAAATAATAATGGATAAATAATAGTCTGCCTGGTCTGTAGTATACATCTATTTAAAGTTTTGCTTCTTAGGCGCTATGGCTACATGTGGGTACATTGTGGGTACACTACTACTGAATAAACTGCTATTAATATTTTCTGCCGTGTATATATTTCCAGCAATCCTTTGTATTTCATTTAACCCTTTTCATCCATATGTTTTCAGCAAGTCTATTGAAATTCACATCAGCTTCTTCCATTTGTTTATTTTCAGCAATTCTTTTAAATTCATTTCAGCTTTTTTGATGTCTGTATTTTGAACAATGTTTTAAAATGTATTTCTGTATATATTTCAATTTATTAAAATTCCTTTAAGATTTTCTCATTTTGGTCTTTTCAGCAATCCCTTCAAATTGTTTTCAGCTTTTCTTCTTTCTATATTTTCAGCAATTCTTTCAGTTAATTTCAGCTTTTTGCATTCCTACGCATTTTCAGCAGGAAATGCATTTTCTAGTTGTGTTTACAGACCTCATACTGCATTCCCATTTCATTTAACTGACATTAGATGGAATCTATGCTATTCGACCTCTTGATGAGGTCGAATGGCTGTGTCGTGTTTACATTTTTCCGCACGAGTTCTTGACATAGTCAAACACTCTCACGTCCTCGCTTTCGCTTTCCGTCCCCTCACCATGTCAAACACAAGCATGAATACAAAACGGCCAAGATCCTCAGACAGCACAACCAGACAAGCACTAGAGCTGAGATGACTATCATTACACTGCATCTTCTATGTATCTAAGTATTCCAACTCAATCAGAGGTGATACAAAAAGGCCTTTTCGCAGCTGACGAGCTGCCCCCTCGAGGCCCCTTCCTCCCTCTCCGGCTGATTGCAGCTATCAGCGTGTGTGTGGGAGAGATGCTGCTGCTTGATAACTCTCCTCTCTCAAACGAGTCCATTTTCCCCATCCAGGGGGAGGTGACGTAGCCCGTAGGTGTCGTAGCAAACGTGGTGCACTTGGTGGTTAAATGTCATACAGAGTGTATTTCACTGTGCCATTTTAAATGACTGTTAAATAATATTCTTTTCACCTCTTTATTGTTTTTGGTGGTTAAAAGCCCACAATTCAGAAGAAAACAGGTTTGACTGTTGTGTCTGTGTCTGCAAGCAACAAACACATCTTTCAACGGCAGGTAGATTCGGTCCAACGACTGATGATATCCTGATCTACTTTAAAACTTTTATTTATTATCATTTTATTAAATCACTGACCAAAAAACATACAGAACTTGCAACCCTTTGAATAGCGTTCTTTTGTTGGATGTCTTCCTGAACCGATTTAGACCCTTTATTAAAATGGGTCTGCACATCCAGGTCGTATCATTACACGGATAAAAGTGATTAGTGTCTCTGTCTCCATCGTTCTGACAGCAACAAACCTTAAGCGTCAGCTTGTAGCTTCATGTTGTTGTCTTGTATTTAAAGTAACCCGCAGCGTGTTGCAGTGTGCAGCTCTCCTCCCCTTTGCCTCTGAGGGTGTCGACCCCCCTCATCTCAAGGTCAGTTCCCCAAAAATCAATCCAACCCTCACGCTCCTTTCTGCAGTGTTGATGAGGGGATTTGGTCAAAGTGCCATACACAAACATGCAGCAAAATCCATGCCCATATTCTGTACGTAAGCGGAGGTGCATGGGGAATTATACTTGTCACTTTAGTTTGAACAAGCGGAAGACGCTGCCGTGAGGAAAGATACTTAGCAGCCAGTGTAAAGCCTCATTGGCACAACAAAGCATGGAGATTTCATGACCTGAGGGTAATGAGAACTATCATCATCACGTCGAGCAGGCAGCGCTTTTGACAGCTTGTTTAAAAACCAATCGTCGCTCAGTTGAGGTTTCTTAATGTGAGCTGTTGGACGAACACTAAAAAACGATGTGATTGTGTCATCTCCACTGATATCCCTCGGGGGTTCACACACGACCCATAGACACTATATAATCACGCTGGGTTTTAATCGGCTGTGCGGGTCCTGATCAAATCCCTTTCCACACATCAAATCTAGTCCAGATGGTGGTGTTTGTCTGCAACTATTGCTTAAAAGAGGAAAAGACCCGTGAAATCTTCAGATCACAAACTCAAGTGAAAGAAAAATACGTTTAATCTTCCACCTCTCTTATTCAGTCAATGGCTGGATGCTGGTCTTAAAGGCTTTTGTATTTATTTATTTTACACTCAGCTGCGAGTCTGCTACCCGCTCTCTGTTCCACCACAGCAGAGACCCTGTCTGGACTTCAGCACGGCTTTAGTCTTAACCCAATTATAGGTAATTGGGTTCAGCAGATTCGGGGTGGTCCTTCCATCAAACATCACCGTCTTGCCAGCTTTAGTCAATGACTTTATGGCCAATCAGTTGAACTTTCCCAGAAAAACTCCTCATCCGCATTAACCTGTCCTCAGATCCATACAGTCTGCCTTCAATAATAATTCCGTTCGTTATCACTCATAAACATAAATGGTTTGTGACATTCAGGTCTCCTACTGGGTGGATAGTGGCGTTAATCCCCTTCAAACACCCAAGCAAAGAATTTGTAAAACGTGCAGAGCAGATATGCTGCACTGTGTCCAGATCTGTCCATGATCCCACATGTTAACTGTCAAATGTTTCACTCGTAACAGATGTCAAATGTAATTTAAAAGCGGATAACACAGCGGATAAACTATTGATGAGGAAAACACCTTCAACAATTAATATTATGTCATTGCCTGTCTATAATTTGACCTCTTATGAAACTTGACTTGGATTGTTCATCATGTACAGGAGTGTTTTACATAATGCAGACTATTAAAAGGGAGCGGAGCCTCACACTGTAGGCAACACCACTGTGGTGGCAGGCCACAGCTCCTCCCCCACACAATCGCACAATCGACTGTTCTGCGGTTCTTAACCTGAGGCACCATTTGTCCGACGAGGCCGGATCCAGTCCAGTCATCTCGGTCTGGTCTGACTCAGCCATCATCTCTCAAATCTGTCCGAACAATTTACGTGAACTTGTCTCCTCATGAAGAATTCCGCCAAATCATATTGCCTGTACATATAGGTTACATTGTAACGTTATTTAATGTCTAATCCAGAAGAGGAGCAAACTTTTTAATACAAAGTTCATCAATGGGCCATTTTGACATTCAGTTTAAAGTTAGCTCTAACTGGGACACCGCATGGATATTTTATTCCACAGCAGATCTGTATTTTTATTCCATCCACATAGGCATCATTGAAAGTATTTATAAAAAGCAATTTCACCCATAACAAGTAATTATATGGGAGCGTTGTCATCTCATGGAAAACCTCCACATCTGAGGTGAAATCATTACACTTACAAACTGTCCACCAATGTTGTTCATGAGCAACAAACTTAACACCGACTAAGGTGACAGCGAGCACCGGCCAATCAGCCAAAGGGTGTAGGACGTGTCGAACTGTAAATACGGGCAACTGTCGATGGCCGAGAAAGAGATCTTTTGACAGTTAAACATTTCTGAAAAACGACCATGTACCATTGGCAAACACGATATGACTTCAGCATGACTTACATTACAAGTTTTACATATGTATCCCTTTGAATTGTTGAATATGACTGATTCTGTATGTATAATTAATTGTACAATTCATTTATGCTAACCTATTTGGATCTCTCCTCTCTATTCTAGAACATCACCCCGTATACACTAGACAACAACCGTAGCTCTATATAACATACCTGTTCATTTGTCAGTACTGTCAGCGATGATATAACATCATTTGCTTTAAACCCCCTCACTTTCTGAATGTCAACGTTAAGGGATTTTTAGAGCTTCCTTTCCCCCTTTTTCTCTTCTCCCTCCTGAACGATTTCTACTCATCCTCAGCAGCCTCCCTTGTATTCACTGCTCACAGAGCTGTGGTTGAGGGTCAAAGGGGGTTATAAAGCCCCTTGTGGCTACATGGTCTTAAATGGATGCACTTGGACTGTGGACTGTCTTACATTTCCCCACTGGACCCATGTTTGTCAGATGTTTTCTATTCGGATAAACCATTTGACTCAAGTTTAATAAACGTAACCAAGGTGACTAAAAGCATATTACTTTTTTTTCTGTCAGAGCACAATTCTACTCCTTACGGGACGAAGAGTGTTTTTCAGGATGCAAACCGGCGTGTTAAAGCCACTGCAGGTAAAAAAAAGGGCCTTGAAGGTGAAGCCCCTTCCATACTTTGCCGCCCTTTTCTTCCAGCACACCTGCACTTCCACCTTATTATTATTTTTCATTTTTATGTTTAAGATTAGCATGTGCACTTTGATGTATTCATTTCATTTAGAATTTTCTGTTTCTCACAAGCACACAAACTATGTGAAAGCAAAATACTAGTATCACAGTGATATAGCTATTATATAATAAAAGAGCTTTGACAGCGTGTCATGTTACTGAACAAATGATCCCTTTGATGGGGATTTTAAATTGTTTTAATTCTAACCGCTCCAACCCCCCCACTTTGTGTGGCCATCATCGGGAGAAGGTGGAAGGAGGAGGCACACATCCAAATTTGACACCTAAGTTACATTTAGAGGGAAATGATTTGCTCCCAAAATACTGTAATCGCTCTGCTTTTGCACCATGTTTCCCTCAGTGAGACAAAGGGTCGTACCTCTTTTTCCAGCAAACAGGGGAGACGCTGCTGAAAACACGTCAGCTCCATTGTGACTTGAAGTGAACATAGCGCTCTGTACGATACCGTGACGCGTTGGATTGGTTCAGACAAAGAAAACCGTCAAATGAATTACCTGCTGCTGGGTAAAAAAGGTAAAAAAAAAAGTGGCATTCAATTTTTTGTCCCAGACCTTTCGGTGTAATGGTTTGCTATTTGTGGCACTGCATACAAAGAAGCCGACAGGTGCTCGGCCCCCTGCGTGACTGAAAGTGCCACTGAAGTTCTGAAAGTCGTGAGTCAGAGCCGTAGAGAGCTATTTGATGATGTTGATCGATCCGAAGCTGAATGAGTGTGAAGCATTTTTGAAGCATTTGGTTAGAGACTAATGAAAGCCTTTTAACCCACATCTCAGCTCCACACTCATGCCAAACCAAGTCTGACACTAATGTCCACTTTGAATCACGAGGCGTGAAAACCGATCCTGAAGCACACTCTCAGATCATACAGGTTGAACAAGTCGTCGAAACACAACTTGTTATAGGGTTGTGAAGTTTGTGACCGTATATGAAGTGAGGGACCATGATGGTTGTCTAAGTGAAAAAAAAATGTACTTTTTGAAAAGCATTATCCAGTCTGTGACAAAAAAAAATATCACAAGCCATACACTCAGTTACCCTGGTAACTCTGTGGGTTTTCTAACACTCACTGCTCACTGTAGTTAATGGGAGGTAGTTCTAATCAACTCAGCTCCTCCAACCTTACAAGCCAGAAATGAACAATATCCTTGCAATAATCAATATCATTTGAAATGGTTGATAAATGCTAAATATAATATGAAGCTGTGTTTAATAACCAAACAGGCTAGCTATCGAGCCGTGTCATTGTCAAATCAATATTCATCTTCAGAAAAAGATGTATGTGTGAGTGAAACCCTGGATGCAATCAGGATCAAATTTCCACCCAGACATTGGTAGAAACATTGTCAAAGGTTTCTCACATTGGTATCATTGTGTTTTTATACTTTGGCAGGCTTCCATAAATGCGTTGGAAGCCCACCAGGCTTTAAAAATGCATCAATTTGTCAAATGTATACTTTTGGGATACCTATAAATGGTTAGGCAATCTGTTTAAACCCTCACAAACTCTTCTTTTCACTAAAAGCAAGTTTAATAAAATGCATGTACAGATAACTGCTCAGTGGAAAGAAGCTCACAGAGCTCTAGTCACTGTGCAGTGCGAGCCCCTTCCTGGTTACCCTGCTTGCTTTCCCAATTCTCGCCGGGAGATGGTATTCATATATGAAATGAAACCAGTTTGTTCTTGAGCCTTCTAGAGGACGCAATGTAGAGAAAAGTGCAGAAGTGTGAAGCCGACAGCGTATTTTGAGGGTTGAGTGCTTTGGCGTGTTGGAGGGAAGGCCAAGGCCATGTAAGGGATTCCCGCTTGGTTTGGTGACGTCGGCAAACCCCTGCACATCCAAACAGGTTGTATTTATTCATATTAAGTCATTAGAGGAATCATACAAAAACTTGCCGGTTGTTTTGGGGGTTGGTAAACATGCCACACAACTAAGTTAGCATGTAAAGACCCTGTTTGAAGTAATATCCCAACATCTTTTTTGAGCAGATGTAAAGGCCGAAAAAGTCAAATAAAAATGACATAAATTCTGCATTGAACCTCTTTATTTCTTTGCTCATCTTTGGATGTAATGACCAAAACAGCCTCTTGAGGACATTAGCAGCCCATCCTGTGCATGTGCCTGTGTGAGTGTGAGGCTTGTGTGGGTTGAAGCGTTTGGAAGGTGAACCTCTTCAGGGCTCCTCAGTGTTTTCTGTCTGACACAGAGACACATTAAACGGCAGCACCAATTTCCACCCAGGCCGACCAATGATTGCAATCAAGAGTCCTAAATGGCTCACATTGTGTGCTCTGCCGGTTTATTAAGACAGTTCATTGCTCTGTGTGTTGTTTCTAAGTGTGTGTGTTTGATCATTTTTACATCTTTTATGTTAAAATATGAAAAAATTCCTCCTACTAATATATTGATAAATATTACAACTGTTAACCCATATAAACTATTTATTCTTTGCTGAAAATGAAATAGATGGATGGATGGAAGATGATGAGATAGCAGTCTCACAGCCAGTAGGCAACACTTTATCATAACGACATTACATAACGTATATCAATTAGTCAGCCTTAGAGGTGAATTAAAATATTACGGGCTAGCCAGTTGCTAAACGAAGCCAACGACAACTTGGCTGTAGCGTCACGTTCATCTGACAGATATGAGACTCGAATCAATTTTTGTCATCTGACTTTAAAAATGGTCCAAATCAACATCAATCACAACCATTCGAAGCAGATTCCTGCTTATCCCTTATGAAGCTTTGTTTGCTTTCCTCATCACTAACGAAAAGAATGAGTTGCAGAACTGTAGTAGAGAAGTGATTCCGTATCCAGCTACTCAAACACTGAGCTGTGAAACACAATGTCTATATCTCCCAGCGAGACAGCAAATCAGTAGCATTTCCCCAAATGTCGGGAGGGGCTTTCACATGGAAGGCGTTTCGCTTTAGTCGCTGTGTCTGTGTGGCTTTAGAGCGGCGCCGCCCCGACTGCCGGTACGGGTGCAGGACACCGGCTGACTGAGTATGAGTCCGGACAGCTCGGCAGCCGCGGGGAAGCCCCGGCCGAGGGTCGTTGTCTGATGACCTTGTGCTGTCTGCCGTGGAAAGCTGATCTGACAGCGTGCGGCCCGGAGCCTCGGACACACGTGTGAGGAGTGCAGATCGCCACCGGCACGCAGGCGGACTGACGGGCAGACATGACGTGAGGAGGACTGCGAGGCCTCATCGTTAAGGGCACGCCGCCTCACAGTCCTCACACGTCAATTAAGCAATTAACAATTAGCACCTCCATCAAAATGGGCGGTGCAGAGTAAGTCCAGTAAGGAGCTGCAACCGTGACGCATTTGGCGGGTCCAGAGTTCAGCTCTGACACCACCAGGAGAAAGATACTGTGTTTGTGAGGCGCCCATCAACTCCTGACCAGGAGCCAGATGAGAAGATGCACAGCCAAAAATACAAACTATTTTCTCTTTGGCTTAGCAGAACAGAATTCATCTGTGTGCATAGACTTCAAATGGACAATGAAGGGCAGACCTGATGCTGTGTCATTTATGTATGGTATTGAGGTTTTTCTTTGAATGCTCTTTACATAAGCAGGTTTTCACAGTTTCACTGGGCTGCACCACACTAGGACTCTGATGTCATGTTTTTGCTAATCTCTCTGTCAATTCCTAAACATAGCATGAAATGGAATTCCCATTCTATAATTAAATACATAGGATATATTATGCCGCCAACATAAATTCTGCAGCAACTGAATAACACATTCTTTTGGCTGCACATTACCATAGTAGTCCATCAGTTCTTTTTCCAACATGTCAGGTCATGTCCATATGGTAGATATGGAGGTAAGTAGCTTAGCAGACTCTACATGAGGGGAAACAACAAAATACCAGCTCAGTGCACCTCTACCCCTAAAGCTGGTAAATTAACACAGAATGTTGTACCTCATACGTCTTGTGGCTTGCCTTTTGGTTGCCAGGCAACAAGTCCCGCACACAGCTCTTGTGGTACAACCACACATTTCTGTTTTTAATTTAGCTTTATTAATGGCAGTGGAGACGACAAAATGTTATTTAGCTCAGCGAACTGTGGAATTTATTGGTGGGCCTCTTTCTCTAGATTATGAATCATCTAGCTGGGTTTTAGAACTACGTATGCTTAAATTGAGAAAGTAGTCCTGTCAAATCAATTCAATTTAGACATCCCTTCACCATAAATTTCCCTCGGACGGTTTCGGCTAGCAGATATTTATCTGCTAGCCCTGTGCTTTGTTATTGAGCTCAACATTAACGGAATCTTTGCTCCTTCTTCAATTTCCTGATGTGAACGTAGGAGATGTATAATTTTGTCATCATAATTTCCTTCCACAAGCAGACCCTTTATCTATGAACTGAACCTTGATATTATTGACAATTAAAGCTCCGAACTCGGTAGCTGGTGCCGTTATTGTTGCTGCTTGTCTTGGTGGACGCTATTAATGGTCGGAATTCACATCGTAAAGTTTTGACACATTGTGGTTTAAAAGAAAATCACTGATTTAAAAGAAATAAGAGCTCGCTGAATTACTCGTTGAATTAGTCTTTGTTTATTTGAAGGACAATACTTATATCTGTAACTAATGCCAGAGATGCATGCATCTCCAGACTTTAGGAATATATTTCATAGTTTGACATTGGTTTTAAAAATCATTGGATATCATTTGTTTTTTAAAAGAAAATATATAGTTGATACTTCTTACACCTCTGCAATAAATTAGAATAGCACTTTGGTACAATATTAACATTTTCCTTTTTCTAAACATTCATCAATACAGAGGCCATACAGTAACTGCATTATCCTCAATGCCAGTGGTGAATTACAATACGCTAATGATGAGACAAGCAACGTTGCAGTTAAGACAGAATTGATTTAATTACACAAACTCCAGGATCTGCGTTTAATGTAAAGTGAAAGTGTATCCTCTATCAACATGTATCACCATGTTTTCCCTACTTAGGAAAGGTGGTCATTTTTTTCTGTTGTTCTGACAAGAAAAATAATAATAAGCGATACGTTGGAAAAATAAATGATCTGATTAGCTCTTTGTTCTGGGGCATTCATTTGCATCACGGTCTTCATTATTGAAAGGATATTCAGATCCTTCTACAAAGTGCTCACTCATTTTATTTTTTATTTATTAATACACATAACATTTGGGCTGCTAGTATTTCAGAGCTATGTAAAGGGCCATCTATCTGGATTGTTTTTTGTGACTTTAGACACACTGTCCCTGAATGCCAGTGTTTGCACAGCCAGCTTCACAACAAAGGCTCACGACTGCAGATGAACATATGTTTTATCAGCGGCTTCTGATCTACCTTAAAAAGAAAAACTGCATTAGTCACATATCTGGCTAAAAACGCCTCAATGCCCCATTTTACAACATAAAGCATTTGCATAACTACACATATAATGATTTATAAAAGTCCATGCATCCTTAAAGATGGTCTTTTATGTGATTATATGCTCACAAGCTCCATATCCGGTCCCTCCTCCCCCAGTCTCCTTTACATCTAAAGACTTTTGAAGGTGTGACAGACAGCTTTATGTATAACACAGTATAGGTTTACATTGGACAGCCACTCAAAGAGCACTCAGCAGCTCCCTGGCAGTCTTCAGTCATACACACAGAAAGACAAAAGTTCAATCACTGAACTCCTACTTCAGCTATCTGCTGACTTCATCGGGCTGTCCGAGCAGCGGCTCCACACATTAGCTCTTCACATGAAGAGCTCATGAATAGATTGACCGCCATTAAGGAGACAATTCCTTTCACATCACACAGTCTTTAACATGCACACAATCAACGTTAAAGCGGTATCTTCATTTTCCTCGTAAAATCATGATTCATACACTTTTACAATAGATCACAGGATTAACCACGGTAAGAGATCGTTTTTACACTTAATTTCTTTATTAATTCACAAAATAGCATTATTGGCTCAGAGACCTGGGTGCTTGTCTCTCCCGTGCAATATGTACGAGATTCGCAATATCGTCCCTTCCACCCTTGTGGAAACTACATTGTTGGCTCATAAACTGGGCGCCGCAGACTCACATGGGAACCACATGTGTTCAACCCGGATAACTCGTGCACAAGCGATCTCTGCCGGAGTCCGTCTGCTGTCTCACTCTGATCTCTTTTATAACCTCTCCTGCCCGTGATAGCCAGTTCAAACCGGTCCTCCGTTCCGTGCCATCCTGTTGCAGGTGCCCTTTGTCAGATAGTAGTTTATCTTCCTTCTTGCTGTACTTTCCCTTCCACAATCCACATTGTCTGCCTTTCATGGTCATCATGGTCATGGTCATTATTAACTTCCTTTGTTTGGATTGTCAGAGAGGTACTAGTCAGAGCCAGCAAATCTCCGACACAAACTAAACTATTTTGCGAGTAGATTTAATAGCTGTTTTAACAACACGCAATGGCTGACGGAGGAGAAGAAGTTGATTTTCCCGCCACTTTCAAGTCAGCGACTAGGAGCGGTGCCCTCGGCTCACAGCCTCCGAGGAGCGCTTCTAATTGTATTGCTGGGAATGCCTGGGAATGACTTGGTGTTTGGAGCCACAGTGGGTTTTCAAACTTGAGTTGTGTAACCGAGGCAGCAGGGTGACACCAAAGCACGGCCGGACACTTACACGCAGCGGTGCTTCTGAAAACCTTTGGGGAAACCTGAGTGGATCTACAGCTCAACGGACGCCCTGTTATACTGCATTTCGGTGTAATCTTGATGGTTTCTATAGCCGTGGAGTCATAATGATGGCATTAAGAGGTGGATTAGTCCATGTAGGACACCAGTGAAGGCCTCGGTGGGAAAAGCACGGCCCGCCACTGGTTCTGATAACAGATCTTTTAATATTACTCTCTTCTTCTCCAATATCAGAGGGGTCTGAGGTTGCCAGACAGGGATATTGAGTGAGGGCTAAAAGTGTCTCCCTTTCGGCTTCGGCCCGCCATCAAACTTATTAAACAGATAATCGAGAGCTGGACTTGCGTTGGAGCGGGGCGCTTTCTGTGCCCGTGTGTCATTTATTCATCCCCTGAATGCTGGCTCAATCAGATAGCAGCCAGCCTTTCACAGCGGCCACCATCTCTCTACGTTGACCTGCACTGGCACCGCTGTGGACTAATGTGGGCCGCATTGGTGGCTCTGAAACACCCTCTTTCTTTTGGCTTTAAACCTGCTTTTGTTCAATTGGTTTGTATTTTCGCCCGAGATGAAGTTGTATCTGAAGGTCAGATCTGTACTTTGTTCGTATAGCTTTAAAGAGGCTATTTTGTGTTTTTTTTCCCCTGATTTCTCCAAATAAAGAAGCATAAAGACCAAACTTATTTTTCTAACTTCAATTCTACCAGCTGATACGTGACAAAAGAATTAATTTGATTGTTTTATCTTACATTGACGGATTATTTGCAATGATATAAAAAGCAGGTATAGAGCTTCTCTCAAAGAATAGTATGGTTCTCTTTTCCGAGCAGGCCTTTGTACGCCACTACTTTGTTAGCGTTCGCTCTCGTGTGTGTTTTCTTCAGACCAACACAACTCGAACTTTAGTCCTAAAGGTGGGCGGGGGGGAGGGGTGTATCCTTGAGCTGTTTCCTGTATCCATGGCAATAGGAAGCCCTCTCCAATCACGTCTCTGTATACCATGTTAGGGAAGTGGACTGTTTCCTGCTGTTTTCACAGGTTTCCTCCCTGATTTAGTTTTCCACTTCATGGGCAGGATTACATTTGAATGAAACTGAAATCAAAGCCAGAGTAGCCAGCAGTGGGAGATTTTTACACTTGAAGCCCTTAGAAGCCACTTCCTCGGAACTCCTCAGTGAGAGTGTGTCACGTCAAACGTCTTTTCTCCCCGCCGGATCAAACCTGGCAGCGATGCCGGTTGGTCATCCGGCAACCAGCAGCTCCTCTCTCCGGATTCCTACCCCGCCTGAGACGGCTGTGCTCAGGAGCCGAACCTGCTGGACTCCCTCCGGCCCGTCTCGGTCCAGGACATCGTCATCCCTACATGCGAGGAATGGAGGGACACCTCCAGACCCCGCAGCCCCCCAGGAGCTGCAGCTCACCGGGACCTGCTGGGAAGTCCTGCTGGAGCTTGGACGCGAGTGTGGCCGTGCTTCTGGTGACACTGGTTGGAGCTTTAATTTTGCTGATGCTTTACAAACTCTTACAGCTGAGACACAGGTGTGTGCATGTCGCAGAGCCACACAGGATGTTGTGTTGGTTTCATTCCCTGATTTCTGTCCCTTTAATCAATGAATAATGAATGTATTACTGCCTTGCAATATGTGTACCATAGTTGGGACACATACGTGGTATTGTAGCAGCAAACTTGTGATTGACAGGTTTGCTTCCACAGCCTTGTAAAAAACCTTGACAGTGTGTTTTGGGCTTTATGAACTTATATTATACCATTTTAGTTGCCAGAAAATGACTCATGAGGTGTTTGGTTTGGTGGCACTGAGATTCACCCTCGTGTCACTTCTGGTTGCCTAAATGGGTGACATAAAGGAACACATAACAAAAACCTGTGCTGACCTGTGTTGTGTCCTGCAGGCTAATGTTGGCCAGGGCGAGGAACGCGCTGGAATACCACAGCTTCTACCACTCTGCCACCTACACACTCAAAAACGCTGCGTCGGTTCAGGACCTACCAAGCAAGAAAGTCCCAGACCCCGAAGCCACATCGTCTGATCAAACGGTGACACACGCAGTCATCAACCCACTTCCGCCGGCGCTGCTCCATTCTCCGCCCCCTCTGCCGCTCCCCCCACATCCTTTCCCGCCTCCCCCGATGCTCCAGAACCCCCCCACTCTCAGTCTCACCCCTTCAATCCTGGCCTTCGCTCTCCCTCTGCCCGCGATCCACACCAACCCGCCAAGTCCTCACCTGTCGTGGGGCGCGTGCTCGGACGCAGAGGTGTACTCTCGGATCGGAGCGTTCAGGCCCTCCAGGCTCTCCAGCCTCTCCAACCAATCAAAAGTCATCCTGTTTGAGCACTCATCTCTCTGACCTTTGAGGTAGAACAGGACTGGAGACGTCAAAATGCCAAAAGAGTTCATAGCGATTACCAAAAAACACTGCTGACGCATGTATGCATGTACTGCACTTTGTATCAGGACTCATTTAGGAGCAACATCACTGTTATTGGGGGGGGGGGTTTATTGGGGAGTTTTCTTCAGAATTCAGACTTATTTACCCAAAATGTATTTTTTTTATCAAACTTGTTCTGGATGTTGTATTGGAAAGTTATTGCTTATACGCTCTGCTTGCTCATCGTTGACAGCCTTAAGACCTCCAGTATCATCTTCAGTGTTTTGGTTTGTAGCAACTTTAGGAAAGCAGTAGTAGTTATCAGTGAGGTGACAGCTTGTCAAGGCCTCATGTGCTACCAACAACTACAGTAATACAGAATAAGTGATATCTAATTACTTATCTAAGAGTCAGTGATGAAAGATGACACTAGCGTAAAGAAACCTTATACAAAGTTGTGTACATGTGGTTTAAACTTGGCCAAACTTTCTTACTTTGTAATGCTCTGCAGCAATTGTATTATTTGTGAGAAAGTCCTGATGTTCGGTGTTTTTGAGCTACTGCAGAGTCCATTGTTTGACTAAATGGGAGGCATTTCCTCCGTCAGTTTTCCATGCCGGGTCGCTCCCTTTTTCACACCATCCTCCATTTCCTCTGATTCTCTTACTGGAACAGTCTTACTATGCATTTCCTTCAGTGTCTTATATTATGAATCAAGAGGTGTTTTCTATTAAAACAACTTTTCCAATCTCACACATCATTCTTAAATTGTTCATCTGTCTTTTTAACAAATTCAAAATCACAGTCCAAGGAAGATATAATCGTTAAAGCTGCAACATCTGAATAATATATGCCTTGTTGACCAGGCTAAGACATATTCAGATCATTCTCTAAAGTAGCCCAGCCGGCACAGCAGTAACCTCACTCTGTTCTTGATGTGACAACCTGAGCGTACACTAACAAGCTGTGAAGTTGAGTTTTTGTCTTTTTAACAATGTTTTCCCAGCAAGCTTCTCATTTTGATTCAACAGTAGTTTCTAAATTCATAAGGGACGCTGCTTTACTTGCCGCTTCTTTGTTACTTTCCGCTGAAAACCGAGACCCTGTGTGCCGTTCCTCCTTAGTCTCCTCTATATCGAGTCCGTTAGTGAGGCCGCTGTCTCCTTACTAAAAGCCAGTTAATGCAATCGGTGCATGTACAGCAGCATTGTCTCTTAATTGGTTGTAAGCTGAGCAGGAAAGGCATTTGTAACATCATACAGCTGCTGCCATTACAGATCACGCAAGGCTTAAAATGAATGTCTTTGCCCTGGTGGACTTTTCCAGTTTATCTTCTAGATGCTCCTCCAGCACACTTCTGTCTTTAAACTCTCAATGCGTGACTCGAGAAATCAAACATGCCACGTCAACACAGTATGTGTGCTGTCCTTTAACACATATTGGACTCTGCAAGAAAATCGCATTGAGAAGCAACATTAGGTTCAAACACAAGGGGTCCTGCTTTATTCTCCTGCTCCATAGTACCGGTCGGGTAAAGTAATTTGGATCAATGGACAAATATACGTGAATTGCCTACTTAAGAGATTGAACAAAAATTTGGTCTGAGTGATTTTCCTTTTTAATTGTACAGAATTGTCAAGAACACTTGAGAAGAAACTCTCTCCCACCTTACCTCAAGGCACCTCCAAAAGTACACTTTCCAATGTGTAGATCTGCTTAACGAAACACAAGGTAAATCTGTGTACCCAGGGTGCGATTTGACAAAAAAGCAGAGGGGGGGATTTTTTTTTGCTGCCGGTGTCGGCATGCGGGCTGACCGGGGGGTGCGGTGCTGTCGCCCGGCGCACCTCCGCGGATACGCGTGCGTGTCTGCGGTGCTGTCGCCCGGCGCACCTCCGCGGATACGCGTGCGTGTCTGCGGTGCTGTCGCCCGGCGCACCTCCGCGGATACGCGTGCGTGTCCATATGATCGCGCAATATGTTCGCGGAACACGCACATCACGCGCTGCGCGTAGGAAACCAAATGTGTTTGTGTTCGATGACATTCAGAAATATGCGCCGTCTGCCAGAAGGCTGCTGAACAGCTGCTCTGATGGATCCACACTTCAGGCGAGTAGTAAAGTTGCATTCATCGCTATCAAGGGGGGGGAAATCCCTGTCCCCCCCTGCGATAAAAATAATTTAGCAGAGGGGGGATAGGAAAAACCAGAGGGGGGGAATTCCCCCCCCCCCCCCCACAAATTTCACCCAGAGGAATTGTACCAGAGGAATTGTACCAGAGGAAGCACAGCTTATATTACGCCTGCTGAACTTTCCTAAGCTGAGCACAATTGTTCTGACCAATGTTTCCCTGGCTGCAGAAGCAGGCGTTCTGTGACCACAGATTGTTGAAGTACGCAGATGTGTTATGGAGGTCAACATTCCGCTTTAGTCTGCTCTACGAGCCATTTGAAGCAGTTCTACCTCATCTTACAACATCTTTTCATCCTGGTTGCAAAAAAAACCTACAAATGGCTCAAAACCCCCTGCTTCCGTCTGGTCAGAGGTTGCAGGACTTTCTTGATCTGTTAAATATGGTGAGATAATGGCCTCGGGCGGACGCCGGGTTCGGCGGTTTGTGTCACCCGATAAGAGCTGATAACGGCGTCCTGACCAACAGTACCATTGAAAAAGCGCTATAAAGCTCCACCTTTGGGTTCCCCCTCAAGTGAGCTCTGCCAGCTCTATCGGCACGTTTGCGGTTGTTTAAGCTGTGCGTAGATAGCTGAGGGCAGCGTCTGGTAAACGCTGTTTCTTTGCTCCTGAAATAAATGCAAAGACCGTTTTGTGGAACCGATTTGTTTGAAAGTTGACACACTGCTGGCTCATAAGTCTGATCCTGACTCCCTATCAGTGACTTGTCCCAGAAGCACTTGACTCAAATTGCAGAGTCTTGGTAATTGTGTCTGTCCTCTTCTCATCTCCTGAGAGGAAATGGATTTTTTTTTCAATTTTCCGTCAGTGTCGTGTCCCCTCCATGTTTCCAAAACAACTCATTTGCTTGTTGCTTAGTGCTGTGAAGTGGAGGCAAACGACTGACGTTTTGAAGCCTCGAGTTCAGTGATTCTTCCTTCCCCTTCCTGAATTTCGGCCGTCAACATTCTTTTTTTTTTAGCAACCATTGAATGGAGGCTTGCTATATAGCCGTATACGACTCAGCTGTTCTCCGATGTAACTTATAGTCTGTTTTACTCTAAATGGACCATGACGTACTCAATGAACATTACGCTATTTTGAGGAAACTTTGAAACTAGTAATTGAGGCCATAAACTCCTGTTTACAATGTGCGGTTCAGGTGAGAATTTGGGTTTAAATTCTGATTGACTCAATCAGAATTCTTTTTGAAAAAATATTAACTATACATCTCTCTTTTAATTGATGTGTGCTTTAGGTATTTTAAAGTCTAGTGTTGTGTTGTGATATTATTTAAACCGTGAAATACAAAGGAACTGAACACAATAGGTTAATGAACAAATCGACTTTTGAGAGATACTCATCTATTATCACAGTCCCATTATTACATCAACAGTATTTTTAATTACTCTGCATTTGTGTCTACTATGTGAGGTTTTTAAACTTGAATTGGACAGATAATTGTCAGCAAGAGGACCATGTTTAAGCCCCACTACAGGCTGCTATATTAATTAAATCCAAGATAGGGCTACTATGTTATAGAGGGTAGTTTAGTCGCTCTACAGGTGTGTTCAGCAAAATACTTATTAGAAAATCAATAGAAAAATATACACTTATTAGCTAGAGACAGCATAAATGTTAGCTAAAGGCAGAGCCCCATCTTCTCTCAAGGCTTTCTATAGGTTAAATTGATTAACGTACAAAGATAAGAGTTAAAAAAAATTGAGAAGAAATACCCCAAAGCTATTTTAACTTTCTGACGTGAGCTAGTTGGTACTTTGGCTGTTTGAAGCAGATAAACACAAACTGCGAAAAACACTAAGTGGTCAAATAAATTGCAGTAAAAAACCAAAGGCCAAAATGTGCTTTGCATACTGTTTGAACACAGGGGACAGGAAAGGTTATGAGCTTATTAAGTCTGACCTTCAACTGCAGAATGTATGAACTGCCAACAATCTGTTGTGGTATCTTTTTATAAACACACTCAGTTGGTCAGGCAGGCCCAAACAACATTACTGTCCTGCTATAGTCATAAACGCACCCTCAATTTTGCAATAAAGCCTATTTAGTGCTTGTTAGCGTGTCTACTCCTAGAAGCAGAAAGCACTTGTTCCCATAAACATAAATGTGATAGATGTACAGTATGTCACGCTGTTGTGGTTATGAGCACATGCAGGTGTTGAGAATAGCAGCCTCTTGTGGCGACAAGGGGGAGCACGGCCGTATGAAAGTAAAAAGTAAGTAAAACAATTCAAATGATAGAAAGTATAATACATCAATTGTTTTCCTATATCTGAATAAAACACTTTGTGGCTGGCTAAAGTTGACTATTAAAACAAATTAAATCCTGGGATATTCTTATTTTTTATGGGTAGCAGATTGCCACTGAGGAGAGCATATTCATTTATTTTTTTTGTATGCTTTTATTTGTTATTTATTAGCCTTACATTTTGAGTAGTTCTGAGTAGTTCGGCGGCCAGCATCAGTTCATAACTGTCAATTGTTCAGGAAAAAGTGACTCACTCACCTCCATTCAGAGGGTCACCAGCATAAAAAAATTAATCTAACTGAGTAGAACTAAGTGTATTTTAATGATTTAAGTCTGCTATTTAAGTCCATTTTTAGAAAAATTCCACTCACAATAGGAGCAGTATTATTAAAAATGTTTTGTTTATTTGGTTGACTTCACATAATGTTGCTTACTTCCAAAATTCTTAAAACTTTTATTCTCCTTATAAATTGCATTTATTTTTGTCTTGCCCCCTATAACGTCCATAAGTGCTATTTAAAATGTATTGTTGTTTCATTTCAAAACAGAACAATCTGCAGCTCCTGGTCCCTCTGTTTCACCTTGTTGGCACCAACCGGCTTTCTCCCTGCTCGGCTGCGAAAGCCCATAACGTAATTCCTCTGACAGCAGCCCCCCATTGGCGCCTCCGTAAGGGGAACATGACTGAATAGTCCAAGAGCGTATGGATGAAAATGAATCCACACTCTTAACCTGCTCCAATAGACACAGCCAAGTGCTCTCCACGGCCGTCTCTGAGGGAACGATCCACATAGTGTAACAGGGCTGTGGAGGCTTTCCTACGGTCCTGCACATTCCACAGGTGACTTTGTGGGATTTGAAATGGTCAATTCTTTGGTAAGCAGGTGATGTAGGTCCTCACAAGCTGTTGTTTTACGAAATTGGGTTTTGAAATGTCTCTTTTTAAAAGGACTAATAACGGTTGGTTTGAAGAATTGAAACCATTGAATGGCCTTGAAGAGACATTTAGATGACTGCCCTAAAACTGAAAATTCAATTCAATTCATTTTAGTCTGTATAGCCCAAAATCGCAAATTACAAATTTGCCTCAGAGGGCTTTACAGTTTGTACACCTGCGACATCCTCCGTCCCGAGACCCTCACATCGGCACAGGAAAAACCCTTCCAGAGGAAAAAAGGGAAGAAACCAAGTTAAAACACAGTACTTGTCATCTGGCTGCTCACGCTTCTTGTTTCTAGTCATGTTTGGGGTCGTCGACATGCTGTAACATTACTGAGGACCGGATCCGTTAGTTTGGATTTTCTCTGGTCTGCACAAGAAATCATGGTCCTTTAATAAATGATTTATTCCTTATTTATTTGGATACATTTTGTGAATATTAACTCCCTCCAGGTTCGACCACCAAGTCCTAGAAACAACATTAAGGATCCTCTTTGTTGGCTGCAGCCCTGGTAATATCTCAGTAGCGCTCGGATCAAACATTTTTACTTTAACCAATTGGCTTTTAGCGGACAAGCCCTTATTCCCTGAAAGCTTTGTTCCACGTCATTATAAAACCTTGTGGACGTTTGTATATGTCTAATTGCAAATATGTCAGGCTGGATTCTGGGATAGGCAATTTGGGGAATTGCTGCTCAAGAACTGTAGCCGGCCATAAATTAAACCTTTTCTTTCAAAAGCAAGCTGAAATAGAACAATGGTGTATGTGATCCAATTTGACATGATGGGAAAACATCAGTCAAATAACCTTTTAGGGTTACTTATTGGAAAATAAAAGGAGAAAAACAACTTTAAAAAAAGTTTTCGGCACTCTTTTCCAGAAAGGATCACAGGACACAGACCTTCTGTGCATTAGCTGTCCCTGTGTAGCACTCCAAGCCGAAGAAGAATAAAAAACACACCTGCTTATTGTCTGCGGTAGCTGCCAGCTGTGGGCCCCTCACACACACCTCTGTATTCCTCCCTAGCAGCGGGCCTTTGATCAGGTAATTGCCCCTCCGGCCCCGGAGTTTGCATCCACCATATGTCGCTATGGCGACCACCTCTCCAGCATCTATCCGAGCGCCCCCTTCACAACCTTTTTAAGATGGACTTATACGTTACGAGCCTGTGAGTGATGGAGGAAAAGGGCAAATAAATTACGCAACAAGAACTACCTCAACCACGTCAACAGCAACCTTTTCATCTCATCTTTGGGGAAGGGAGTGTTTTTTTTTCTTCTATTCAACTGCCTGTCTGTTATCCCACCGAGCAGACCCCCACCCCTAGAATGATGAATCTCTTTTATTTTATTACTGTCATACGTGTTTCCTTTGTTTCACATCACATCAGCCCTGAGACAGCAGCACATCCACACCTGCATGAAATGAGAGGATCAGAGTTTGCAGGTGGAGCCCAGAAACACTTTATGGGCTCAGGATGCTGTTTGAAAACCCATTAGAGGGTGAAAAATGTTTATTTTGCAGGGGATGCAATCGTGGGAAGACTTCAACAAGAAACAATTATCCTGCTGTGATTAATTCAAAAATACCGCATACTTATTAACCTCCCAAGACTTTCTTTCAGTTTCCTTTATGCAACTCCAAGGTTTGAAAAATTATGCACGCTGTCCGACATGATATGAAGTTGTGGATTAAAATATTTTCCAATTAAGTAGATTTTTCCATACGCCTCTTTATCCATATTAAATATTCTAATAAATATCACTTTTTCCTGACCTATTTTAACGATAGAATTGTGTGGGTTTAAACAATGCTTACCTGCCAGGCTTTGACTTTGTTACTGTTCCACTAATTATTGCATTTGGTTGATTATTTAGACATAGAAAAAGAAAATTGTATCCACACTCACAGTCACATACTCTAACTGACAGCTTCCATTTGAAAAAAAAAGTGTCCCATTGCGAGCCAGACGTTCAATGCCGTAATTGCAATGTTCTGTAAAATCCTGTGTCACACAGGGAGAATAATGGCCTGATAATTGAGGAAAACTACAACAACATATTTTTTAATATCTCAGTGTAGGTGTTTCATGACAATTTATACGAAATTTTGCTGTGGTTGAGATGTTGAACTTAGTACTGAAAAAATGCATCTACAGATCAGTGGGAGCCTTCATTTTTTCCCCTCCAATTAAGTGTTTGGACATGCGGAGTGAAATAAAATGAGTTTGGAGGTGCACTTTAACTTTTTGTTTATCATTATCTATACATCTTTATCTTTAAATATTTGGGCTGTATGGAATGTAAGAAAATAATGAACATAATCATCAGACTTTCAAAGAGTCAGCATGGTATCTGACCAGAAGTCTGATAAAGAACATATTTTATCTTAAATAACAAATCAATTATCGAAATTGTTATTTGTTGCTTTCTGCTGGTTGGGGCCCAGGAACTTTGCTCTGCAAGTTAATTTATTACCCCTTAATTTATCACAAATTTGGGAAACTGAATCATTTGGATCATTTATTAAACATAAATCTGTTTGAAAAAAGGGTTTCTTTATTGAACAATACAGAATAGGATGAGGAACATGGAGCTTTCAATCGGACATCACAGCGTTATGCAAATAGGCTATACGGACATCTTTTGGGAGCATTTCAGCACTGATAATAATAGTGATGATCAACAGTTGATTATTGTGAGCACTCTGTTTTAATCATAACTCAGTCTTCAAAGCTCACTCTTTTATAGGGTCTTGGTTGTTTAGGGCTGCTCCTCCATTCAAATGAACGTCCGTCATGGTCTGCAGAAATGACACTTGATTATTTTCTTGAAAGCGCTCTGAAAGTCTTTGTTGAAGTACGCGTATATGATCGGGTTCAGTAAAGAGTTGGAGTAGCCTAGCCAGTTAATTACATCCTCCAGCCAGCGGGGCATGTAGCACGACTCCTGGCAAAAAGGCATGACCAGGGCCACGATGAAGAAGGGCAGCCAGCAGAAGATGAAGGTGCCCATGATGATGCCCAGAGTCTTCACCGTTTTGCGCTCCCGGGCCATCGCGATCTTCCTCTTCGCCTCCGTCGCCTTTTCGTGCCTGCTCTCGAACAAAGGCACGCAGCTCGGGGTGTTGGGCAGCGGCAGGTTGCCTTTAAAGTTGCTGTGAACTTCAATGATCTCTAGAGACTCGCCGTCCTCCGCGTGTTTCACCGCGCCGTTGGCGCTCGGCAGCGGCCGCGGCTCAACGCTCCTCTTCCAGCTTTTGCCGTGCGCGTCACCGGGAGCCTTTTTGTGGAACATGGCAGGAGAAAGCGCCAAGCAGGAGTCGGACACTTTCTTTTTCTCTGTTTTACGCACTGTCCTTCTGATACGAAACCTGGCAGCTTTGAAAATTCGTCCATATAAAACAAGCATAAGCGTCAGCGGGATGTAAAAAGCCCCAAAGGTTGCGTATATTGTGTACCATGGGTCTTGCCTGATCTTGCACTGCTTGGGGTTTGCTCTGTCCTCTGCCATGCTGCCGGGCTGGGAGCGCATGATCAGCATTGGCGGCACTGAGATGGAGAAACCCACGAGCCAGGTGACACTGATGAGGACCGCGGCTCTCCGCGGCGTCCTCTTCTTCATGTACTCTATGGGCTCGGTTATGGCCCAGTATCTGTCCAGAGCGATGGCGCACAGGTGCAGGATGGACGACGTGCAACACAACACGTCCAGAGAGATAAAGATGTCGCAGGGAATCTGCCCGAGAGTCCACCGGTTCAACACCTGGTAAAGCGCCGCCATGGGCAGCACCAGCACCGACACCATCAGGTCGGTGACAGCCAGAGAGCCAATCAGGTAGTTGGCCACGTTCTGGAGAGACCGCTCCAGGGCGATGGCCGCAACGACGCACGCGTTCCCAAATATTGCGCACAGAATAAGCGCGCCTAGCAGGAACGACGTGACCACTTGGTAACTCAGCTTCACCTCCTCGTCTTCGGGTTTGGGCGCTTTGTTGGAAGAGTTTTCAAACTGATACCACGTTGTCGTGTTGTTTGTGCCCTCCATTTTCGGCGAACTCGAGGTGTTTGAAGAGCTTCTGTTACTTGATGGAGAGCCCAGTGCGCATCTCACCGTCCCACCGTGAAGAACACATAGTTGACTGTTGCAGCAGACAGAGTCTGAACTGTGAGTCTCGGCTGCTGACGGAGAATGATGCTGTGTATTTATACCAGTGATGGAAAATGCGTCATTTGTCTGCGAGGATGTAAGAGGAGTGGGCTGCTTGTCTCTGTTTAGTCCGCAGCTGGGGAATGATTGAACAAACATAAAACATTTGATATTTACAATAATATTTATTTTTGATTCATCTATTTTTTTAAACATCTATTTTGCTCTTGTGACAGCAAGCAAATCCACGTGCCGATTTTCTGAAAGAAATAATTCTTGAAACAACTGGATTTTGTCAAGCATGGTTTGGGTCTTGCTTTGTTGAGGATAGTGCGTATATATTCCATTGAAAAATAGGTTATAGGTGTTCATGTACTCGCCGTTAAAAAAAGTAATTTAAATGATTTGCAGCAGGTAAAACCACAAAAATAATGATGAAAATTAAAATAGTACATTCGAGTATCGAACGAATTTGCAGATTTTTTTACATTTTAAAACGAAATAGTTGCCAGTATTTTTAGATTATATTTTTAGATAACATTTCTTTCTGCGAATATATGAATAAAAGGAGTGTTGTTGTAGTCTGTATTCAGAACCATGGTCAGCGCTCTGGGGCTGACAGGTTTGACACTGCCATCTGGCGTTGGTCATAACATCTACAAAATGGTGATCATTCGTAATTTTAACTTGCACTAATTTTGCACCAAAAAAAATTAGATCTAAATCTATTAATATATCATTTTATATTCTCAAATGGTAAAATAATAAAAAAAACGTGTTTGCTTAATTCCTCATGGTTACACTGACCACAAAATACAATGTCAGTTTGGCCCGGATCTTAATTTACTCATTAAATTCTTAAAATGTTGTGCCGTGGAGGTTATATATAGATCTTATATAGATTATATTCGTGCAATAATTAAAAACTAACCCTTTAACCGGCGCCTCATTTTCGGTCCGTTAGGCTTTCCGTAGATTAGCATGACGTCACAACTCCGCTCTGAAGCGGAAAGGCTGACTAACTTTCTATTTTCTTTTATTGGCGGGTTTCTTCGTGTCAGCGATAGCTAAAAGCCAGCTGTGAGGTAGGCAGCACGTATAAAAGAGAACATTCACACACTGAGTGGCATTATCCTGAGAATGCGATATTTCCTATGTTATGTTGACGTATGTTGTGCTAACTGTTAGCTATTGGTGTGCATTAGAAAACTACTTCTGCTTCGCCTTTCGACCTGCTGCGGAGTCCACACCTGAACTATTGACACATTTATTTTAACTTGCACAACATTGAGGGTCTTTAGAGCACAGTTTAGGCTTCTTTTGTGCGCTTCTGGTTTTGGTCTGTAGTCCATTAGTTCTCAGTTGTCCAGGTTACGATCGTATTTAACTGACAGCTTTAACCGCCCCTTGTTCCACCCGCCCCTTCACAGCTCAGCAACTACAGCAGCGGCAATGTCAAACGCCTCAAATGCAAAGGAAATAAATCCATCTGCAGTTGTTTTGTGTGTTTTCTGAATTATTAAAAAAATGCCCTGAACTTAAGGAAGAATAAATATTTTGTGTAAGTTCGCAGATCAAGTGTGATTTCAGTTTTTTCTTCCCTATGAAGAGAGAGAGGGGGGAACCATGCTGCGCTGCAGGAGGTGTCGCAAAGGCATCTTAGACTCCACCTGTTTGTCAATGGTTGGTGGAAATCTGATGTTTTCAGCCATTCACTTCATTTTGAGGAATTCATGATTCTGTTTTTCATTGTCATAGCCGGTGGTAAACTTCGCCAATCACCAGGGAACTAACCCCCAATGATTGTGACAGTTGTTTTTAACAAGTTCTACAAGCCAGAATGTCATATTTCTAGTGTCTCAGTTTCTCAAATGGGATGGCTATGCATTTTTTTGAAAATTGAATAGCCCATCTGAATACGGATTGAAATGTTTCGTTGTCATCTCCCGTTCAGCAGACTAAATGATTATTCAGTAAAAGTCCCCATAACTGCAGTCGTAATCATACCAAAAAGTCTCTAGAGTTGCTGTGGAACATCGGCGTACGATAACAGCCACTAGTTCAGTTCTGGCTGATTGTGTGTCGTTGATGTGCGAGCAGGGTGAGGCCACAGATGAAAGCTCATCGGCTGTTTGCAGTATTTGGCACGTAAATATCGACACACTGCCAGAGTGGATACTGACTTCGGTTCGTACGGTAAGTGTCACAGCGCAGACGTGCGCCCACTGTATTTTGAAAATGAGAAAGTTAAACATTGAATTTTCTAATTATTCTGCAGAAATTGTACAGTTTTTCACAGTTGGTGCAACTAGAGTTCTTGTGAATGGACACCAAATCAAAAAAGTAATATACCTCAAGTGTGTTTTCTAACACATAGGTTTTTAACCTGTATTGTATTTGTATTTTGTATATACTTCTTATCTTTTTAAACCTTGAGCTTCAATCGAAATTTGTTTTAGTTCATAAAATAAAACTGAATTTACAGTTTTTTTGTAACGTTATTGTCATTGTACAGGTACTGAGACTGCTGCAATAGGCAACAAATTTGTTGGTATGTCGAAAATAAATTGATCTGTTTAATTATGAGATGTTAATTAATGATTAACTTTTTTTAATGGGAGGATTTGCTGCTCTTTCATGTATTGCAAAGTGACGTTTTGGGCCGTTTGGCCAAGAAAACATGCAAATAGAGCAGGTCCCCTTCGGCATTATTCAGTGCTTTTATTTCATCTGAAAAAATAATCAGCAGTCAAATTGAGGAAAATAATTGTTATCTTATGATTTAAAAAAAACAACTCAGGTGTATCTTACAATATCCGTTTCAAAAACATTCACACGATTGGAAGATGTTGATTTCTGTATCTGTTTTCTGTCCAGGCTCAGTGGACTGTCGGAAAACTGAACTGCCAGAACTGCGCAGGTCGTTTGGGAGGCTTCAACTTTGTCAACCGCAGTTTATGTCCCTGCGGCATGGACGCCACTGTGCACCTCAACAAAAGCCGCGTGGACCCCGACCACAAACGCTGCGTCCTCATCGTCCATCCGAGGAGGACGGCGCCTGAGAAGGAGCGCGCTGCTCCGCTGGCAGGCGGCGCCCACAACGGAGAGCCGAGGACGGGACGGAACGCTTCACAGCTCGATGGTGCCGCGCTCGCGTCCCGCCTGACTTCTGTTGAGGCCTCTAACTCACTGCCGGACAGCGCCAAGTCCTTTTCTTTTAGTCCTCCGTACTGCATCTCTCACAGGAGACGGTGCCTTGTGGAGGAGCATTCCTCCGTCAGGCCCTCGTGTTGCCTGATGGTCATGTCTGCTGTTGCGGGGGCAGGTAGAAGAGCCCATGTGTCTACAAAGTCACCCGTCCGGTGTCCCACGAGCCGGCAGGTCGACGGAGACGGGAAATCCCCGGTCAACGGCGTCCCCTGCCGTTCGTTTGTCTCTGGAAGGACACGGTCCCGTCTGGATCGGCTGCAAACTGCAGAGGACGTTGAGTCTTCTCCTGAGGCGGCGGGGGTCCACGAGGAGGCTTCTATTTCAGAGGGGTTAATCAGCCGAGCCGAGCCACACGAGGAAGTTCTAGTATGTTGCTGGAATTTTAAAGAAAAAATATCTGCTTTAATCAGGATTAAAGATATTTTTCTAACGTGTTACGTTGATGTTAGCCGTCTCTAGAGGTGGACTGAGATTGCATCTTTTGAAGGTTAAACAAAGCACCAATTGCTTTGTTTCTTTTTCTTAGTTGGTAATGGTTTGTACCTTGTGTTTTATCAGCTGTTGAATCCGTGTCATGAATCGGGGCCCTGATATGTGTGTTTGTCTCTCAGCCTCAAGGCTTCATGGCGTCCACAGCCTCAGGCAGGCTGAGTAAAAGGGAGAAGAACCATCTGAAGAGTCTTCGCAGGAAACAGAGGAGAAGAGAGCGATGGCTGCACAGCCAGCAGGAGCGGGTGAGAGAGCAGCAGCAGCAACACTGAGGCCTGCTCATGTGAGCACGCTTCATATATTTTTAAATGTATTAGCTGAATAGCTTCATTTTAAAACAAATGACAAACCAAACGCAAGAATGGACCTAAAAGTTGTTTTTATTATTGTTATCATTATTTTAACTATTGTGTTGAATGTGACTTTACCGATGAACTAATTTGGAATTGTAAATCATGAATGAAATAATCTGGAGGATTTTGCTTTAAAAAAACAACAACGTGCTTAGAATGATTCATTTCTGAGCTGAAGGAGACGGTGCAGGGATTCAATGCCATTGTAACCGTTTCTGGAGGATTGTAGAAGATCTTTCAGAAGGAACATTGACTGTGTGTGTGTGTTTGTGTCCGTGCCTCCAGTCTGAGAGTGTGAGCACCCCACAGTCGGACAGTGAGGACGTCTCCTGCGCCATCTGCCTCCAGGTGTACTTCCGCCCGTACAGCTGTCAGCCGTGCGCCCACGTCTTCTGCGAGCCGTGTCTCCGCACGATCACCAAGAACTGGCCGACGAACACGCCGTGCCCTCTGTGCCGCACCCGCATCTCACACACCGCCTTCCACACAGGTAGTAGAGCGTCCTGCATGTGGCTGTCTGGCAGATAGACAATAGAGACGGCGGGTTTCTCGGGTCTCTGACATTTTATAGAGCAAATGATCAGGTGGTGTCCCTAAAACGCTGCGGTCCAAAAAGCTGTGGGGAACGCTCAATAGCTCCTTGGGGTGGCTGTAGATGTGAAACCTCGAGCGGACAGACTGCCGCCCAGCAGAGATGATGGGCGGTGCAGTAACGAGGTGTACTGGCCTTTATAGTCGACTGACTCTGATAGTGACTGTACACACTGTTCTCTTTCCTCTTCAGAGCTCAACCAAACCGCCGAGACCGTCTTCCCGAAGGTTTACGCAGCCCGCAAGCGGAACTTCCAGAATGCTCCGTGTGCAAAATGGCCTCTGCCCAGCTGTCGCAAACGCCTCCGTAGCTTCTGGGGTGAGAAAGAGTTTGTAAAAGTTGTGTTTTTTTTATGTCTACTAAGTATAATTCATCCTTTTGACTGGTTAAATTTAACTGGGTGTACCAGCGGAAACCATTTTGACTTTAATGGTCACAAAAGCTAAACTCAGGATTTCCAAAAACGGTAAACACGAACGAAGGATCAGGATCAGGAACGGGAAAACGGCAGACTGAGACACTCTGAAGACACTCTCAGGACGACAATGACGCGACAGGGAACAACGCACTCACAGGGCTTGGATACACAGGGGAGATTTGAGGTGCAGGTGATTTGACATTGCTGGAAACAATCATCGACACAACAGACAATCACAGGGAAGACAGGACCAGGCAGGAAGTGAAGTTACCCCAGGAACACCAGAAACATGAAACTACACAATAAGGCAGGAACAGGACCAAACCGTGACACAAATAAAGATTATATTTCTCTTTATAACTCTTTGTAGTTTCCCCAAATGTTATCCTTTCTTTCAGGATAATCAATAAAATTGTAACAAAATATAATATTCCCTTGCTTGCAATCAGTTCAGGCTATTTTAAAATAAATTCGAAATAAGGAGACCTTGTGTTTTCCCTTTTTGCTAACGGCCATTTTCTCTCTTTGTCTTCAGGAGAGCAAAGGCAGGCGGCCGGGAGACGCTGGCGCTTTGTCCACGGAGGCTTCACGGACATGCGCGGCTGGCTCTTCGGCCTGGTCATCGTCTACCTCCGTTCGGTCCACTGGACCCTGGCTCTGGTCTTCCTCTTTTGCCTCATGTACTACTACTTATTTTAAGACAGCGAGGAAACCTCTGGATCTGGAGTACAGCTTTATCTTCTTTTTGTTTGTTTTCAAGTCAGCGGTTACTTTAGTCTTAAAAGTATCACATAAATATGACAAGTGGTTTTGATCTGTGTCGGAGCTGGAATCTGAACATTAGAGACTTTGGCATGTTTCGAAAAGTTTACAATATGCTTTTGCCCGGTGTGATAAGTGCAATATACACCATGAGGTGTCCTGATCTACAGAAATAGTCAACCTAGAGTTCAGGAAGCCTGAAGCTCAGTGGCCTTACTGCTGTTCCATGATCACTTCGGATATTATGCAGGAAAACATCACAAATGTGTGCTGTTATTTAGGGAAGCCTTTGGTTTGGGCTGTAACTGTTTGGTAATAGTGGTATAAATCGTGATTGTTGCCTGATTTCATTTGACATTTTTGTTCAAAGAATGAATATTTTAGGGGAACATGCTTCCTCGCTGCCTTAAGAGAGGTTCCCTATAAGTCGGTGGGGGGAAAAAATCAAGTGACAGGAGGACTATTGCCTTTTTCCAAATCCATACGTGTTACTTAAACATGGTCAACTCTGACCAAAGCGGCCGAGAGAATCATCAAGAGTTTTTCATGGTTCACAACAACAATAAAGCTCATTCTGGTATAAAATACAAGTCTCCCTTTCGTTGTGCAGCTTCAGACAACATTTAATGACATCACATCTCTGGCTCCTGGATAGAGGGACTATTTCGTCTTACCAAATATTGATTGAAAAACACCATTTTAGGAACGTTTATTTAAAGACTAGTCTAACGCACTGCCTGCCCTTCAGGGTGACTACAGTAACAATCCGTGTCGCTCTCTCGCTTTCTGGATGCCCCCTAAACGGTTAACGATCCGTCGGCAGGGTGACGACTGGTTTTGCTGTTGGCTCGTTCCGCGAATCCTCCTCACACGTGAGCGCGCGGCGGAAGGCGGAGGAGCCTCCCTCTCGGCCTTCAGGAGGGCTGAAGGTGACTCTCCTCTCGGCTGGGATGCACAGCGAGCTGCTGCGGGTCCGTCCGGCCCGCTACACGGCCCTGCTGCGGGAATAACGACGCACACACGAGCAGCCGAGGGCGGCTTGGAGTCCAAACTAAACCCCCGCGACCCCGCTGCGTCCGAGCGGGCTTTTTGTTCTCCTAGAGGACACGGCAGGAAAAAAAGGGGGGCTACTCGCTACTGCTCCCCCCGTCTCTCTCTCTCTCTCTCTCTCTCTCTCTCTCTCCCCCCCCGCTGGTGGCTGTGCATGCATGTGTTCTGCACCGCACGGGCGGAAAAAGCGCCCAAGATCTGCGGGGAGCATCTTCCCCACCGGCAAAGTGGCGCAAACGGAGCCGGAGCGCCGGGAGAGCGCGGAGGGCGCCGTGGAAGGCAGCAGGATGGCGAGTACTGAAATAAGTCCCCTCTGTTCACGTTAAGCGCATAACAGCTCCGCACCAGAGGACAGGTGCTTTTATGTATTTACCAAATAGCCCGTTTCTATCATGCACAGGTGCAGCAGTACTTTGCGCAAAAAAAGAAGAAAAACCCTCCTGGCGTCGTTTTATTGCTATTTTTTAAAATTGTTTCCTCCCTTTGAAGATGCTAAATGGAGGGTTTGCAGTCGGTGGTGACGGTGTGTTTGTTGCGCAGGCAGTGCAGGAATTCAACACCCTGGTGGCGCTGTACCGCGAGCAGGTCATTTCCGTCGGCGAGATGTCCACCGACTGCCCGTCGCTGCGGGCTCAGATGCACCACACGCGCTCCAAAGGCTGCTGCATGGCCCGGGCGGCGTACCAGGACCTCACGGTCATCTCTGTGCCCGGGTAAGGAGGGGGCGGGGCCAGCACAATGACCTCCTAAAACAATCATACAATTTAAAACATGTGTTGCTTAACAAAGTTAGTAAGTGATTGACAGTAAACAATGCCAAAGTGACTGACTTTGACAAAAGTTCCCTGCGAGGTGATCTGTGATGAAATTGCACATCAATCTGCTGCAGGCTCTGGACTTAATGTAAACAAAACGTCCCCCGTTCTCTGTTTGTCCTATTGTGTCTTTGTCTCGCTCTTCTTTCCTTCCTCCCTTTTCATCCCCTCTCCCCCTCACCTCCCTCCTCCTCCTCCTCCTCCTCCTCATGCTGCAGTCTGGAGGACGGGGAGATCCACCCCGAGATCTGTCGGCTCTTCATCCAGCTGCAGTGCTGCCTGGAAATGTTCATAACAGAGATGCTGAAATCCATGTGCCTGCTGGGGGTGCTGCAGCTGCACAGAAAAAGTACTGTCCCTAAAATACCGCTAAACTAGGACTCCACAAGAACACTAGTGATAACAAACAAACAATTGTGGTTTGAAAGCCAATTTCAAAGTAATTGCTGAGCTTGGGGAGGTGAGCCATTCAAACTGAGTTTTGAAATTACATTTAAAAAAAAAAACACATTTGGATGAACGTTATTTGTGAGTAAGTACACAGTCAGAAAATATAACCACCTCCATGTTGATCATGTAAGATTAAAGTGATTGTATTCCATTTCGCTGCTTCACCTCTGCATATCACCATGTTCCCACTCGGCATTAACATCGGCGGCATCAGTAATCCAATTACAAGTGGACTGATATTAGGATACATGTCCGCACGTGTCTCTTTATCCAAATAAGCAGATAAGTACGGTATATATACGGTAACGGAGCCGGATCACTTCCTGCGCTCAATCCTCTGGAAAATCAAAGGAGAAATTGAAAATAATGCCGCACGGTGGTCTTCGTTGGTGTGCTCCAGGAAAACCAAATTCCCCCAGCCGTCTCACTTTTTACATACAGTATCTCCATGGGCGAATTGCTCCGGCATTGTGTACAAAGCCAGCTCACATGATTGGAGAACCAGCTGGCGGTGAGAAATGAGAGGAGAGCCACCAGCCGTGCGTTCACGTGCACTGCAATGTGTCACAGGGCCCCTTTGAATGCAACACAGCCGTTATCGTAGCCATTAGTAACCCCTGTGCTTTTCCCGCTTGTTACAATTATCATACATTGAATTTACTTTTTACAATGGCAACGTTAACACAGTAAAAAACCTTGGAAAAGAAAGAGAAGAATAAGATGATGCATATAAAAGATGTACCCTGAAGAGCACATCGACTTTTGCTTTGCAATGCTTTGAATGTGTTTGCGTTGTCCTCATCGACGATGTCTCTGTCCGGATCCAAAGGAACCGAATCAGAACCCAGGTTGGACTTCAGGGTGGATGAGAGCTCGGATGTTCCCATCCTAGATGACCGATCCTCCTCTCCCACCGACTTTCCTCAGGAGCAGTGGCTGGTGGGAATAGATATTCAAAATATAGAGAGGTAGACTGCGTCTTCTTTTTAATGTCATTCATCACATTGTTTCAGCGTATTTTTCTACTGGCTCTGGTTTTAGAATGACTCATTCAAACTGCACACACAAGCCAGTGTTGCTTTGCTTTCACAGAGACATGCGAGAGATGAGGAACCTACTCAGCAAACTCAGGGACACAATGCCATTGCCGCTGAAAAACCAAGGTGCGTTGTATAAAAGAGGAAAGTATTCACCAATTTGTGGATGTATTGTAAAACACTATAAAATTCAGAAGAAATCCAGGAAGGTAAACAAACCTGCCTGAGTGATTCTAAACCAACGCATCAATGGAATGAGACAGTACAGGAAAAATAAAATGAACAAATTTGATTATTTATCTCAACTTATTTAAATTTACACCAAGGTTGTTTCAAAATAATGTTCTGTGAGGAAATGACAGCTGAGGCTGTGACTCCCAACCTGGATCCAGAAAAGCAGTCAGGAGGTTCCAAGCGGTTGTCTTATGTTCATCGGTGCGCATCTGCAGGTCTGACTCACCTTCTTGATGAGAGGGATTGACACCGCTTATGTCTGTGGATATATACAAATACTGCTAGCAACCTTAGCTTAGCACAAACACTAGAAACAGGAAGCAGCTCGCTTGGTTCTGTCCGTGGGTAAGAGAATCAGGCCCTAAGGAGCTCCAACTAATCGCCCTATCACCTTAATCCGTTTGTAAAAGAAACATACGAGTACAACAAGCTGCATCTGCTGCGTCGACAACAGCACAATCTGACGTGTTTACGTCTCAGGCTTCATGCGGAATGTGTTAATTAGTCTTCCATCCTTTGGACGGAGCCCGGCTGTCTGCTACCCTGCTTCCTGTCTTCAGCCTTGATAAGCCCATCCGCGACAAGCAACTCGCTCACATTTTGTGAGGCAGACACACCCAAAAAGATCTTTCTTGAGACCAAACTGGAAAAAAAAAATGTGCAGTTTTGCAAACACCAAAAGATAATAAAAGATGAAAGGTGAAAGTAGTTTTTATTTCTTGGTGGTACTGACCGGGGGGTCCGGTAGCGGTCGCTAACCTCCGCATACACTGGCGCGACGTTAGCAGTTGTGGTCATGCTGAAAGTGCAATCTTTTCCAGACAGAGTGTGCCTTTAACATCTAGATAAAATATGAATTATTAACAAGGCAACGCATTATTAGAACATTTCCATAACTGCTCACTTCTCATAGACGTGAGTCAGTAGCTTCATACACCTTCCTACTTCTTACATCCTTCTTCTGAATGCAAAGATTCACTTTTATCTGGCCTTGACTGTAACATACGTTCATCTCTGTGTGAAAGATTTGCACTCCGTCTTATCGGGGTTACGAGTAAAACGAAATGGGACTTTAATGCCATCTTGCTCTGCGTTTCCATCACAAAGTATTTCTGTGTTCCAGACGACAGCAGCTTGTTGAATCTGACTCCACACCCGCTGATCAGACAGAGGAAGAGACGCTTCCCCGGCCTCTGCTGCATGGTGTCTGGCTGAGCGCCTGAAGGCCCCACTACAGGCAACACACAAATAGGGCGATGCGTATTGCCGGTTTCATTCTTTCAATTTCATTAAGTTACGGTATTGGCGGTCATAATATCTGAAATTGTAATCTTGTAGTAAGTGTTGAACTGTCTAATGAAACGCCATTTGTCTTTTTCATCTACCCGTCTTCTGGGTCCGATTCGGTCCCTTTAGTGGCACGCTTGATAAATATTTACAGTAGATAGTAATATACAGAGGGAGGAATAGTGAGGCCACAGTGTTGTGTTAGCTGGGCGAGCTAACTCTCAGAAATCCAGATTATTACTCTAGCTCTGTGCAGAACTCCATTTTGTTTTCGGATTCCTTGTCAGGGGAATCACCTTTGCATTGTCTTTCTTTTTTTACTGATGCAGCCATTCCAACTTATTATTCAGTTTTGTGACCTTTGTCATTATAGGAGAATAAAAATGTACAGATTCCGGCTATGCACTGACAGTATTTGGTTTTCAGCTGTTTCGATGTATTTATGTCACAGCTTCATGTGTGAATGTGTCAAAATGTGTCACGCTTTAGTCCTACGGACGTCATGATGTAATTCAGCTGAACATCGTCCAGTTGTCTCTACGTGCCTGAAATCCCGCAGACAAAGCACTTCATCTACATTGTTATGATGTGTACGCTTAGTGGGCTCCTATAATTATTGCATTTATATTTTCCTTAGAAAAAGAAAAAGGAGTTTTAATGGATTATACAGTAGGGGTCTAAAAATAAACCGAATACCAAACAAATACAAACAGCTGCTATAAAGCTTGTCAATATTTTAAGACTATTTTCAGCCTTTTAACTGCCGTACAGCAGCAATGATGTAAAATGGTGTTGGTCAGTTAATGCTGCAGAAGAGCGAAAGCATCTAATCTCATTTAATCTCGATAATAATACAACATTATTTTTTTACTGAAATGTCTTTCTCTGAATTTTTCTCATATCAGCATAAATATAATATTATGTCCTGGCTCAATACTCAAACAAACAGATGAGTCATCAGGATGTTGCTCGTTCTGTTGGACACTTTGAAGGTTCACCATGTGACATTTGGTTATATGTCACAGCCGCAACCAACAGTTTGCTATATAAAGATAAACCTGAGCAGAGGGTTAAGTCCCTCTGACTGTGTAAGGTGAGCTTCACTCTGCTGTGTCGGGATAGCGAGCGATAACCCCCCCCCCTCTCATCCCAGCGGTGTTAGCACTGTTGGCATAGTTAAGAGGCACAGAAATGCTCTGAAATTCACATTTGGCACATTTAATATTTTAGGGTGTAATGCTTTTTGCTCTTAGTCTTGTTGTTCAAGTTTTTTGTATACAAGGTTTTTTTTTAGTGTTCCACATAAAGAAACAGAAGAATTGAAAAACCCACTCAGTAAAAACTAATTGAAATGAACTCATCCATTCAAAGCACTTCACTAGAGCCATTTCCCATGAAATGTAAGTAATGTAATTTGTAAATCTCTGTGATGTCTTTTCTCTTTCTTTAATGTAATCCAGAGTTGTGAGTTGTGATATCGCTAAATTCTTTGTTTTGGCATGTATATGAATCCGAGTATGCCATCTAGTCAATGTGTCCTGCAATGTAGAGAATCCACAGCTCAACGTATGTACAGCTGAGGGCATTTTATAATGTGAATAAAGTTTTATATACAAGTAAGATACGTCAATGTCAAAATGTTCAGGCCATGGAGGCTATTACACACACATTCTTGTTGCGGAATAAATTTAGACTCTTGACATGGACCATTTGCCATCGATAAAAGTGGCAGGTTGTGCAAATACAAAAAAAAGTGTGGAAAGGAAATATGTTTTTCCCTCCCTCTTTTTCTTCCAACTGTCAAGTCATCTGGTTTACATTTATACAGCTGAGAGATTCCAGGGCTCTCAACTTCTCAACTTCCCGTAATAATGAGGGACGAGAAGAACTTTATCTGCTGCAATGTTTGCAGATTATTGAAATGTTATGACAAAGATTGGGCAATGTGGTTCAAAATGAACTACATTCCCAGGAGGAATCCCAGAGGGAGGTTAATACTGCTGCTAGAAGCCTCCTGTCACAGTCAGCTCTGCCTGCACAGCGGAGTGGACTTAGTGAGAGGAACTGAAGCTACAGAATTGTATTCCTTTATTTCTTCAGTATATGTGGTAAGTACCTGAACATTGCCTTTATTTGTACTATTTTATTTCTTTATTTGTATAAATTATGCAAAACACTGAATATCCTCTTTATGAAAAGTTGAATTGCATAATCGCTGAGAACAAAACAATTTACAGGCAAATCAGTTAAATTAATTGGAAAATACTACAGAACCAACGTTTGTTTTCATTCGGTGAAGCCGATTTGAAGATTCCCCGATGGCTGCATGCGGCCGGTTGGTCCTGATGCTGCAGCTGCTCAGCTGGACATCAGTGGGCATGGCCTGTTTCTGTGATCGGTACCCGTGGGGGTCCTGGTCCGCCTGCTCCAAATCCTGCAACCACGGCACACAGCACCGAGACCGGTGAGACAATGGACAGACCGAGGGGACGCAGCAAATTGAAACTGAGCCAAAGCAATCGTGAAATACTGTATTCAAGAATTATTTTCAAGCTTTGATGGGCCGTTTTAAGTAATTGCTGTGAAATACAAACACGTAATGCAGATGATGCGACATCTTCTGTGTGTAAAAGGGTTTTTCACTCTTTGTTACTAGGAATTATCGTTATAATGATGACTATTACTGGAAGAACAGTTGCCATCAGCTGTGTGAGAGACATGACGAGAGAGCTTGTAACGAGCAGAACTGTCCCATCAACTGCCTGCTGACAGACTTCGGGTCTTGGTCCGACTGCTCACCTTGCGCCAAGAAACAGGCGAGAAACGCAACCATGACACAACAGAGCTCTGCCACGTCCCCCCCACCAGCTGTGTCTGCCTTCTATGCTACGCACTCATCCTCAGACAGCTTTTGAGTGGTGTGCAGACTAGAAAATTAAGGATGCTCAATTAGTTGTGGCTAAAAGAATATTTGCATTATTTATTATTATTACGGTGGTGAGAAAGCTCGAGGAAGTACGTACATCTGTTCTGTCTACGAAAAAGGGAGGGAAAGGAGAATAAATCCTGTGTATTATGGTATGAAAAAATGTTTTCCCCAATCGGCCTATTGTATCTCCATTATTTCTTTCTTAGCAAACAGTTTCAATAAAAAATGAATACTAAGTTAGTAACTGGTCTCGTTCACATGTCGTGGCGACAGTTTCGGACGCGGTCGGTCCAGAGGCCGTCCCAATTCGGTGGATCCGCCTGCAGCGTGGAGCTGACGGAGGAGAGGCCCTGTTACCCCTCCACAGAGTGCAAGTTAGCACCCGTCGACTGCAGAAGTGACTTTAAGTGTGATAATGGTGAATACTGTTGGAAAATGGTTGATGAGTTGTGCAACAGAGGAAAAAGAGTCCCAAGTGACGTCCTGAAAATTGTTAGAATTAACAAACACACAGAGAGACTTCCGCTAAGCCTCCTTTCTGCTGCAGGACGATGCATCAATTCAACGCTGACATGCAACAGGCAGAACGACTGTGGAGATAACTCGGATGAGAGGGACTGTGGACGCTTCAAGATAGTGTGTCCAGGGGAGAAGAGGGTGGCCCCCGGAGCGAGCCGGGCAGGAAATGGGTAAGCTAAAGGTCAAAAGGTCACCGTTGAGTTTCCAACTTTGAATTTAATGTTCCTTCCTGCTTTGTTCGTAGTACTGGTAAACATTTCTATCATTACTTCTTGGAATGTTGTTGTATAAGTGAAGCAAAGGCAAGGCAAGTTTATTTGTATAGCGCTTTTCATACACAAGGCAGACTCAAAGTGCTCTGTACAGTAAACATCACAGAATATTAAATTCAAATATATTAACATTAAGTGTGCTTAAATGGTGCCATGAAAACAATTAGCTGTCCAATTAGATGGTCCATAGTCCCATACTGTCCAATAATATTTGTCTGCCAATGTATTGTTTGCCTTTTGAGCCCATTGTAAAATTAAATGATATTTTCACTGATTCCTGTTTGTAGATTTGATGTTCTGGCGGAGAAGGAGAGGGCAGCGGTACTGGACAGTATGTTTATGGGAGGAAGTTGCATCATCAGGAGGCCTAACAGCACGCTGCTGTACCATCGCGTACCTCACAACTTTGAGAGCTTTGACATTAAGGTAGTTATATTATTTGTGTTATGTAACCGTACGGCCCTTCAGTAAAGCTTGCCTGGTTGCAGACCTCTGACCTCACCGCCCACAAGTCATTCACAATAAATGATGGCAGTTGATATTGTTGAAGAAAAAACTGACCAATCAGAGTAAACAGTCCTTTTTTTTCAAACCAGGCACTGCAAATACCTTTGTCATTCATCTTCAAACATTGAGCAAACACTCACTCCCAGACAGAAATCGTGGATGAAAGAACCAACTGTTTCCCTTTGTGTTTGTAGAAGAATCAGACGATGCTGTAGATTTGAAATGAGTTCAATCTGTGCATTGCAGAGAAGGGTTTTTCAGCCTTGCCTCTTTGTTGCTGCTGCTGCTGTTGTGGAAGACCTTGATTAACCAATGTGGTTGTGGTTGTTTAGGTCGGAGAGTTGGAGGACTTCAGCACCGAGCCCCATCAGCTGCATACGGAGTCCATCAACATAAAGAGGTCCAGTTCGTCTGCAAAGGAAAAAAAAGATTCAGACTTCTTATTTCTGATCCTCTTCCTAAACAGTAGATCTGGAAACCAAGTCAGCTCTCACAAGGAAGCTTTTGAAGCTTCAAAGAAAAAGGTGAGTGACTTATACAGTGACTGACTCTCACATTGACTTAATGCATCCCCTAATAGGTTTTAAACATGGCCAGGTGCAAACTCACACAAAGTAGTATTTAAAAGGTTTTTAGAGTACAATGCATTGACTCACTTGAATTTCCCGGAGATTTACCCTGACTCTGAACAATACAGCTACCAGCATAAACCTAACCTGACCCCAACCTTGAAGCACATCTTCTCCCTAAAAAATATAATAGTTTAAAAACAAAGAAAGATGAGCGACCAGATTCCTGCCCTATCCCCATTCCCCCAGGATGGGTGAAACATCCCCACGCACTCCCACACAACTACAACGCACATATGTGCCGGTATCCTCTTTCCTTTTTTCCTTTTTTCTCCTTTCCTATACTTCCTTCTGTAGGACTCCAAGTTTTTCCGGGTCCACCAGGTTCTGCCCGTGTCCACGTTCAAGGCGAGAGACCCGGCGGACCTCGTCTTGTCGCAGCCCTTCCTCCAGTTCCTCCACGCTCTTCCCCTCGAGTACAACTACGCCCTCTACAGGGACATCTTCCTGCGCTTCGGAACGCACTACTACAGCTCGGGGAAACTGGGGGGCATCTATGACCTGCTGTACCAGTTCAGCCGAGAGGAGCTCTCCAGTTCAGGTACAACGGCACAGCTCGGCGCTCGACACCCTGGGCTGCTGGGGTATTTGTTTGGACATAAATCAGACCTGTTATGACAATGAAAAACATTATCATTAGAAATATTAAATTAAAAAAACATTCAAATCCTAAAATCCCAGCTGTAAAGGTCATGTGTGTGTAAGTAGGTGTGTAGTTCTCGTCATTGGATTACACATTTTTTGGCATGCAGGAAACCCCAGATAAAGGGGAGTGCGGTTCAATAAATGTAGATATGTGTTCTAATCAGATACCCGTATAGTGTGATGTAATATCTCCTCCCTAGTTCCTTTTGTTTCACGCTGCTCTACACTCTCTTTCCAAAAGGTGAGACAGAAGAGCACACCACAGGCTGCCTGAGCCGAGAGACCACGTGGAGCATCATCCTCTACACAGAACACAGGAGCGTGACCCGGTGCTCCGACAACAGAATGACTGAGAAATATCAAGGTTTGTTACAGGATTTTCTCACTCGTCATTCTCAACTTTCCTCTTCACGGCGTCCTGGCTGTGAAAAAAAGCGATGTTTCTGCTGTTTGCCTCAGACATACCTTAAGCCTTTTTCTCCGGTGCAGGCTCGTACATTCAGGCAGCAGAGAAGTCTTTCTCAAAGACGAGAGGAGGTCGACCCAGAGAGGCAGCAGCTCTGGCCTGGGAGAGGCAAGGCCCTGCTCCCGACCGGACATCTTACAAGAACTGGGCCAAGTCGGTTCTCGACAACCCTGACGTGATCGAATACGAGGTTAAATCAAACACCACGGAAATGCATGGAAGCCCGTTTGTGCCGCATGGAATAAATACAAAAAGATCATTTGAGTCAAACTACATTCAGAAATCCTAAAAATGTTAGTTATTTCGAAATAATCACGATCATAATTATTTCTTTATAGTGACTTATATAATCCTTTTGTAGTAGTTTTGTGTAACAGTACATTTTGAAATGGCGCAAATGTGGCTTCCGTATATAAATCAATAAAAACGGATAAAAATGGGGTTCATGGAAAGTGTGTTTGCTTAGGTGCTCCCCATTATCGATCTGGTTCGAGGGATCCCATGTGCTACTACAAAGAGGAGGCACCTGAGGAAGGCCCTGCTTCAATACCTGGAGGAGTTTGATACCTGCAAGTGCTCTCCCTGCCCCAACAACGCCAGGCCAGTCCTCTCCGGCACGGAGTGCAAGTGTGTTTGTCAAACTGGCACATTCGGCTCAAACTGTGAGAAACGGGCCCCTGACTTCACTTCAGGTATCATTTTATCCCATCGGAAGTTGAAACGTACTTGCGTACTACGCTGTGCATTGATTTGTAAACAGGCCATTTGGTTTGGTGTGTAATTTCCACAGAGGTGGTGGATGGTTACTGGAGCTGCTGGGGACCGTGGAGTAGCTGCGGAGGCTCAATGAAGAGGCATCGGAAGAGGCGGTGTGATAACCCGCCCCCCCTCAGAGGAGGCCAACCCTGCGAGGGTCCTGACAGCAATGAGGATACATGTCATGTCTCCATCTTTGAAAGGTAGCGCCGACTGTTTGCTTAAGGAGTGTTGATACACTCATGAAAAGTATTTTGGACATTTTCCTGCCAGCCGTCCCGTGGGAGACAGAGACAGAGACAGAGCCTTAGCTCAACACTGCAGAATGATCAAAGCAAAACCTTGAACCCTACTGAAATGTTTTTGACAAACCACAATTTGCGTGTATATATACAACCACAGATGCACTGGTGCTGCTTTAGACGCGTAAACTCACATTTACAAAATACATTGTTTGTATTTTCACTGTTTTTTCCCGTATTTATGTGCTCGTGTCCAGCCAGCAGACCTGTGACAATGATGACGACTTCACTGTAGGCTGGATCGATGAGCTGCCACCGGGTGTGCAGGGTTGTCTGAGGCCGCAGAGGCCCGCCAACAGCTTCCTCAGGGTAAACGCTGAGCCCAGCCGCTAGTCATTAAAGCACGCTATAAGAGAAACATAACTTCAAAGTTAATTCGTTACCAGTTAACTACATATTAAAGAATATGGACTAATACTCACTTCTGGAGTCTCATTAGTTTCATTGCTCTCAAGAAATTAATGCATCTGTTAAGTTGAATTGTTGCCTCTATATGTAGTATGTCAAAAATTACTTGAATTTAATACAAAATATTCTAAATGCTAGATTACATTTGCATTAAAAATATGTAATAAACAAGCAAAACAAGTAATTACAAACTTTATTATGTGATAATAATCCATGTTCAATGTTCTCTATTTAAAAAAAAAAAGATTTACATTTTATCTTTGAATCACAATATTGACGTCAAAAGGCTGTTTTTTGTCTTCACGGCAACCTGTCGTGGTAATTTTTTTGGTCATTTAACAGTTAATTTATTAGATACCTAGCCAAAATATTGAATTCCAGGTTTTTTATTTCCACCCGCGATGCGGCAGCAGCAGCTCTGATGAATCTTTGTGGTGTTTAGTGACTCTGTTCTCTCACAGAAAGCAAAGCGGTACTATGACTTTGGTGAGGACGAACACTTTGTGTGCTTCACGGGATTTGATCTGGAGGGTTTCCAGTACATCAACTGTCTCCCTGACGGGACGTGGAGTCAACCAAAGGGGAGATGCTTACGTAAGTTGTTCTTGGGAAGTTATCTGACATGTTGTTTTGGTAAAAGGGTCCCTTACAAGTCTTCGCCTGGTGTCTGTGTTAGCTTAAAGTTTGCCCTTCTGCACTTTCAGGGAAGCTGTGCCTTCCCCTTGAGATCCCTGATGGCATGAAGCTGTACCCCAACAAAGACCAGTACAAAGTGGGGGAACATGTGGGTTTGAACTGTGACGTCACAAACCTGTTACCGGTGCCATCGGGCTTTTACAGATGCAAGGAAGATCTCACCTGGGAGCCTCCACTGCCCGCTGAGCTACGCTGCACTGACGGTACGTTAGAGTACTCCTAACAGGCTTGAGACATTGGGATGCTCACAATTATAAACTATTTATCCAGGTGTGTCACAGATGAGTTCAACATATTTATGAAAAGAACCTGCGATCATTGTGATCCGATCAGAACTAGTTTGTGGGACGTGTTGTCCAACCACCTTGAAGTCTTTTTCCCCCCTGTAACAAGATCAATTTAAAGTTTAAATGAAGCAAAACCCCATCTTTAAGCGATCAGTCTCACTCTGGCTTCCCAAGTCACAGTGGTCTCACCACCTCTGTGCGGCTGAGAAAGACAGTTGTTTCCTGGTGTTTTTCTACCAAAGACCACAAAACACTAGCCTGGTTTCCCAGGCTGCATTGCACGCGCGATTTATTTCGTGCTGCAAGGCAGCCTGGATACCATGGAGCAAATTTGCCCGGGCTAACAAAACACAGCAATGAACCCACTTTAGACAAACATCAAAAAAGACTTTTGATTCGACAAATGGTCTGTCTTGTGTCAAGAATTGTCTTTATGATGGAAATGGCAAAGTTGTCTTCTTGTTTCTGTGTTCTTCCCGCGTGCAGTGGAACCATACGCTGCAGACACTCGCTGTGGTCCAGGACACAAACTGCTGAACTCTAAATGTGTCTGCCTTCCACGGGAGAGCTGCCTGTGAGCTTTTTTAACATAAAATAACTCTCTGCTTACTGTTGTTCCATATGTGGACTTTAAGGGAAAGTAATAATTTACTCTCTAATACCTGCTGCTGATTGACATGGAAGTGCTATGTGCAGTTCACAGCCGGAGACTCTCTGCATCCTGAACCTTGACATCGGCGTCACCGTGCCGATGTCCCTCTGCTCCTTCGCCGCTGGCCGTTGCCACGGGGATCCGCTGTTCTTTGTCGCTGAGGGTGCGTGTGAGGCAGTCGATTCGGCCACACTGGAGTGGAGAATGTTCAGAGCCAACATGTCCTCTAAGAGCTCGGTCCAGGAGCCCTGTGGTCTCGACACTTGTTACGACTGGGAAACCTGCTCCTGTGAGTTTGTCTGATATGAAACCTTTCTTGGATGTGGATTATTTGTTTTTTATAATTGTATTATCACCAGAAACTAAAAAACGTTGCGTTCATTAGCTTCCAATGACCTCTTCATTTCTACATTGGATGTTGATTAAATCTTCAACTTGAACTCAGGATGAATTTTTCATTTATCAAATTCAAGTGTAAAAACGTCAATAGGCAACTTACTGAACAACGATGTGGTTTGACTTTTTGTTTTGTCTGTTCACAGCATCTAAGACGTGTGCGTGCAAAGAAGCTAGGACTTGCCCCCAAGCTTCTGACCAAATGTTCTGTGTGAAGCTGACAAAAATCCGCCGGACTCGCAGCATGGGCCTTTGTTTGATGGCTGCCCTCAAATGTGCCAACACTCAGATTGAGGTTCTCAATGAAGGGGTCTGTGAGTCCAGATGATCCTGGAAAAAGATTTTCGGTTGCATTCCACGCAATATCTAAATCCATATAACTTTTTCAGTATAGACTAGACCGAGACTGGCAAGGTGAAATGGGGTCAACGGACCCACAGCAACACAGACCTTAACTGTAGTGAACTGAGAAGAGCTCTCAGCAACTCTAAATTCTATTCCAGGAGCTGGCGCTATATGTTATACATGCGGTGCGTATGAAGCTTTAGTGACATTATAAACTGTTTTACTTTAATAAATATGATTTTAATTAAACTAAAATGGATGATTTGTCGTGCTCATGGCCAGACAGACCCCCCCCCCCACAAACACACAAACAGAGAAGAAAAATGTATTTAAACAGCTGTTTTTATAAAACCATCTATTTCATGAGACTAGAACAACGGTTTTTCACATGTGATGTTATCTTTCATCAGTCTGCACACTGCAGGTCTCTAAAGTGCAATTTATTGGGACACACGCAAGGAACATTACCTCAAAATATGTCTACATGTAGTAGCATTTGACTATGCACGGGCGACTCCTTTGCATTACTTGCCTATAAACAATTATAAAAAGACAACAAGATTTCAGAGCAACATATTTACGTTCCAGTGTGAGCAATATGTTTTTAATTGCTTACAACAAGAATGAGAATATCTTCCCTCCTTTATGTACAGTGTGATTCTATCTTTATTCTGGGCAAGCCTCGATACTGAAAACATTGACCTTCTCCCCAGCACACCGTCTGGCCCCCACCTCACATTCGGTCATCGCTATAGCAACGCCGCCAACACCAGATCTCACGCACAGGGGGGCGGAGTCGTGAGGGCACTCTGTTGTGTTCTGACAGACGCACTTCGATTCTGGAATTGAAAAGTAAATATTACATCTACTGAGAAACGATATGGCCCCTTTAAATTTGCATTGAAAATGCAGTGAAAACATAATCTCAACTGAGGAAACATCATAAAAATGTACAGAAAACATTTCACTGAACATAAAAATACAAAAAAAGACAAAAAAAAAGATAACAGATGGGAATATCGGTTAAATATGGTCGGGGGGACTTACCCTGACAGGTCGTCCCTGGTTTGCAATGCGCGCAGGATGTGGATGTCTCCTCTGGCCAAACACACTCGCTGTCATTGGCCAGCTCAAAGCTCCTCCCATTACACCGCAGAGCTCCCAGCTGACAAACGCTAAGCAAACGGGTTCGGCTTGAGCCGAGTCTGGCACACAACTTCAGAGAAATCCTGGAGGAAGAAAATACATGGAGAAACACGTTAACGTTGTTTTGTGTTTCCATGCAAGCCATTTCCCTGTGAATGAAGGATCAGACATGATACTTACGGGCACTGAGAGGCCATTTTACACACACACTCAGTCTTTCCCACATCCTCCCACGGCTTACACTGCAGGCCAGACGGTGGGGAAGGAGCTGAGGGAGCTGAGGAGGAGAAAATAAATATACATATTATATTATATCATGGCATGTAATATACTCTACAGAAATAGATTACATTAGCAATAGTTTTGTACATCAAAGTGTCCCTCCTCTCGAATAACCAATAAATACGAAAACGAAAAATACAAAAAATGCCACTTTCAGCTCATTGTTTTGCTAGTCTGGCAACTTGGGTTTGAGTTCAATAAGCCTGTCGTGTTGTTCCTCAGTGAGCTGAAAGAGGCGAAAAAAAGCCCAGTAGAGCTGGATAATAAGTGAGACCTCTAGTTAAATATTTCACAGCATAACTCCATTTCTGAGAACACTTGAACTGAGAGTGTCTTGTACTTTACCGGCTCTGCAATGAGTGCTGGTTGGTGAAGGAGACCACTGCAGACTGGAACTGCACATGATCTCTGACACGTCAGCATCCAGGACCAACCCCGCCGGACAGGAGAGGGACACTCTGTCTCCAATCCAATAGGCTGCTTGCGTGGGCGTGGCTATAACCTGGTCATTGAGCGGAGGAATCCCACACGTGGAACCTGTGAGGGGGAAGAGCTGTAATTTGAGCAGAGGAACTGATGGAAACATGACATTGGGATTCCTTGACAGTGATGACCTTGAGGTTCCTGAGAGTGAACGTGGATGTGAATCTGGATTTAGACCACGCCTGGTGGTTGATTCTATTTAAATCTGTTAGTGTAGGTAGCTCCTGAAAAAGCCAAATGCGTAACAGCCGTGGATTTTATAGAGGAAGACTTACTTTTACAAACCAACTGTCCTGTCCTCCACTCCTGGTTTTCAGTGCAATGAGCCCTTGCGTCTCCACTGAGGTAATAATCTTGTATGCAGGAGTACTCCACTATGTTTCCAACCAGGTAAACGTCTCTGGGATTCTGAGAAATGAATAAAACAACAGCTGTGCTGAAATACACGCAAGAAATAAACTCCTTGAATATTTGCCAGAAGTTTATTTACCGTTTCGCAGCATTTTTTGGAACCCAAAGTACGCAGAGATTTCAGGGGTTTACATAAGTGGAACCGCAAAATAAATCAAGCAAACTAACCTGAATAAATCCGTTCCTGAGGTTTGGAGGCGCTCCACATGTCTTTAGTGAATTTACAGAGAGGTTGAAGCACTGAGGCTCCATCGTCCTACCCACAAACATTGAAATCACACAACATGAAATGCTGCTTAAAAAGCATTACGTTTCAACTTTGTCATGAGGAAATGGTCGTCATCAATAAATCAATGGTTAAATCTGTATTTAGGACCAAACCAAAGAAAAACCTGATTCCTACCATGAAAGAAAAAATTACTTTAGTTAAAATTTGGCTTGGCATTCCGTCCTAATATTGCATCATATGTTTGAGTGTGCTTGTTCTTACTGCAAGTACGGGATGTCTGCATCCTCACAGGGCTTCTGCTCCAGCTGCAGGCCGGAGCAGTGTTGGCCACCTCTGCTGGGTGCGGGGTTGTTGCAGCTTCTGGTCCTTGACCTTTGACCCTGAGAGCAGGATCCCCAGAAGGACCAGCAGCTCCAGCTGCCATGGATTACACCTGAGAGAGAGCAATGGAAAGGGAGAGATTCACCTTGTTGCTCTATGACCAACAGGAAAGCAGGACAGGTAATACTGCAAATTATTAAATGTAGTCTTTTTTTAAACGCAAACTTAACCTTTGAACTAATTCATTGTGCAACTCTCAGAATCCAATGCAATCCGTTCACCTGGTTGTTCTCCGATGGCGGCCCCCCTCTCGCAGGCCCGTCCTGAGGTTCCTGGACGGCAGACGCAGCGACACTCGGAGCCCGTCAGGAGAGGTCCGGCCGTTGTTCTGGCAGGGCCGGCAGTGACAGGGATGCTCCTCCGTCAGGTACTCCTCAGTGGCTCTTTTCAGGTGGAGCTTCTTCAGCCCTGCACACTGCACCTCCTTCACCAGCTCATACAGAGGACGCAGCTGGAAAGCCAGCGTCCATGTGAATGTATCAAATAGGTTGAATGGCAAAGAATACTTTATTTTATAGACAGTATATGAATTAAATCAGTCATGGAACATAAATATAGCAATTATTATTGTATTGTAGAAAAAAAAATCTTTTAATGACACAGGACATGCAAACATTTGAATACTTGGCAAATTAGTTAAATCCCAGGCTGGTACATCTTTGGTAGTAACACATTTTCCGGTGTCATTCGAAATAGTAAAGGTGATTTCTTTTTTTTAAATCTATAAAACATAAATCTAATTTGACTTTCCCAATTATTCTTACCTAATATAATCAAACTAACTGAGGTAATGCTGAGTCCATTGTTTTTCTACTACTGTATACTACAGCACCTTGGGTTGACTTTACCACCATCCAATACAACAGTAACCCTTTCCAAAGTGAAGATTTGTTTGGTTTGGCAAACCAGTTTTACTTTTACCATACGCAATATATGTAGCCATCTATTTTCTCATTAAAGATGTGCCAATTAGAGTAACTGAAGGTGGCGAGGAAAGGCAAAGAATCACTTAACATATTGACTTTGTTGTGATTACCCACAATGCTAAGAAATCAGACAAAGTTTTCATATCAAGTAGGCTAAAACCAAGATACAACCAGCTGTGTACCAGCTCGCGGTCATACCTTCTGGTCTATGACTTCAGGGAAGTCTTTGACAGACGACGCCCAGTTTTCGTAGATCTCTCCGTTAAGTTCTGGGTTCTCCATATCCAGAAGACTTAGAGCGCCTATAAAGGTTGGATCTCCTCCAATCACGTTGACTTTTATGGGCATCTTGTTCACTTTTTGTCCTGCCGGCAGATGACATCCAGAGTTTAGATTAGTTGCCGCAGTATTTCACTTTAAATACATATAATTGATTGAAACCAAACTTGACTAAACTCAAGCGTAAAAAAAATATTTTTCTGACACTGTGGAGAACCACTTGTGGTTTAATGCTCCTAAAATGAATGCTTCCACTCACCGTAGCTGGATGACAAAGCTTTTGTTAGTTTTTCACAGACGGTCTTCACTTTCTTCCAGAATAAAAAGCGTTTCACCTTTCTCCAACACCTCTGGTAATCGATATTTGTTGTTTCTTTGAACAAATAAGGCAGGAGCAAGACACAAAACTTTTTTTCAATCTTCTGAAAATGATCAGGTGTCTTTTAAAAACTGTAAATTAACTAAAATTATAGAACTTCATTTAATAGGTGTTTTAAATCTTGTATTGGTATTAAGCTCAATTAGATTGAGAGGTTTATATGTAGTACTGTTCAAAATAGGAAGGTAAACGTCTCCCCACTCCCCATTCTGGTGATGAACTTGGGCCGTTTAAATAAAAAAGGTAATAGTCTATTAGTAAATCAAGGAACCAACTCTAAAAGCAGCATCCTTATTGTTGTTAGCAAAGCACTTACGGGTCGATTCGAGAGCCTGCCGGTCAAACTCCAAAAAGGCCTGGTACTCGCCTCCGAGCGAGCCCTCGGAGAGGTAGTGTGTGCCGTACGTCTCCAACAGCTGCCGGTAGGCAGAGTAATCGTACGTGTACGGCAGCGAGGACAGGGCCTTCCAGAAGCCTTCGGCCAGAGGCAGATACTGAGGGGCCGTGTTTTGGAACTGGGCCAGCTCCACTTTATTCTTCAGGACTATAAGTCTGTAAGCCTGGACCATACATGTACAAAGACTGTGATGTCATTCTCTGGAATTAAGAGAGGAGAAACCTCTAACCCAATCAGTGATCATCACCTTATTGTCAGTGAGCTCTTTGTGGAAAGTTCGTCGGTCGTGTCCAAACAGGGCGTTGGCCTGGATGTGCTGCATGTAGGACCAGGAGCTCTCGTAGGATTCATCGCTCTCCTCATTGTTTACTGTCACCTACAAAAGGAAAACCCTTGGTTTCATTGGAGCAGCTTATGCGAGAGAAGCTCATGATCCATTCTTAATTACTTTTTCTAATCCCTTGTTAGCTGCACGGCTCTAGAGCTTCCGTTCAGTTTGTCTATTAGGGCCGTCGTTACCCTTCAGGTATATGAAGGTCTAAGTTTCATTGAGTGATAAGAAGACGAGGTTAGTGACTCTTACATGCTTATTTTGCTTCTTTAAAAGCTATGTACGTATACAAAATTATAGCATAATCAAAAAATGCATGGTAATAATAGTATTAAAACACATCACGTTTGCTGCAGAGAAGTCAAGGCTTGGCCTCCTCACTTGTTGCGGCAATTCATTTTTATTTGTTCCACCCACCTGGAAGCTGTACCCCAGGATGTTCTGTGGCAGTCTGTAATAGGCTTTATGGTTCCCACTGAACACCTTCCTGCACTGCCCTCCAAAGCTGAGAGTGTTGATGACACCTGCCCTCAGTTGGCCTGTCAACACATTGTACCTATAAAATAGGTAATAAAAAGACACAACAAATCCATTTGAGAGGTGATGTGTTTTTCAGCCGCAGCATGACATCAGGATGTGATTTACAGTAAGAACTAGGTTAAGTATAGCTGCTAACCCTTTGCCAGTGAAGTCAGAGCTTGGAGGTGTTTTGTCAAGGTCACATGTGTACTCGCTGCCATCTTGATCACAGCTTCTCTCGTCCAGGCCGTCCTCGCAGTCTTGGTCTCCGTTACACACCAGAGACTGGCTGATACAATGACCTGGGGACAATCCATTTGATTTGATCTACAACGTATTTACTCAATACATAAAGTGTAAATAAAATCGACTGAATGTCAGGTTTCATGGCGCAGGTTGGACTCAATCAAAGGATGTACCACATTCCATTAAACACACTATTTGTTGCAACATACCAGATGTACAGCGGAATCTGTCCCCACAGCTTGTCGCCAAGGGACACCCTTTTTGAGGGACACATGGCTGTGTTTGAGTGGCTTTCCCTGAACATGGCTGACCCCCAAACTGGGCGTACACCTCCACATGCCGAGTCTGCACCTAAAAAAAGGAAGCGATCATTAAAAGAAATTAAAAGGTGTGGACAATTTAACTAATTAGCAGCGACTAAATGCATTTTCTGTTTCTTATATATTCATTAATACCACTATGTTAAATCATATAAAAAGGATGAACCAGCATTTGAAACTACTTAGTTTAGACATTTTGTAGTAGCATTCCGCCTGGGTAAGGCGTGGTATGGTGCATTCTGGGAAACTGGGGCTCAGTGGAGAGGGGTCGTCTCCACTGAGATGTTTGGCTGCTCCACAAGCTGTGTGTCGATGTGTCTTTGGGGAAGACTAAAGCCCCAAATCACTCTGTTTCCACGGTGAATGACTGTTCGTTGCTGATGGACACCGTGTGCGCCAGCTCCTGTCATCAGTTTGAATGAGTGAATGATGACATGTGTGTGTAGAGTGTAGAGACTCGCGCAGCGCCCCACATTTACCACTTATAGCATGTCACTCACTGACTTGGCAGCTACAATTCATCAACCAGCCCTGAAACTCTATGCTTCCACCTTTACACACGGACACGTGGTACTCTGAGTCACAACCGACTTAATGGATATAGCTGAGAGGGTCAATGGTGTGAGCATCAGACACCATTAGGAATGAATCATACATGTGTGCTCTTCATTCAACACGTTAAGGGAGGACAAAAGGCTGTTTGCACGCCTTTATTGTGGAAAATGACTTCTCATGTGGGGACCAAGTTCTGGTCTCTTCAAGGTTAGCCATTTATTCGGCAGTGTTTTAGAGTTAAACGTATCTGCATCATTCTAACATTAAGTTAAGGGTATAGGCTCTAAGGATTGCGTATTTAGGCTCACCTTTTGATCACACAAACAGGTAATTATACAAGTCTACACAGTGTTCTCACATGTCCAGTAACAGTACTGTATGTGTGCGCTCTGAAATACCTTTGTGCTGGAGCAGCCATCACACGCAGACCATTCTCCGTAGGCGCCCCATCTGCAGTTTACCGGCTGCTGGCAGCTGAATGGACATTGATATGGATAAAAAGCTAAATTTTTATTTTCTATTAACTGAAATGTACAAATATTTTTTCACACTTTCAGTACATTATTTTCCAAGTAATGAAGATGTAAAGACATCTGGTGTGTTTCGTGTGTGTAAACTTACCCAACTGGAGACCAAAAGATGATCAACAAGGTCAAAGAAGACAACGCTGCCGCAAAATCCAACTGTACACAAAAAGCAGGAAAACTGTTAACGCAACCTAAAGCATACCTTTGTTATTGGCAACATCGTCCTAACATTAGAGACATTTTTAATAAACTTCTCATTTTGGCAGTATTCACCATGAGTTGTCCCAGTAACTTTGAATCAATATTTGTGATCCATTACAAAACTGGAATGTTCTATAAACTTCCCCCTCCATTTTCACTGTTTACCTTAGCCTCTGCACTTACTCCCATGAAATAAAGAAGACATCTAACAATCACATGAACAGTGTTCTTGAAACCCAAACTCCCCAACATTCCGATTATTGAAACCAATGCTATTAACCATAGATCAAGAATATCTCAATCCCCTTATCATTTTGTGCCTTTAAATGAAATGCCCTTTTCTCCTAACAGAAACAGCCCATAACGCCTGCAACTAAATCAATCCCACATCACATTGATGCTTTTATAGCTGGAGGGGGATGAATACCGTCTAACTCGAGCACGTACCGTCTTTCAGTAACTTATCCAACGTTGTTATTTAAAGCATTGTAAGAAATAATTGCAGACTAAATTAATAAAATATTGAAAAAAAACTCAGGACCATGAACGCAAACATGATACGGGAGTCCCCAGGGTTATATTGACATATGTTGCTCAATCCCCTCTCAACAAAATTCTTAAATATTTTCAAAAAGATATTTTGGTATGCTACAGGGTGTATTAGCATTATATCTTTAAATTAACTAAGAATCTTCACCTCTTACTAAGAGTAAGAGGTGAAGATTCTTAGTTTTGATGATACAATACATGAACAGCATTCAAAAATCCACCTTTAATGAATTCTAAGCATTAATTTAAATCGCCTTATACCTTGTGGCCTGGAAATTTGCACATTATTTTTTACATCAAAAGGATCAGTTTCAATCTGAATGTCAGATGTGTAGGGTGAAGCTTTCCGTACCTTCATGTTGCGCCCCAGCCCTCTCGTCTGGTCCAGCGCTGGAGCGCTAAGCGTTATATAACCTGCAGGGGGAGGAGACTGCAGACCCCGAGGTCAGGAATTCCCCATGTCAAGGAATTCTCATTAACCAAATCCGAACAGCCACATTTGTTCTGCCTCGGTTCACTCAATGAGTCATGAACAGAGACCCAGTGTTCCTTCCCACAGCATCAGTCCCAGAACAGACGTTTTGTTCTCCATTCTGCACTTGACTTCCAGTAACAATTTAGCTGTCTCCTCTGTGCTGAAGGGTGCCGGACAAAGCGTGATGAAATCTGCTATTTATTTTTGTTTTTCTCATAATAACATTATTGGAGTGTGACGCCAATGATGTTGCATCATAATTGTTTATCCTGGATAAGAACGTTAAGAGTCAGCATGGTTTCGGGCAAAGGTCAAAAAAGCCCATTAGGCCCTCTGAATGCATTTGGCAATAATAAACCGCATCTTCATTTGTAAGAAAAGCTTCCAACTTATTACTTTATGTTATGATTTATCTCGTTGTTCTCTAAAAATTGAAATAGCAACACAAAACTTTATCCCATGGCAGAGAATTCATTCCCATCTTTCTCTTTGTGTGTTGTAATGTGAGCATCTCTTTGCTTTGGGAGTCTTTTAGTCCATGTGAGGTGCCTCACCCATTTGCCCTGTCAGCACTATGGCCGTTGTTTGCAGTGTTAGCAATGATAGCACCGTTAGCTGCAAGCCACAGGCCCCACCGCCCAATTATGAGAGCCGGCAAAGGCAAAACAACGCTCTGAATTCACAACAGCCGTATTTGGAAAATTCGTTTTATTTTTTAACTTAATTCCATAGATAAAGCAAACAATTACCAATTGCTTTTACTCTTCTTGAATCTCATGAGTCGTTATTCCTTTTTGTTATCACAAGTCAATGTACTTTACATTAAAATACTTACAGCATCTCCACAAGAATATAATAAATAAAAGAACAGCAACGTAAAAGAAAAATCTAAACATAAAGACACCAATGAAGCCCACATCTTCTTTGTTCTGATAGATCACTCAGTTTGTTCTAGAGAGCAAGTTAACAAAAAGAACCTTCAACACATCTGGATTTTATCCACCATCTAGAAGTCAGTGAGCCTGCATAAGTCCTGTATAATAAGATGAGGCTGCCATCTAGTGGTGTCTCTTTATCTCCTGTGGCATTTAGGGCACATGACATGGTGTGTGTACTTGTTTTCATTACAGATGAAGATGTACTCTTTTTCCCGTCTTGCTAATTTAAAAAAATTGAAATGTCACCTAAATGATGCTGCGGTTGGGAATGTTTTTATATTCCCGAAATGAACGACCCAGCGTGCCGCCACCTCTCATTATTATGATTTGAATGATATGTTTTCTTTTTTCCTTTTCTATTAATAGACTTTAATGAACAATGAATTAAAGAAGGGGTTCATAATATTGACAATATGAAACCAAATAACCAAAATAATACCTTCTAAACTAAAAATAAATTTGCTTTTATTTAACTATAAATACAAATAACAAATACAATACAAAACCATATTTAACATATGCAAATTACTCTGCACGTTCAGTGTCCCATTTTGATCACCTGTAAGAAAATTAAATTGTATGCACGCAATGCATCCCAATGAGACATAATGCATAGGCCTTTCTGGATGATGACTACTTTTAGCCTACTTTTGTAAATTTACAATATACAGTTATTGCTGTTAGCTGCAAGCCTTGGCTCAGCCACTATAAAACAGAACTTTGTTCAGAAAGTGTAAGTAAGATGTTATAAGTAACATCTTGAGTCCAGTACGTTTTCTTGTCACATTTTCTACATTGTTGTACTTTTTTTTAATGTAAAACAATCTGAGCTACTCGCAGAGAAATCTCAATGTAGAAATGTTCTTTTCACATGTATATAATATATAATCCGTCACTAAACAGGCTAAAAGAAGTGAATTGAGTCATGTGAATTACTTGACATTAATCTCCTCCGATTTAGGAAACAAATCTGCTTGCTAAAATTAATTCAAATAAATCCCCTCAGGCAGAGAGCCATGATAGAAAAAAACTTTCCCCGTTGCCAAACATGTCCTCTGGTGCGTCATGATCCATTTCATTTAACATCAACTGACCTTTAATATCTTACGTTTTGCAGTGGATGTAGTTGAATCGACACATTCTGTGTCCATACTGCTTTTCTAATGCGATTCGCGCGCATAAACGACTCAAACAGCTCGTGTTTCCATCCAGTTTTCCTGGAGATCTGCCGCTCGCCTCCCCTGCAGACCTGCAGACCCGAACTCCACCAGCAGATGGCGCCCTTCTCCCTACGGCCGGACCCACGGTGGGGGTGGATGTCCGTGCGGGCTGCAGGGCAGGGTTCTCCGCAGAGTTACCACACCGCACATGGAGCTCGGGGGACACACAACACCAAACCATTTAGGAGGATTGTTAGTTGTTGCGTGCGCGAGGTTTTGGTGCTACTTTTCTACCGAGGGAGCCTGTGAGGACGGAGGACAGGAGGTGTCCACTTAAGGTGCCGCCGCGGTGAGTTGGTCCCCAGCACGGTTCTGTGTGTGCGTGTGCGTGTGTGTGTGTGTGTGTGTTTACGACGCGCTGCATGCAATATTTGTAAACACGTGTCCCAAAAAAAATAAAAAATAAACGAGATGCACAGAATTCTGCAACAAATGACCGTGGAACTGAAAAACAGGTATAAATTAGGTGCAAGAGTCTTTCGGGTTTCTTCTCCAGCATATTATTTGTCAACGTAACAGTGAAAATAGAGCGTTGTGTGGCCAACTTCTCAGGCAGTTATATGTTGAATTCGCTTGAACGCGTCCATGACAGTTTGATTAGTTTGGAATGCTGTGAATGCAAATGAATTAGGACAAAAAAACCAGAGTACATTCACACATTACACTACAAGTGTTTGCACCCTTGTTAAGACCTTGAACATGTTTGTGTCGATCCAAGCAGAGTTTGAGCCATCTGGAGCTCGGAGGGTAGTTGAGTCTGTTAATGTGTCTAATCAGCGTGAGACATCCCAGATGTCTGCTCTCAATGGACACATTACAAACAAACAACACTCCCACTGCAGTTTCCAGTCTATGTTGGTGAAAATGAACCTTGTCATTCTCCCTCCGCACAAAAGTTGTTTTTATCAGAACCCGACAAGTGAAAGACGGTGTAACTGTGGTTATTTTTAATGGGATCAGTCTGGCTCTGCTTTATAAAGTATAACGTTAGGAATAAGGGAGACACTGCACGTACCCCATCTGCACGGCAACATCACGCGCTTAAGGAAGAGCAGATACTCTAAACAGCCCTTTAAAGTTTAAGCACACAAGTTGCATCAGGAGATTCGGCTGAGCATGACAACAAAAACGAGACCTCGAAATCATTTATAGGGTGTACGATTCATTTAAAGTGAAGTCAAGGCCCCCTGATGTGACCAATCACAATTAATCAGAGTCTCCTAAAATAGATAGACACTAAATTCATGACATTTACTCAGCATTATGACAACAACAGCGCGGTAACACATCCGAAACGTTAAAGTACCCAATGTTTAGGAGATTGAGTAATTGCTACAAGTGTGATATGATAATGATCCATTCTCATGTATACGCTTGCACAATGCGTTTTTAAATCAAATACAAAAAAGGTTTTGGGACTAATAATTAAGTAATGCACTAACAATACCATTGATCTGCTGAAGTCACAGTATCTTAGCAAAGAGACGAATCAGTCACTTTAAGGCGAGATTCAGATTCAGATTCAACTGTATTAATTCTTTGCTAAAGACCCTCTAGACATTGAAATGATAAATCAGCCTGGGAAATGCTTTGAGTGTCCTAATGACCTAAGAGCCACACTTTTGGGATGTAAATAAATATCTGCTTTGCATGATACATTACATGTACCCAAGGCTCGGTAAACTAAACAAGACAATGAATGTATGTAAAGCACGTTTTGTTGGCGGAAACGATGTTGGCTGGAAATGGATTTCACTTCTAGACAAGACAAAAAGGTTTTTTTTCCAGGAAGTTTAAACAGTGTGAATGCCACAGAGATAAGATGAAAAAACATCCTCAGATTCAGACATGCTGGTCCTGCCCATCGCCCAATCAATGCAGTTCACTATTCACCTATTGGATTCTCTTTTGAATGATGTAAAACATTGCTGAGGTCTAATTTTGTCCACACAATAAATAGAATTGATTCAAAATCAATATCCTACCATTTTGAAATGATAAAATTGTGTTTACCCCACTGAGAAGTAGAATTTTGAAAGTGTAAGCATCAAATGAAGCTGAAGGAACCAAAATCAGAGTAATTCAATTGAAGCCGCAGAAAGGAATTGAAAGCAATAGAGTTTTAAAGTACTAAAAAGTAATACAAATACCTAGAAGTGTCAGTGTGAAAGGATTCTGAAAAAAAGGAGCTACATGTCAGTGCAAGTGCAGAAACAGAGAGCGGACAAGTTTTGTCACGTGGAATACGTTTGATTAATAGAAGTTTAAAGCAACTTAAGATGCAACTTGAGCGTGTTTACGAGGCATCTCGGGTTTCTGTCCTAAAGCATTCCAAGTATTCAGCCCAACAACTTTCCCACGCTGCAGTTATTGCTGGATGTCCTGACACAACACGGTCCGACTGAGCCGCAGGCTGCTGTGCGTGTGTTTGATGGTGGTCGTGGGCTGGAAACTAACCCCACAGGTTTCCTCCACAGCTGCGAGCCATGGCTGCCGCTCCCCCCGTGCTCTTCTTCCTCCTTCTCGTCTTCACTCTGTCAGCAATGGGATCTGCCTCCGAGCAAGGTATGTTCATTAATCAATACTGACATGACGTGGACACTCGCGACACCGTGGCCGAGTATATACATACATGTACATGTACACCTATTGTGTGATACTTGGTTATGCTTTCTTGTGGATCTGCTTGGTTTTGGAATCAGAAATTGCACAACACCAGATCCCCCCACTTTTCAAATGGACCACAGGACAGCATGAGCCCGGGAGAGTGCAAAACATGGGTTGTTGCATTGCTGCCATGCGGTCCGTGCTGATTTACTATTGCACAACAGCGAAGCCCTCCGACACAGAGCCACACAGAGCTGCCTGCAGATTTCTGCGAAGTGGCTTCCCAGGAATTCTAGAGAGCCGAGAGTGCTCTTGTGCTCAACAATGGGAAACTGTTCAGTGTGTTCGGACTCAACCGCTCGCTGGCAGTGAACATGCGGCCTGTTTGCACACATGGTTTGCATTTTATCCACAGATATAAACTCAGCGTTACAGGCTAAAGTCGGACGTTAACTTACTCTTGTTGCAAAACAAATGTCAGTATAGTGTAGCGGTGAGGACATGCCCCCTCTTCCCCTGTTCATTTTTGTTTCATGCCTTTAATGAACAATGCTGCTGTGTTCCGTTTCTCCCTGTCCAAATAACAAGCAAGTGCAAGCTCTCATCTCGCTGCCAAAAGCTTCAGCGTCAGTCTGTAGCAGAATAACAGACGTCCAGACGTCTTAAGCAGCAGCCGCAGGAGGTTGCTGCTCCTGGAAAACCAAAGTGTCTCTGCAGGCCGTAGCATGTGATTCTTTCCCTCCTCCACCTGAGCAATGGCATCAAGAGGCAACGTCATTATTCTGGGAGGATAATGACGTTGTCGTGGCTCTTCGCTGTCAGCCATACATACACAAGCTCTCCCGCTTATTTTTTGTTCGTCTTTCGCAGAAGGGATGTTAGGTCAGCAAAAGGTTCAGTACTTGCTGTTGAAAGCATTGTGGCTGTTCGCCAAGGAAGGAAAGAGCTTGTTCTACATACAGAGGATGAGCTTTTGTCTCTGGGGAGTGCACCGATCGTCTAAACATGTGACTCTCTGTAGGCGTCCAGATGTTGTTAGATGCAAAAATAAGAAAAACACTAAATGCAACATGTGTTCTACTTATAATATATGGGATCAGTGGGCGGTATGAGTGAGTCACACAGGAAATTAATACTAGCGGATGTTTCCCTCATCCTTGGAAATTGCCTTAGTGGAAACGCCTTGGAGCTCAACAAAACAGATTGCGCAAGGATGTTTTCTTCGCCCCCTAAAATAGACTCTGTCGCGCTCTGCAGCACTTAGAGGGAAACCACGCTGGTGAAAGCATGTTCACGCCTCACGCTTGAGGCAAGTTTATCCGTGGAGTCCGGCCATGACAAGAAAATGACATTTTACTTGCTTGGAAAGTGGGCGTTGTGTGTGTGTGTGTGTGTGTGTGTGTGTGTGTGTGTGTGTGTGTGTGTGTGTGTGTGTGTGTGTGTGTGTGTGTGTGGGCTTCGTGGCTGTGACCTTAAAGTGTTTCTGCTTCTCCTGCACTCATGTTGACTTACTCTGGAGTGAACTCAGTTTGACAGCTGTTGAGCAAACACGGCAGCACTCACTTCCACAAGCACAATAAAAGGTTTGCAAGCTCAGAATGAGGCAACACAGGTTAGACTTTCCCTCCTGTTACTCGGTGGGGTAAGAAATATTCAGATGCAACAGTGAATGCAGAGTAGCAAAACTAAAACGGTAAAATACCAACTGATAAATGTCCTGCAGTGGGGAAGATTCAATGGCAAAGACAAATTCAAAAAGTCACGACTTTGTCAGGGTTCGAGGACAGGTTGGGACTCAAAGCAAAGACGGACATTAGAGACGAGATTTAAGTTGAAACAAAAGATGGTTCTGTGCTGATAACGAAAAGATAATAAACAAAAGGACTCAAAGCGACTCCAACCGGGAGAGAGCGAAGATCGACAAGGGGTCAGAAGTCACTGTCGCAGAGGTCGGCACGAGGGCCGCGCACGAGGGAGAGAAGACTCTCCGACAAGGGGACGGGGGACAGAGGGGAGCTTCTATAAGGGGTCTGATGGGGCAATTAAAGGCAGCTGGGTGGACGGAGGCAGGTGAGTAGGCGGAGTGCAATCAAGGGGAACACACACACACACATGCGCTAACAAGTTACAAATATACCGTCAAGATGCACATTGTGTCCAAGCAACAGTAACAACTTTTCAGAAAAAAGTAATTGAAAAAAAAAAAATGCTAATGACGGACTAAACATTTTAGCCGTACTTACTATTTATCATGCCATGTATATTGAAGCTGCTTGATTTGGAGCTTACGCTTATTAATGAATGGTGTTTGGATCTATAGGAGTGCATATTTATAAAGCTAAATAGACGTTTTGTGTGTAGTGTAATATTCGAAAAAACCTACTATGGACTCGGATTATACTCTTTATCAACACCATATATTTAACGTATATGACCAAATGTTTATGGAAAACTTCTTAAATGTTTCCCGATTTGTTTCTTACGATATCTGCTCTAGTTGTACAACATGTGCTTGTCAAAACTGAGTGCTGTTAGATACCGTATGTCTTTTGAAACATCATATATGCTACAGGCATGTGAAAACACTGTAAACGATCTACTGTGGTGCGACAAGATCCGAAAACATTTGTTTTTTTCTCCTTACCCTGACCAGTGAAAGGGTTAGATCTTGGACCGAAAATATCCGTGCTGACTTTAACATTTCTCTTTGTCAAAGTACTTTTGCTAGTTGTAGTGCAGAATTTGAATGAATCTGCTATTTAATATTGGGTTTATTTCAATCTTCATGTCCATTAATGCAAGGATCATTTTTTAAATAATAATAAAAAAAGTTAAAAAGTACTCTAAAAGGCTGATAAACAAATGTGACACATTTCTCCATCACAAACACTCACACCGAACTCACTAACCATCCACATGTACGGCAGTGAAAGGAGCGCAATAAATGATCCGCATAGCTGCGTGTCGAATTGTCTATTCTCTTAATCCCGAGCCAAGCCGAGTTCCGAGGAGGAGGCGGGCATCTGGTAAACAGGTTATTTTTAACCCGTGCCTCCCTTTCCCTGAAGCACCCTAATAACCTGCGCGAGTGCCGCTCAGCTGTGAAGCCCGTGTGTTGTTGCTCTCTGACATCTTAATGTGGTCGTCTGACTGATGCTGCTGTCCCGGGAGTTATTGATCTTAAAGTCTCTCGGTAAACAATCAGCGGCGTTTATTTAATAGCGTGTAAAAGCTCTTTCGTTTAAGGGCCCGTTAGCCCACATTAAACAAACGTGTTGTGGTCAGACGACGGTAAAGTGGTGGAGTCTGATCGTGTATTATGCTGTGGTCTATAGCTTAAACATATGTATATGCAAGGTTTATTCTGACAAGTTAAAGACACAGCTGAAGATTACAAATATAGCTGAAAAGTGACCCTTCGAAATAAGGTGGTTTAAATGGCTTTAATTTAGCTGACAAACTGTGTCGCGAACGTGCGGCTCGTACGCCGACAGAAGACGCATTCGCAGGATTCTCGTGAACGGGTTTTATTCCAGGCAGGAAAACAGGAAACACAGGACACCACGGGTGACATTCGACAAGGACTGGCCAAGGACTAACAAACACAGGGGCTTAAATACAGACGGGAGGTGCAGGTGACTGGAAACAGACGGGGACAATCAGACACTGACGAGGGGAGACAGGACAGGGCAGGAAGTGACGGTAACCCAGGGAGACCAGACAACAGGAAACTCCACAATACCAACACAACAGGACCAAACCGTGACACTATGTAATAGCAACAATATTTTCTGATTACATCAACCCAGCTTGATAACTATGTTTTTCCTCAATTTTAGGAAGATAGTATTCACCTATAGCCAACTTAATAATCAAGTGAATTTGTCTTTTTATGCACACAGTTTAAATGTTAGTTGGAATCCACTACAGACAAAAGGGACACAGCTACGGTCTGCTGCGAGAGAACAGGGGCCACTCAGGGTTTGAGTTTATTTTGAGTTGTACTTCATGTTCAAGTGGATTTCCGAGTACAGAGAGGGCAAATAGCTCCCTCCATGAGAGCCATGGCAATAAACTCTGGCGCAACAATGACCTCACGATCAGAGCAATCACTTGCAAAACCAAAAAGAAAAGAAAGACGATTTCTATGGCATCAAAAAGAATTGGATGTGATGAATAGGAGATGATGTTTCTCCATCCCTCTCTCTCTCTCTCTCTCTCTCTCTCTCTCTCTCTCCCTCTCTCCCCTACAGTCCTCCCCAAGATACACCCACACATCACTGGTTGTGTCTCCACCAACATGGCGACTTTCCGCTGCAGATGGAATGTCGGCCAATCGCAGAGCTTCTCCGAGCCGGGAGACCTGCGCTTGTTCTACATTAACAAAAAGTAAGAGAGGAAATGTTGGGAAGACTCAAGTCATGTTTCCCTCAGTTGACAGAGTTTAGGACCTTTTGAACTGACACGTAGCAAGAGAAAACTCGACTCAAAGAAGTGTGCCTTTTCTGTGCTGTTCAAGCAAATTAAGATAATATTTTTAACAATATTTAAATGAAAAATTCAGCAAATTCACGCAAAGGAGCAGACCTAGTTCTTTCGGTCATGACCCATCCTTCATGACCATAGGTGAGGGGAACGAAAGTTGACGGGTAGATCGAGAGCTTTGCCTTCGCTCAGCTCTCTTTTTGCTACTTAGCGGTTCGGTAAAGCGAGTGAAATACCGATTTACTGCTCCAACTCTCAGGCCAAACTCGCCCTCCATCTTCCCCTCACTCGCAAACAAGACCCAGAGGTCCTTGAGCTCCTTCACTTTGCTTACCGGAGTAGAAAATCCGTTGGATAAAGAAACCTCAACAGACGTTGAACCGTACCAGAGTTCATTAGAACTGGCTGTCCAAACAAAATGCCCAATGTTTGAGTGGATTTTCTTTCTGTGTTTCCTGCCCCCTTCTTCCTCTGGTCCAGGCCGTGTTGTGAGAGGTGTTTTGTCTCCTTTGCAGACCCCCTCCTAGTTCTCCTCAAGAGTGGATTGAGTGTCCTCACTACAGCACCGACAGGCCCAATGAGTGTTTTTTCAACGAGCAACACACATCCATCTGGCAATGTTACAGTGTCCAGCTCCGCTCGAGGGATCAAGCCACCCTCTATGATGAGAACCTTTTCCAAGTCCAGGATATCGGTGAGTTTGCTGCCCAAGAAAATAACGTTAACTAATTATATTCACAAGAATCATCTTCATTTTTGTTATTTTTTCTAGAAATGGATACACTCTTGTACAAAATAATCCACAAGTCCTCAGATATTTGCACACTGTCAAAGTGTTAATTGGATGTTAGATATACTTGATGCTACAATTATATAACAGGCAGCATTCTGCTGCCTACACAGCTTGAGGGAAATGGGACAATGAGTGAACTGGAAGTGTGAGCCCGGTCTTATTACCCAACATGAGCGTTTGAGCTCACCAATGTCTGAAAGGAAACCAATCCGCACAGCCAGCTGACAAATACTGGTGGAAAGCCTGAAACCAGAAGAGATTCCCTCACTCTATGTATTGTAGAATGAATACACATGTGTATACTGTAATAATTTACTCTGAAGTTTAAACTCTTAAGTCTTGTTCAGTTGCTAAAGATGAAACTATTATTTTCTGTCCCGCAGTGCAACCGGATCCTCCCATGGGCTTGAACTGGACCCTGCTGAACGTGAGCTTCACGGGCGCGTACTACGACATCATGCTGAGCTGGAAGCCGCCTGAGTCAGCAGACGTGGAGATGGGATGGATGAGGCTGATTTACGACGTCCAGTATCGCAACGTCAAGTCTGACGTGTGGGAACAGGTGGGTGTTTTATTTTATGTGCGTCAGTTAGCGTAAGAAAAGTATATTTTCAATGCTTCTGAGCTGAGACAAATCAGCAGAAGTGCTTCAAGCCTTTGAACCTAATTTTCATCACCACAGGCCGACCTTGTGAAAGTCACACATCGGTCTATTTTTGCGCTTCGGACTGACGTCAATTACGAGGTTCGGGTCCGATGCAAAATGTCTGGTGGGAAAGAGTTCGGCGAGTTCAGTGACTCTGTGTTTGTGCACATTCCATTTGAAGGTAAACGCACACGCTGCAAACTACAGGTCTGAAAAGGGCTATTTACATTTTGATTTATTCCGTCCAGAAGATGCAGCTGATTTCTCCTTGTCACCATTAATAATTGGCATCAGAATATACATGACAGATAAATGATATTGCCATAGTTATGCATTTTTATATTATGGCTAAGGATCTTCTTAATGTTGTGATCAGAATGTACCAGTAGCCATGACTGGATCCAGCCCCAATTCTATGTATTAATAATACCTAAATATTTGTGGATTAGGTTTAGGAGACATAGTAAATGTAGTAAATGTACATTTGTCTGCATATTTATTCCCAGTGTCGAGATTCCCAGTGGTGGCCTTGCTCGTCTTTGGTGCCTCGTGTTTAGTGACCATCCTGATGTTAGTTATTGTATTGAAGCAGAAAAGGTGAGTAGTTTCAAATCCTCTGGGTTTCTGTGCAGGACTGAAAGCTTGATAACAGCTTATATAAATGAGAGTGCAGCATGCTGCTCGACCTTCAGAAACGTTTTGCACTTGTGTTTTGTTTAATTCCCACATGCCTTTTTTATTCCCTAAGGTTCATGGTTATTTTTTTGCCTCCTGTTCCCGGACCTAAAATTAAAGGAATCGACTCTGACCTTCTCGAGGTAATCACTATTATAACTAATATTAAAAAGTAAAACTTTTTTCAAGCTCACAGATACATAGATAGGTAAAGAGACATGTTCAAGGTTAATTTTGCATTTGCACAACACATCCCATGCCAACTTGTAATGTTTTTAGTCAGAATCCCTCCTATTGTTCCTCTGTAAATCTATATGTAGATCTATTAATTCGCTACTCATACCCACCGTCCACAGTGGGGATAGAGTACCATGTTGTCATTATATTTTTTTTCTATTTTTCCGATGAACTTTCCCTTTGAGTAAAACTAGTTTGAATAAACAGTAATATACCTGATGTAATCTCACAGAAAGGAAAGCTAAAGGAGTTGAAATCCATCCTGTGTGGCCCTCTTGTTCTGAGGCCGGAGCTGTACAACAACGACCCCTGGGTGGAGTTCATCGATCTCGACATTGAAGAGCGCAGCAACCGACCGACGGACCTGGACACGGACTGTCTCGTGGAACGCTCCCTGTCGTCCAACTGGCCGCCTCTCCCCGTTGGCTTCAGAGACGACGACTCGGGCCGGGCCAGCTGCTGCGACACAGATCTACCCAGCGACCCAGAACTGTCCTCTTTCGTTCCTCTCATTCCGAATCAAACCAATGGAGGGGAACCGACTTGCGCGACCACCTCTGAGCCAAGCTTTGAGGTCCACAGCCCCGCCCCTGGGGAGCCTCGTCGGGTAGCACCAGGCAGAGAGGGGCTGTACACCCAGGTGAGTGAGGTGAGGTCATCTGGCAAGGTGTTTCTGTCACCCGAAGAGCAAACTCAGACGGGAAAAGAGAAGGCGAAAGACATCATGGTGGGGAAAGTGAAGAAAGATCTTCAGCTCCTGGTGGTGAATCCAGATCTGGGAGGTTACACCTCAGAGCTCAACGCGGGACAAATGAGCCCCACGTCTTCCTCGGGAGACGTGAGTGAAACCCGGCAGACTGGAGTCCTGGTTTCATCACAGCCTTTGTTGCGTTACCAGGAGTCAGTCCGCACCGTGTGCCCTCTTTCTCCTGCTCCAGTCTACACCGTTGTAGAGGGTATTGGCAAGCAGAACAGCCTCTTACTGACACCAAACTCAATACCTGCCCCGCAACTGGCAACGACAAAGGTCATGCCAACACCAGACGGCTACCTGACCCCCGACCTTATGGGAAGTGTGACACCGTAGACCACTTGTGCAATTCAAGACTAATCAATCAAAGGCACAGATGAGCCGGGAACAGGTTTTGAGATTGAGTGTCGAGGCTCTCAAGCCTGAGTGTTGAATGTCAGTTCCCCAAAGATAATTAGGGGCTCGCGCCTGTCCCACCTGCCACCAGCTTGGTCCTGCCGCGGCTCCAACAGACGTAAGGCTGGTTAGATGTTTGGTATGAGCGAGTAGAGCACATGTGTTTCCCTGCACCTGTGGAAAGGGCAAAAGGAAACCCTCTCATTCATTTGGATTCATGTTTTGTTCCCCTCAACGAAGGCAATTTCAATATTCGCTCCCCTGTAACCCCTCTGGCTTGGTCCCTTCAAGCCCTCAGAGGAATAACTGCTCCTGGCTGCTAAAGGCTCCTGTTTTCACTGACTTGTTTGCGCATTTTCTGTTTCCCTATTCTGCCGCTATGAGCCAAAAGGAACTAAAAAGGCTTCATTGAGTTCCAGAGCTACTGTGGTTTTATCTGTACGAGTTCCACCTTTCACATTATAGGGAGTCATTTCATTCATACTGTATATATTTACAGTAATTACACAGTAACATTAACATCATGTCATGACTTATTGATATAATGTGCCTTCTTTTTATCAAACTTTTTATCTGGTTTTCCCAATGTTTTTCTGAATATTGCCAGAATGAAAGTGCTACCAGGTTTGTTAATAGTACTTATAATAAGTACTTATTTAAGATTTTGTTGCCAGCAAATGGACTTCTGAATATGTATAATAAGGCATGTCATCAACTTGTTTGAAAGGATGAGCATAAAAACAAGTTTGATCCCATGACAAAACATGATTTTTATATATTTTCTAAACTGTGAAATGTTTGCAGAGATATTTTGATTTACTAGTTTCTGTTTTAAATTCAAAGTTGGGTGTACTTGGTCATCATTGTTGAAGTGGTACATTTTAACTGTTCAAATATTACAAATAAACATTCATACCTTTTCTGTTTGTCTTATTAACATCAGATGGTTTAGTTTGGTTTAGTGTTGTAAAGGAATCAATGCCTTGAAAAAAATATGACGTATTTAATAATCAGATTAAGCAAATCTTAAATAATAATTTGAGTGAAAAGTGCAACAAATCATAGTAATCAGTAAAAAAGTCACAGTCAAAATGTCAAAAGAGGTCATAAAGTCCACAGTACAGTATGTCAAACAATTTAAGTTAAGGATGTTAAAAACGCCATTCAAAAGTAAAAGCATATAACAAAAAACTGTAAAGAAGTTCTATTTAGTACCTTGAAAGCAGATTATTAAAAAAGCATGTTCTAAAAGAAATAGTTTTCCAAGAACGGGGGAAAAAATATGAAGGGCCCTCATAGAATAGAAAGTCATGGGATTCTTGTCCCATCCGGTTAGAGATTATATCTGGGTGATGACGCATCCATATTTCATTAAATATATAACGTAGGTTAGTTTTGATTATGTCAACACACAAAAATGAAACTGACGATAGTTACACAGTCAAGCAAAAACAATTTAACAAAACCAGGAAACTTGGTTTGCCCCCTCATGTGCCTTCATTCAGATCAGCGTCCCGTTCAACTTTTTTAACATGTTAAGGACACTTGAGACGATTGTTGTTCAGTGTAGTCAGAGCCCTTTAAGGAGAGCCTGGGCACTTCCTATTCGGGCCCATTGTATCAATCTTGGTTGCAGTTCTGTTAAATTCCACTGGAGGTGATCGCAGGCGAGTGCAGATCGTATTGGACTCTATGAAGCTAGACGGCTAAATGTAGCTCTTTCTCCTGCTTGTCGTTGAATCAACGTAGATTTTATTGTTTATTCCGCAAGTTCAATATAGATTATAGGCCAAAAGTCGAATGAATGAGTGCTTATGTCATTTCGATTTCTTACAGGTTGGGCCGTTGTTGGCCGGAACACGCTAGCATTCTGCTAATGAATGCTGATTGGTCAGTGACGGATTGCGACCGATTACGACCAGAGACCCCGTTTGATGGCAGCTGAAGCTAAAGCAGAATCAGAAATATAAAGTTTAGGAGGACTTTCTGTCGAAGTTTACCTCAAATAGCAGCTGGTGTTATCGTTGTCGATCATGTTGCTGATGTCATGAGAAAGGAAGCCATGATTCAGAAGTGCCGAAAAGATCGCCGAAGAAATGGCCGTAAAGCAGCACCTCCAGCGGTATGCAAATATGTGACGTCATCACATTTTGGAATGGATCTTTAGAACAGATGAGTGAACTTAAAAATTCAATTTTCAGCTGAGTGTATTATTCTAGCCCCCCCTTTGAATGCAAGTTTCAAATTGCTAGACAAAAAATTATATCCTGAGAAAAGTGGACTTTGGGGGGTGAAGCCTCATTGGGTCCAATGCATTCTGCACTCGCCTACGAGCGCCCCGTGTGGACAGAGACGTGTTACTGCAGCCCGTCCAGAACCCGGAAGTAACGAGAGAGTGCCACATCTATTCATATTAGACAATCTATGGTGTAGCTTGAATGACACGGAAGCAGTAATACAATAGTTTTTGCTCTTTCTTGAATGTAGTAAAATGACGATGAAATTAAACTGTGTAAACCTCGACAGGTGTATGGAGGAGTTGACTCAGCTGGAACGGGTAAGGGTAGCTAGCAGGTAGGTAGCTAACGTTAGCTATGCTAACGCAAAGGTACCTCATTAAGGATGTCTTTGCTGGCGTTATAATGTATGAATTAACGTTATTTGTGTAAAAGTTCGAGAATAACTACTGAACACAGTTCCTAGGGCACTAAGAAGTAACGTTAGCTTAAGCGCTGCCTCGTGAATGACCTTAACCTCAGTAATTGATTACTCTAAAGTGTACATTAGTTAACGTTACTTGTTTACTGTTTCCCACGAACGTTACCCACTCGAGGGGCCAATGCGGTGTAAAGGAAAGTCTGTTGTCTTTACCTTCATGAAACAGAATATCACGCAGGTAAATGGCAAAAACAACGTGTTGGAGATCCAGCTGCAGGACGCCAACAGACTGACGAACTTCTATTTGAGCAAGGAGAAAAGTCTAATTGAGGGTGACTAGTTTCATGTTAAACCTGCAGTCGTACTTCATATTATTACATCGTATTATATGTTACAACCTTTATTTTCCGTGTTCATCTTCATTTGGTGAGTGTCTTCCTCTGCTGGTGGCTTTACCCAAGGAAAGTCTTCCTGTGCAGGCCTTTGCCTTTTCAATCCATGGACTGAATTCCTATGTTGGTTTAAACAGCAGATCTCTGTTATAAGGATGTATACTTTTTCGTGCAGTTTAACATTTAAAGACATTTGAGATATATTGCCATGATGTGATCTGAATTCGCAGAGAGAGACAGTCTTCTTGTCGCAGTTAACAGACTGCAGCAGACTCTGCAGGAGCAGTGCAACCTCAGAAGTAAATATAATCAAACACTCAACACACACACACACACACACACACACGGTATGTTAGTGTATTTAGAACAACTGGATACTTCAAATGCTCAAATCAGTATTTTTAAAGAAGAGACATTCACCCCAGACAGGACCAATCCTAAGTACTCCTGTTGGAGAGGTTCACATTCAAATATATGAAGGTCTACAACAAATATATGTATATGTGTGTATATATATATATATATATATATATATATATATATATATATATATATATATATATATATATATATATATATATTAGTGTTGCTGTTGTTACTTTACTTTTAATGTTGCATAGTATTGCCTCAGTGATACAGTATCTACTATAGTAGGTATCTATAATTGTCAATAAACAATATTAGTAAGACATTTACACAAACTCTTTTTAAAGATTTGATTCATATATTTTGAAACTGTTCATATTGTAGTTGAGAATGAGAGACTGAAGGAGGATTTGGCGGACGTGAAACAACGCGATGAGAGAGCAGCGAAGGTGAGAGCTGAGGCGACGGCGTCCTGAGAGGTCGATTGAACGCAGCAGCGAGGATCAGATGAAAGTGGAATCTCTGTATGTTGCGATATGAACGTTTGGAATGTTCATTTGTAAACTTTACAGGACAGATTCATTTCTATGGGGAACAATTACGTTATTTTTTCTAAATATTTTCTATTAGTATTAGTAGTGGTATTTTCTGACTGATTAGTTGCAAAAATACTGAGACTTTGGTTACCACTGTGTGCACGTTTTGTGAGCTCTACAGTCAGTACTAACGACACAATTACTCACCTTCTGCTCAACCTTTGTACAAATCATCAAATTGAAGTTGTGATTTACAAGTTGTTGTATTTTTATATTCTACTTTATTTATATGTATGATGTCATTAAATGGCAAAAAGCTGAAGCTTTTCTTTTGACTGGAATTCATTTTTGATCAATGTTAAGCCTTTTAATGCTTTGTTTTCTATTCCCTGTTGTGACTTTTGGCTAGAGACATGATCAAGAAAACATTGTTGGATCTCACGGCTATTGCATTCCAGTGTAATCTGACATAAAAATGATCCCTTTTGTAAATATGCCTACTGAGCATGTTTTGAAGTAACAGAAATGTGTGCTCACCAGGACGCCGCGGCTGAGCTCCAGCGCCTCGTCGCTGAAATGAGGGCCGAAGAAGAGAGACACAAGAGGGAGCTAGAGACCGCTCGCCAGCAGTGCAGCAGCGAGGTGGAGGGGTTCCGCGCGGAGGCTTTGCATCAGCGTAAGAGTGCTCAAGATGTCTCATGGAATACTTAGATCATCTACGAACAAAGTAACCCCGCTGCAGACGGCGGATCAGTTATATGGGTGAAAGGAATTAAAGCTTTTCAACAGTAACAATTATACCCGTTATGAAAAGAGAAGAACGAGGATTCATCTGCTTTTGGCTGCTGTTGTTTTATTAACTCCCAGTGGAAGCTAAAGATGCTGAAGTGAAGACTCTGCTGGAAAAGAAAGATGTGGATCTGGAGGAGTTGAAGAAGAGGCTGAAGGAGCAGGAGAGGGAGAGGCACAGCGAGCTCCTGAAGCTACAGATGGAGGTAAATGAAATGCTTCTTCCAGCAGTGTTACCTGAGGAACTTCTTTTTTGATTTGCAGGGTAATGAAAATAGGACTATGCCGACTGTTGGTTTGTACACAATTCATCTGCATGTAGGGGCTCTAGTTTACATGTGAACATGAGTTCACGTGACTCATCCCAGGAGTGATTTCAGCTTTGAGGACGGCCTTGCTTTTGTCAGCCTTTGTCATCAGCTTCACGTAAAGCTGCTTGTTGCTTGCTCTGTACCTTTTTTGCAGTTTGGGGCAAAGTTAGCCAGAGTTCAGAGTACAGCTCAGTGGAGCCAGCAGCAGCAACAACAACACAACTCCAACCTTCTTCCACAGAGTGTCTACAAGCGGGTGAGTCTTACACATTGTGCAGGCACATAACACAACATTAAATGTTTGCATGTGCTGCCTCCAGACTTTGCTTTGTGCTCGGCTCATCACAGACATGTCTGTCCCAAGTTGTTAACAGCTGTGTCTCCCATATCATCTCGATGTGCAGTTAGACACAAATTCAGAAAATGGGCATTTCAGAAACCACAAAGGGTAATGAAAACAATCCATGTCGTCCTAAAACACTTTGGATTAGTTACCTTGAAACACCTCAAGCAGCAATTCATAAGAATCACTGGATGAAAGAAATAGAATGAGCATCTGGTCATTGTCTTCTGTTCTGAGAAAGCGTCTGGTCAGCATTGCTTCCTTCTACTACAGTGTTGACAGACTAACTGTGTGTGTGTGTGTGTGTGTGTGTGTGTCCCAGAAGCTGCAGTCCTTCCAGGAAGAGAAGAACAAGGAGATTGGGGCCCTGCGTCAGAGAATCAAAGAGCTGGAAGAGAACCAGCGCGGCGGCGTCTTTAACGACAGCCGTCTGAAGAAGAGAAAGCTCTAGTTTGACCTTTCGGCATTGCAGGCGCACACGTCTCCTGCCTCCTCCAAGGGGCATTTCTTGTTCAGTATCTAAGATAAAATGGCGTTCCTTCCGATTTTCTCATCACTTATTTAGCTCCACCGCTGCTTGTGCACGTCACACTCGACAGTGTGACGTGCACCCGCTGGTTCGACAGCGTTCCTGTTTGAGGCCTTAATCCAATCAGAGCCTGCATGGGAGGAAGTGGGGGAAGGCGATGGAGCAGCAGAAGCACACGTCAGGGTGAATCAGTCAGGAAGGAAGGGCAGCCACATTGAGGGAATTAGATCAGTTCATCTCCTCTCACTCATTGATCAATCTCCTCAGCTCTTAAAGTCAAAGCAGCATTTAGCTATTGGCTACCGTTACTACTGTTGGCCTTTCTAAAATAAATTAAAGCATCTAAACTCTGGTCCCTGAAAGTTTTGTTTACAGCTTTACCCATTCTTGGAAGAAGAAGTTCAAATATTGTTGTGATGCAGTCCTCGGGAGCCGTACTCCTGCTTAATTGACTTGAGCTTAATTCCTAGAACCCGTTTCAGCAGTTGATCCTGCATCATTCAAGAGAAGAGGGATTCAAATGGATATTCAAAGTCCGGACAGAAATTTGAGAGTAAAACAAATATATGATCTGTGCTACAGCGTGGTGAATATTTCTTTTTTAATCCTTTATGGTTTTAAATAAATAGCATTAACCAGACGTTTTAATAAAGATTCCTTAAATTGCCTAATTTCTGGGCTGGGTAAATGTTCAAAATGCACTATGAGGCGAGAGGCGCTGCAGCTTTTCTCTGTCGCATGTGATACCAAGCTCCTTTGTTTCAGACCTTTAGTGGAAACAGCAATAGGATGCAATAGGAAGAATTCACCTGAGGAAAAAAACATTTACTTGAAACAATGTAAGTTACAAGCCACGTCTTGATCGTCGTACAGTGTAGTGTGCCTCAACACACCTGTATGAAGGCGATTGGCTTGATGACGCTTTGACCTTGGTTTTTTAATCTCTTTATCTGTGCTGCTCAGACGGCGTCTGAAGGGAACAGGGAGCTAATCTCCATGGGAACATTGGGTCACAGCGTTGCATAACATGTCAAACCGAGCGAGCCACCTGAGCTCGCTGAAGCTGCAGACCGAAGCGTTTGCACACAAGCGTGGACTGAACGTGCACATCTATTCGACGGCTGGATCCTTTTACACTCATATCCTCTGCCGCGGACCAACATTAGGAATTGGAAAGAATTGGCAAAGAGACGGATTTAAACTGGATTAGAGGTCATTACGCCCCCTTAATGAGGGGTGGGGCCTGCAAAGCTCCTGAAACAGACTCACAGTGTACGAGGACCTGCCGCGATGATTTGGGCACAAAAAGTCAGACTTCCGCATGCAAGTGAAGTCGATTCCAATTTCTGGATCCCTCTGGGCCAAAGGAACAACGTGTTTTATGTTGCCACATGCAATGGATTCCACAGCTGTGTGTTAATGCAGTACAAAACTTGGTAAGAAAGGACAATTGCCTCCTATATCTATTTTTTGCTCTATTATAATATGTGTATAAACCGTTGCTGAAGCTTCCCAACAGATTTTACTAGACGTAGTAGCTACTAGAGGTTAGACATCCCCGTGGCTTTGACGGTGACGTCCTCTTCGACCTGTTGACAGAGATGCCTGGAGGCGAGTACCAGGTGGGAATCACCGAGCGGAACCGAAGCCTCCACAGCCTGTCGGACGGCTCTGAAGCCGACGAAGGCCCGCCGCCCCTCACCCCCCTGCAGAAGCTCACCGCCGACATGTGCAAGGACGAGAAGACCATCAAGGACCTGAACGTGGGCCGCAGGGTGGGCTTCTACAAGGTCCGCGGGGAGATCGGCTGGGGAACCTTCTCCAGGGTCAAACTGGGTTTCCATGCTCTGACTAGAGGTACAGAAGGTGTCCGTGCTGTACTTTATTTACTAAATGAAAAGTACGCTACACTTTTCTGTCAGTGACGTCTCGTTCATCGTACGTCCTAGTTAACATCCGAACTGTAGTTTTAACGTCTCCGTGGTCCTTCATTTGTCCTCCTCGCAGACAAGGTCGCCCTGAAGATCCTGGATAAGACCCGGCTGGACAGCCAGGCCCAGCGTCTGCTCTACAAGGAGATCAGCAACATGGAGTGCCTGCACCACCCGAACGTGGTGCGCCTGTTTGAGGTGGTGGAGACGCCGAGCCGCCTCTACTTGGTGCTGGAGTACGCGGGAGGCGGAGACCTCCACGGCCGGATCGCCACCGAGGGAAAACTGTCCGACAACGCCAGCAAGATCACCTTCGCCCAGATCCTCTCCGCCGTCAAATACATGGTCAGTGAAACTATTCGGTGCTGTTCATTTATTCCATTCGGTCACGCTCACCTTTGCTGCTGGGATTTTATGGAGTACTCCAGTGGTTCTCAAACTTTTTACACCAAGTACCACCTCAGAAAATACTTGGCTCTCCAAGTGCCACCATAATGACCAACACTATACAGTAGCGTAAAACAAGTATTCATCAAAAACAAGGCAGAGGTTTTATTCCTAAAGAAGTATATTTAATATTGTCGGCCATTGTAACATTCTACACAGTTTCAACAGTAAGACTGCGCTTTTGTTTTTTTTAATTAATATTTATTTCAGTGATTCTTTGGCGTACCACTGTTAACAATCACTTGACCCGTTTAACTATCAGTTCAGATATACTTCCAGATGACCAAACAGCCTGCGTTCTGTGTTTTCCTGCTGTGCAGCACGACATCAACGTCATCCACCGGGACCTGAAGGCCGAGAACGTCCTGCTGACCTGCAGCGGCTGCGTGAAGGTGGCCGACTTTGGATTCAGCACGCAGGTCTCGAACCGCGGCGTCGCCCTCGACACCTTCTGTGGCTCGCCGCCCTACGCCGCCCCAGAGCTTTTCCGGGACGAGTGCTACCTGGGGCCCCCGGTGGACGTGTGGGCCATGGGGGTCCTCCTCTTCTTCATGGTGACCGGCACCATGCCGTTTCGCGCTGAGACCATGGGGAAGCTGCGGCGCTGCGTCCTCGAATGCGCCTACACCGTCCCGCCCTGGGTGCCCGGCCCCTGCCAGAGGCTCATCAAGGGCATCCTGAAGGGCGACCCCGCCGAGCGCCACGCCGTCGACCAAATGCTGGGCTGCGATTGGCTCCTGCCGGTGCAGTTTCCCTGGACGTTGGCGACCCCCGAGCCGTCGAGCCCCCTGCAGAGCATGCTAGACTCGGAGCGCAGCGACCTGGCGGAGGAGGTGGAGCAGGTCGAGGAGGAGGTCAGGAGCGCGCTGGAGGAGCTGGGCTTCAGCACGGAGCCACTTCAGAACAGTCTGCCCCAAAACAGCCGCAGCCCCGTCACCGGGGTTTACCGGATCCTGCTGCACCAGGCCCAGACGAGGAGGGGCAGCGACAGCCCCCCGGTGGTCCGAGGGATGGTGAGGGACCCCAAGAGGGAGGGGCTGCGGGCCTATAAGGGCCTCAGACACACATCCAAATTGTGTGTGCTTTCATAACAAAAATATAGACTTCTTTTATACGCAACATGAAATTTGTAGCCCTTGTGTTTTTTTATGTAACATTTTATGTTGTTTAAGGGAAAGCGACTTTCTTTTTTATTAACAAATACTTTAAAATGTACATTCCACTGCAGATTGTTTGGGGATAGCACAGTATTTTATCAATGTGCCTTATGAAGTTAAGGGGCCTGCATGCGGAGGGTAAAATATCCAGAACTTTTAAGAAGAAAAACTTAAATTCAAGATATCTGAAATGATAAAAAATGAAAGATCATTTTGTGCACTTTATCTTTTTTTTCCAGATTTGTAAAATGATCAAACCTTTCTTCTACATATATGTTTTATATATATGTTTTATATATATATATATATATATAGAATCCCTTGGCGTGCACAGAGATGGTTCCTAAATATGAACATAGTCGTATTTGTAATAATAAGAGGGGAAAGCTTTAAAAACAAACCCCGTCACTTTAAAAAGCTCCTGTTGTTCATGCAAAACTCAATAAATTGTTGGAAAAGATACTGACGCGTCACAGAGCAGGTGGCTGCACGCGCGCGTCCTCGCGCCTTGTTTACAGAAGTTTCTCTACGGGCCTGCGAGTAAATAACAGTCACGACAGCAGCTGGCAGGACGCCAGATGATCTCCCCCCCCCCCCCCCCACACCTCCCCCCATCGCCACAGCCGGCCCAAACCAGACAGACCGAAGCCGGCTCCCCCTTCTGGCAATGGAAAACGCACTAAGCCCCGCCCCCTCCCTGCCCTGCCCGACCCCCCCAGCAGGGATCGGCAGATGGTCCGGCGTGGCTGCGGAGACATCTGCAGGCCGAACAATGGGCGCTGTGTGCGGACCGCTGGAGCTGACAGGCCGGCAGCTCCCGCTATTGTGCGCCGCGCTATACACATGCAGATGAGGCCCGCAGGAGGGGGGGCCGCGGGGGGTTCTCTTCTTGTTCACTGCCAGCAGATGACCGGCTGCAGCACCTTTAATGCAAATCTGCTGGGTTTGAAACTTTTGTTGCTTTCATAAGCAGCAACCCCCCCCACCCGAACCTGTTTGACCTCCCCCCAAACCCGCACGATGCACGCAACTCAAGCAAACACTTAGCACCAAAGAACTTGACTTTTGTGTTTTTTTTATGAAGCATTTTTATTGACGATTTCAAACCAATTCTGCAATCTAGGTAACTTTTTTCAAACATGGTTACAAAAGGAACAGAACATTGGGTCATTTTTACAAGTGAATGTTTATGTCAACATCACACATTCTCATCATTGTTAACATTTCCTTTATTTTCTAAAGTGAAACCTTTAGGGAGCACAATTTCTTTTCTATTTATCATCGTTGAATTTTTAAAGTGAAACCTGTAGAAAATAAACTTTGTTCTCAATCTTTTTTTTTTTCTTTTTTTTAGAATATCATTTGTCATTTTAAATTTCTAAAGTGAAACCTTTAGAGAATTAAGACTATTCTGGAAAGTGGGAAACATTTCCGCTGATTGCAACTGTTGTCATGTTGCTCAGCAAAGAGGACCTCGTTAAAAAGTCTTTTTTTAAGAAGGCCTCTTCCTCAGCACCGCTTCTTCTCCTGCTGCGCGTGCTTCAACGTGCGACGGTCGCTCTGCGGGGCCGCAGGACGCACAACTCGCATCTCCTTCCTCTCCAAACCTCATCCGCACAAAGAATGAGGGTCGACGTGTCGCTCTTGCGGCATACCTGACCTCATTCACATAAAGAATGAGAGTCATCTTGGCATGGACGGGACAAGAGGCGACGGGTCACGGCGTGGGGGGTAGGGGGGGTCGGGGCGGCCTCCTCGGGCCGGCGCCGTGCTGCCTGGACGGGAACCCTCCTCAGGAGGATCCAGGGATGAGCAGAAACAGGGTCATCCTCTTCTTGAGGATGAATATTTCCAGATGAGAAGCTTCACAGCATCTGAGCAAGAGAGGAGCCGAGGCCCCGATCAGCGCTCGGGGAGGATGATCTCAGGAAGCCAGTCGTTCACACTGCGGCTCTCCTCGCAGAACAGGTGCAGCTTCTCCAGAGCGGGGTCCTCCCAAGACCCTTCGGCTGGGTTCTGTTCGGACAGGACGGGAGGAAAGAGGCGTTAGTCGCTTGCTGCTTTTCAGAAGACATCAACTATGCAGACTTCAGAACTGCTGTTGAATCGCGCATTCTGGTTATCTGAGCTCCACATACCGTGATGAGGACACAGTGAGCATCTTCCAGCTGCGCCTTGTCACCGACCATCTCAGCCATCCGCTGCATGTCGCTCACTCTGACGATGCTGATGTCGTTGTCGAAGCAGAAGGACTGGATGAGGGTGAAGTGGATCTGCAGGGCGATGTCACACTGGAAGTCCTCGTCCATGGCCAGGACGCAGAAGGACACACTGTCCGGGTCGCTGTGTGGACAAAATAGAAGGAAAAAAAGATTAGATTTCATCCAATATTGATACAAAGTGGCTGGACAGATGCGCACGCAGTGTGCTAAATCTTACACCTCAAACGTGCGGTTTCATACTTACAGATTCATCACTTTTGCGCACTCGTAGACGCCAACGGTGAGCGCGTCGTTGTCCTGAGCGGACACCAGGACCTCCTCCAGGGCTTTGCCGGCGCACTGAGCACGCTCGGCGGGTTTCTGGATCAGAACTTCCTCAAAAGTCATGATGAAAACGATGAAGATATTGAGCGGAGAGGGGAGCAGAAAGCTTATTCAGACAGTTAATCCGAAAGAGAGCTGAGTGCTTTCAGACCTGCAGCCTTCCCACTTTATACTCCGCAGCTCGTGCGGCGCAGTGAAAGCGCTGCCCCCTGATTGGCTGAAGTTGAATGGTGTATTGGTATGATAATGCTTTTGTCACACTCCGGCTCGTGGCAGATTGATGGGGGTCATCGAGCCCCCCCCCCCCCCCCCCCCCCCCCGCCGCCCTGCAGCAGCCTGCCTGAAACTAAAATAGTTTAATCAAATTAAAGTTTGATCATTCTGCAGCACTTCACTTGTTTTTTTTGCAATTAAGAGAACAACTGTTGCAGAGGTGCATGCAGGAGACAACTTTTACTTTTAGAATATTTTATAAAGACTCATAAAATGCACGGTTACTTCATGTCGTCCCTTTTCGGAAGGCGAGAAACGATTGCAGCTCATGCAACACTAAACTTCACGGGATAAAATCCTCAACAAGAACATTTTCTTTCATTTTAGGTTTTTGCTGGGAGTATATTGCAGCAGCAAGAAGGAGAAGGTGTGACGCACCCCCTGCCCCCTATACAGCCGAGAGAAAGGGCAGGTGGATGATGCCATCTGTGGACTAGAGGCTGCCCATAAAACGGCCTCATTGTGCGCACAGAAGCCTCCATTATCTCGGCCCCCCATACAAATGCAAATGCGGAGCGCGTGCCAAAACGCTGTGCGTGCTGCGCAATCTGCACTGTTGGCCTGTGCTGACCACGTGGCCATCAGCTGTCCAGATAATCCTTTCTCAGTTTTTATTTATTTACTCTGGGGAATTCAGCGGCCACGCGAACATTATTCTACAGGAAAACTTCGTGGACTTTTTAGTTCAATGCTATTTGGTATTTGACGTGCAGACAAATGTTTTTATTTATTTTATTTAAACTAAAAGCATTAACATTCAAAGCAAACGTTTCATTATTGATTTGGTCACATTTGCCATATAGTAAACATCCACTAATCTCCTTATCTGAGCCTTTAATAAAGTTGTTTTTGACAATTTACCATCGTCCATGCGCACGACAAAACTTTTACGCACGGCTCTGATTCTTCTGCTCCACGGATGCGGCGCTCTAACAGCTCGTGCAATTTTGTTTCTAAGTATAGTCTGCATAATAATTCACTGCAGATCTTGCATCAAGTCGGGCCTGCTGGGGCTTCTGCGTGAATAAGAGGAGTGCAGCGGAGGGGCTGTGCGGGAGACACAGGTTGGCGGTGATTGATTCAGCGCTATTGTTCTGCGGAAGGCAGAGCGGCAGATGGAGAACTGTCGCTATGAAGGGACCCTCCCCTTTCTCCCAAACCGAGGTCAACCCCGACCCCCGGGCGCGCCGCTCCTTTGTCTACAAGTCTCCACGTTCGGCAGGCTGTTGTCTGAGTTCTGATTAAATTTCAATGCCAAAGAGAAGAGCTTATGGTGGAAACTTTCACAATCAATACGAGTTATCTCCCCAAAGGTGCCAGGCGTGTAGATGCAGATGCAATCACTTTCAGTTTGAGCTGTAAACACGTAAGACAATGCTGGAAGTGTGTTTTGAAACACAGCACGACTATTATCTGTGCATTACGGCAACAACAAGCTCGTTTTTTGAGGTTTTTTTTTCACATTCAGTCTCTGTCCGTGTGCACCAACCCCATCCGCCGGTGCCAAGGATGGATTCGGCTCCAGCTGATAGAGATTTGGACGCTGATGTAGGGAAGGATCCGCTTGCATGTCCACAGGCCGCAGGGCAGGCGCGTGCAAATCGATACCGACCCATTGTTGCTGCAGCACATCTGCCACGCACGCGCAGACAGGTGTTGGTGGTCAAAGACCTGCGGCGACTCACCAACGCTTTGAACTCTTCATTGGTGAAGGAAGTGGTCTAAGCTGCAGTACGAGGTGTTTAGGCTTTTCCCGTTTGCATGTATGACCTCTGAATATGGGAACACACGCAAACAGTTTTTGAGCAGCTATTCTGACTCCACCGAATTCTGCTGAAACGCCAAAACTTTCAAATCATGTAGCGAATCCAAAAAAAGAAAAACACTTCCATCCCGCCCAGCAGGTGCTGTCTGACTTCTTTTGTCCAGCCGTCCCTTCGCCTCCCCCCGGAGGGCAGATGGTGTCTCTCAGTTGCTATGGGGAGTGATGCAGAGAGACAGATAAAGCACGCGGGCCACGCGCCTCAAGTGAGGACGGGATTTGGGCGCGTGCCACTGCTCAATCTACACAGCAACAAAAAACCCAAAAAAGTACAACTCTGTCTGACATCTAATGCACGTACATGTGTGCAACTTACAGGGACTTTGAACAGTTGAAGTATCTCTTATTGTCGGAAACATGTCCTCTGCACACATTCTGTAGCAGTTTCGGGTTTTTACAGATTCATGTCAACCAAGTGTATTTTAGACTTTCAATGGGTTTTTTCGAATTTGATGAACTTTAACTTGAAGTACTTTAAGAAAAAAGAGAACCCAAATGTATAGTGGAGGAAAACACATAAGAAAATTATAATAGTATAAATGTATATATTTCTATGAGTAATATATTTGAAGCTAAACCTTTAAAATGTTTTGATGTTTTATTGCGTAGTTGTTTATGCACACTTTGAGACTTGAGGATTTAATAATGCATTTCTATTCTTATTTCCATTCAATTTTCTACCAAATGGCAGACAGTAAAAGTTGCTATAGAGGAAATGATCCTAAAACACATCAGATCTGCAGGAATAGTGTTAAACGTTGGCCTCACAAACATGGCATTTCATGGTGGTTGTGAAGAAAACCTTTTAAAACCATGGTTTAAATAGTTATTGGAGTCCTTGGAGGACTTTGACGACAACAGTGTGGTCTCCCTGTGTGGTTTCATTATTCCTGTAATCTGAATGAATCATTAAAAAGGTCAGAGTTACTACATTTGATCCTTTCAACCAAAACTTCCCCCGATTTCTAAGACTTTTCTATAGGCACGCGTCCCTGAGGCTGAGGTGGGGGCTGCAGGCCTGTTGTAGTCATTGTGCACCAGACGCCCAATCAGAGGGTGAGCGTGTGCCGGGTCTGCACTATAAATGCTGCCAGAGTCTTGGAGGAAGCGCAAACTCTCTTCACTGGACTTTCTGACCACATCAGCTGAACTCAAAGCCCAACTTTCACCATGCAGTCTCCCGGGAAATCTCTGAAGGAAGCGCTGCTCTGTGCTCACAGCGAGGATCGACTCACTGTTGGAGTCTACGAGAGCGCTAAAATTATGACAGAGTAGGTAAACCAAACATGCCTAAACTATGCCACTGTGAACAGCCGATAGGATCACATTCTGACAGCAGCAGCTAACCAGTGACTCTTCTTTATCCACAGCGACCCGGACAGTGTGTCCTTCTGCGTCCTGGCCATGGACGAGGACTTCCAGTGTGACATCGCCCTGCAGATCCACTTCACCCTCATCCAGTCCTTCTGCTTCGACAACGACATCAGCATCGTCAGAGTGAGCGACATGCAGCGGATGGCTGAGATGGTCGGTGACAAGGCGCAGCTGGAAGATGCTCACTGTGTCCTCATCACGGTATGTGGAGCTCAGATAACCAGAATGCGCGATTCAACAGCAGTTCTGAAGTCTGCATAGTTGATGTCTTCTGAAAAGCAGCAAGCGACTAACGCCTCTTTCCTCCCGTCCTGTCCGAACAGAACCCAGCCGAAGGGTCTTGGGAGGACCCCGCTCTGGAGAAGCTGCACCTGTTCTGCGAGGAGAGCCGCAGTGTGAACGACTGGCTTCCTGAGATCATCCTCCCCGAGCGCTGATCGGGGCCTCGGCTCCTCTCTTGCTCAGATGCTGTGAAGCTTCTCATCTGGAAATATTCATCCTCAAGAAGAGGATGACCCTGTTTCTGCTCATCCCTGGATCCTCCTGAGGAGGGTTCCCGTCCAGGCAGCACGGCGCCGGCCCGAGGAGGCCGCCCCGACCCCCCCTACCCCCCACGCCGTGACCCGTCGCCTCTTGTCCCGTCCATGCCAAGATGACTCTCATTCTTTATGTGAATGAGGTCAGGTATGCCGCAAGAGCGACACGTCGACCCTCATTATTTGTGCGGATGAGGTTTGGAGAGGAAGGAGATGCGAGTTGTGCGTCCTGCGGCCCCGCAGAGCGACCGTCGCACGTTGAAGCACGCGCAGCAGGAGAAGAAGCGGTGCTGAGGAAGAGGCCTTCTTAAAAAAAGACTTTTTAACGAGGTCCTCTTTGCTGAGCAACATGACAACAGTTGCAATCAGCGGAAATGTTTCCCACTTTCCAGAATAGTCTTAATTCTCTAAAGGTTTCACTTTAGAAATTTAAAATGACAAATGATATTCTAAAAAAAAGAAAAAAAGGATTGAGAACAAAGTTCATTTTCTACAGGTTTCACTTTAGAAATGTAACAATGATTAATATGATAATATTATACTCACAATATCTAACTTAAAAAAAAACACTTGTGTTCAAATGTGAACCGAAATATGAAGAAAAAACTGAAAATGTAGTTCCTTACGTCTAATTCAATTCAAAAGAAACAACATGTGCCCTTCATATTTGATTGTCTTGTATGATGAAAAATGTAAATAAATACGTATCTGAATTTAGTTTTGCATTCTGACTGTACTTCTTATGTTTACATGTGAGCTTCAAGTTGTCTGAATCAAATGAAATCCATCTTTTCTCCTGACAAAATTGACTTTTGGACTTTCCGAGCTCTTTGAGAGATTTGTTTAATATCTAATGTAATTTCAAACCTTGACCAACACAGCTGTGATCAGCCTGCATCTCAAAACACGTCTGTGCACTCAATTCTTGGAAGTATTTCTCTATTGGTGACTTCGTATCAGAACCAACCGACGTAACGTGTGGATTCCCCCAAGGTTCGATCTTACGGCCGACTTTTTTCAACATCTACATGCTCCCACTAGGACAAATCATGCAAAATAATAGAATTGACCACCATTGCTACGCTGATGACACCCAAATCTATGTAGCGCTATCACCAAACAACTATCGCCCCATAGATCTTCTGTGCCAGTGCATTGTGCAAATCAAAGACTGGATGTGTCAGACTTTCCTACAACTAAATGAAGACAAAACTGAGATCATTGTATTTGGGGCTAAAAAAGAAAGGTTTAAAGTAACCCAACGCCTTCACTCTCTGTCCCTGAAAACATCAAATAAAGCCAGAAATCTGGGGGTTATTATGGACTCAGATTTACACTTGGAGAGTCGCATCAAATCAGTAACAAAATCGGCCTACTATCACCTCAAAAATGTAGCACGACTTAGAGGGCTCATGTCAGCTCAGGACTCAGTAACACTTGTACATGCCTTTATAACTAGTAGGCAGACTATTGCAATGGTCTCCTTGCAGGTCAGGCAGCTCCAGATTGTTCAGAACGCTGCTGCTAGAGTTCTAACAAAGACCAAAACATGTGAGCACATTACACCAATTCTTAAATCCTTACATTGGCTCCCTGTATGTCAGAGAATTAATTTCAAAATCCTACTGCTCACATATAAATCACTACATGGTTTAGGGCCAAAGTATGTCACTGATATGCTTCCCCTACATAAGCCTTCAAGATCACTAAGATCCTCTGTCACCAATCTGTTAGTGATTCCCAGAGTAAAAGCATCATTTAGTTACTATGCAACAAACAGCTGGAATAAACTTCCTGAAGATTTAAGACTTGCCCCAACTCTGAACACGTTTAAAACAAGACTGAAAACTCTTATGTTCACCTTCGCCTTCTGCTAAATTTGACCTACATTGCACTTTTAACTTCTGAAGATTTTAATCTCTCACTCTGCACTGTAACTTTTAATTCTTTTTATATTTATAATTTGATTTGCTATTTTTTAATTGTCTTTTAATTCTTGCATTTTATTATGATGTGGAGCACTTTGAGTCTGCCTTGTGTATGAAAAGCGCTATACAAATAAACTTGCCTTGCCTAAATGTGAAAGCATGTAAACCAATCAGTGGAGGTGCTGATTGGATGTGGGTCCTGTTTGGGTGGCGACTGGGATGAAGATGTCTTTAAATGGTTGACATATCTGTCCTCCACTTTAACTGTTTAGATTGAATGTGACAAATATTCTGGAAACTTCAACACAAGGAATCCACCAAAATCATGTAGATTTTAACCGAAGTTTATGCAACACAGTTAAAGAGAGTCAAAACAAAAAGGGGTCCATGATGTCCAACAGGACAGTCTCTCAAGATTGCTTCTTCTGTCACGTCCCTTATGTGCAAAAGGAGGCTGCAGTTCAGCTGAGTTTCTGACCACGCTGACCTGTCACGGTCCAACGGCATTTCAATGCACCGAGCAGTATGCACACATACTGAGTGGATGGAACACATTCATGTATCACGAGTGGCATTCTTTACCAAATTTATGGAAATCTGCATTAAATTGTGGGAAAGGGCTCAACGTGCTTGAGTCAGCCCTTATCTTTCTCGGTGATGAGATGGAGCCAGCTATTTGGGAGCAGTCCATGTTGTGGAATTAAGCGTGTGGGGTCCCTCTGATCGGACCCACGCGCTGCTGTTCACTGCGTAGCATTACAACCCGACAAACATGAGAGAGCTCTGATTCTCGGCAAGGTAGTGAATAAGTATTAAAGTATTAAAGTTTGAATGTATTAAGGAGGCAGAGAGTCACGTCACAAGTTCGAGCCTATACGTTCAGATGCCCGCTTGATGCAGACTGCTCACTCAGTTTGACGGGACTGCGGGAAAAGATAAGAGCCAGGTTTGGTCAGGTTTGCTTTTATTTGTACAGGTCTTTAAAATCCAACTGCGGTAGAAATGTTTTCTGATACTGCAGCTCAGAAAATTAGTGAAAAGAATTGAGTTCTTTCATCAACACTCAGTGAGAGTTGTGTGTTAATGGAGACATACTGCCTGCATTGTGAAGGGGAGAAGACATCTGAAGCTGCAGCTTGATGAAGGTGATCTTTTGCTCCCGGCACACGTCGTTTTTTCTTTTCCTCCTCTCAATCGTGATTCAGGACCTATAAGAGGCTTTTGTGACTTTGAATTGAAACTCCAAAGTCACTGTGCGGCCCGTCAACAGCTGCTGCAGCCCCCACCGGGCCACTCAGACACCACTGGGACGCTCTCTTTGTATCAGAGAGCGCATTAGGCTTCAACTTGATATAATGCATCAGAAAACAAATGGAATAAAATGAACCAAAGAAGAAGAGCGATTAAGTCTAACAAACTAATTCAACGGTCATCATTCCTGGTGCTGCAGCCTCCCACATGCACATGCAAAAGCCCACAGAGGCTCTTTGTCAAAAAATAAAAAAGGTCCAAGCAGCACCGGCTAAACAGCAATCACCACTTCAAATCTCCACGGCAACCAACCCGACACTCGCTCCATCTGCTGTCCAATTTAATGACGAGGAGAAGGAGGCAGAGAGAGGAGAAAGAGGAGGAGCGAGAGGCAGTGTGTCTGGCCCAAGCCCTGACAAAGTCCTGACTAACAACAGCGTCCCCCGGCAGTCAGCAGAGACATGTCCCTGCAGAGTCCCTGCAGGCAGCTGCACTTAGCCAACATGGGGACAACCCTTTGTGTCGGGAAATCAGAATACAGCCATTATTGGAAACATGCATTGCCACCGAGAGAGAGATGAGAAGGTCGATGCTAAAATCCTGTGTCATGACATTGCTTTGCCTAAAGATCGGAAGCACGGGCGAAAAGTTTGTCAGCCGACGACGCCTCTGAAGGTCCGGGACGAACCGCACAGCTACTTTCTGCCTGAACCCGCTCACCCCGAGCAGCCCTCCTGCCCTCTGCCGACACCTACACCCCGGGTATAAAAAGCTCTGCTGCTGCAGCCACATGCTGCTTCTCAAGTGTCCTTTCAACATAAAAGCCTCCTCCTACTAAACATCGTTTCTGTTTGGTGGTCAGCTGCAGCAGATGGCACTGATGGGCTGCAGGCTAAGTGTGTGTGTGTGTGTGTGTGTGAGTGTGTGTGTGTGTGTGTGTGTGTGAGAGTGTGTGAGAGTGTTTTTGTGCTCTTAGTTTGTTGGTGTTTTGGTCGAGCAGGTTGCCTAGGATACTGGCATCAGCATCTATTTCTCCATAGCTCAAATCATTTTTATTTATCCATTTATTTTGAGTGACTCACTACGACATTATAGTTCCACTCGCTTTGTCTGGTGTCTATGCTAATATAGTTTTTAACTATGCTAATATTACCCACTGTCATTACCATGAACCTGCTGCAGGCTCGGGGTCAAGCAACACACACACACACACACACACACACACACACACAAACACACACACACACACACACGCCCATTCCCTCAGACATCAGCTGCTGTTTGCATCAGCCTGCTTCAGCTTATGATGGAACAAATCACTAATTACATTAACCTGCTGTCCCCCGCGCTGCTCCCCACTTAATAGGAGTAGTTAAAAAAAAAAATCCTGTCAACATCTTTTCTTCATTGTTTTTATTTGAATTAAAAAAATGTCAAATTCTGAAGCGTTAAAAGTTGTTTATTTTGTTCACCAGATTTTCATCTTAAAACGAAACTCAGGTGTTTACAACACGGGACAAATACAACAGACAATTTTCTTCGGTTTACATCCAGTGTGGCTGCTTGTAAACCCAAAGTGAGTTCTTAAACACACACACACACACACACACACACACACACACACACACACACACACACACACACACACACACACACACACACACACACACACACACACACACACACACAGCTGTTGCCTAAACACTGGTCTGCTTTGCCTTACAACGACTGAAGGGCCCTGTTCAGACACAGCAGGAACGTTGTGTAGTTGCGTGTGTGTGTTTGGTGTTTGCAATCAGACTACACATCGTGCATGTCGAAGTTAATTCTTCTGAAATAACAGTTTTAAAATCCATCGCCTTTTTTCAGAGCATTGTGAAAGAAAACATGAAGAAATGCATATTTTACTTTGGAGTTTTTGGCACCGCGTGTGCTGCAGAACTACATCAGGTGGCTGAATGTGCTTGTACGCCCCCAAATTCAAACAAAAGCCAGCACTTCTACACTCTGTTCAATGGGCACAAAGAGCAGCAAAACGACAGGAGGGGCCGGCACAAAGGTGCACCGAGACCCCGGCCCTCTATCCTCCTTTGTGCCGAAGAATGGAAAGACCCAGGAACAGCTGCTGTTGGCTGCACGGGACATTTGAGACGGCTCTTTTCACCCAAAACAAAGTCTGGAGCTGTGAGTGTGCAGGCTGCAGGGCTGCAGGGCCGAGGGGGAGGAGAGAGGTCGTATACAGAACGAAAGGCACACTTTGCCTGATCAACGTGGGGCTGAGTCCCCATTCATCCCGCAGATCAGCAGCAGAGGCGGTGGGGGTCGGGGGAGGGGCTTAAAGTGCAGGAGCAAACCTTTAAAGTTGACGTGAGTCACATCAGTAACAGCACAAAGGAGTGGCAGAGGCCTGCCATATGGAGGAGGCACATCATCTGCTGAGGAATCACTCAAAGGAAACCCAGCCACAGCCAATGAGAGTGCGAGCTTTGCGCCTTTCTCTCCCCAGCGACACATCTCTGACTTCTGATTGGTGGAAGAGGTGTTGTCATTGACAAAGTGTCTCAATTAGCAAGAAGCTGGGTGGGCACTTTTTTGTTTTAGTGGTCCAGGATGATCTGCATGTTTCATTGCTAAGTGTTTTACCAATTATCACTTTGGATTTACAGTTTCTTATAACAATAAGCTTTGAATTAGCTAATTTATCTTACCAAGGAAATAATACATTTGTAAAAAACAAATCGTAAAAGGAATAAATAAATAAAAGGAACTAAACTCCATGATTAATAACAAACATATTATGTCTTCATTTCAAAGCAGTACTTTGCACTGCATTTAATTCTCCAAGGACAATGTTATTTAAAAAATACACAGGACTCATCACCACATGAATCAAATGCCACTTTTCATGTGGAAGTCTGTGATCTTACAAACATGCTACTGTTATTTTATCCACCCAAAACACAGGGCTCACTCATAACCTCCCAGTGAAGTCCTGAAATAATGAGAAGAGAGGAGTGCCCATTGGACAACACTGTTGCAGCGCCCCCTAGTGCCACACCACTTCACTGATCCAGATGGATGTTCACCTGATGCACATTTGCCTTATAGGGCTTTACATTCACCAGTGGATGCCCTCTAACCTTGGACATTCAATATATCTATATAGGTAATTTAACATCAGGGGCCTGTACCATGAAGCTGGTTTAGGGGCCTGTACCGTGAAGCTGGTTCAGAGGCCTGTACCGTGAAGCTGGTTCAGGGGCCTGTACCGTGAAGCTGGTCCTGGGGCCTGTACCGTGAAGCTGGTTCAGAGGCCTGTACCATGAAGCTGGTTCAGGGGCCTGTACCATGAAGCTGGTTCAGGGGCCTGTACCATGAAGCTGGTTTAGGGGGCCTGTACCATGGAGCTGGTTTAGGGGGCCTGTACCATGAAGCTGGTTCAGGTGGTAGCCAGCTAAGGTTTCAGCTTACTTTCCACCAGCGCCGGGTTTTCGGTACCACGAAAGTGGCTCGGCTTCAATCGGTATTCGTTGCCATGGTAACTTACGCTGCACGGCTCACCTGCTCCGGTGCAGGTTATGTTCTGGATCCGAGCTCAGTCAGAAGTTTGACCAATCAGCGGTGAGCAAAGAAACATCTGACGTAGTTAATTCCTAGCTTCTGTTCTCTGTTGCATCATTGCGGCTTCACCTTTTCTTCCACATCGTGTGGACATCTCAGCGCAGATTGTTAGAAGAGCACGTAGAGTTTTTAGGGACTAAATCCCCTTGACTTTCCTGATACTTCCGTGTATGAAAGATACAGATATTCCGCGGAAGGAATAACTTATCTTTGCCGCACATAACAAAATTATATTTCTCTCTCTCTCTCTCTCTCTCACTCTCTCTCTCACTCTCTCGCTCTCTCTCTCTCTCTCTCCATATCGAACGTGATTGGTTGTTCGGTGCCGACGTCACTCATTTATGTGCGCGCGCGGAGTAATCAGAGTTTGAGGATCAAAGCCTGGTTGACAAACTCAGTTGATAAGCGGCGTCATGGTACCAATAAAGCCTGATTGCTTCGGTTTGGTTTTGTCGATTCTGAACCAATTCTGGAAGCCTGAGTTTGTTGAACCAGCTTCATGGTGCAGGCCCCAGATGTGCTAAACAACAATAACAGCCTGATTTAATGTAACAATGATGATGATTTATTGTTCTGGACCAACTATTTCTTTCCGATGAGAAGGTATAGAGGTTGCCTTTTGATAAACCAACAATAACAACTAAGAGCCATTACATGTATTTGCTCTGTGACGGGTGTATATACAGCATTTTCTATCTAGTGACGTCACATCCTTTACTGAAGTAAAAGTACCAACACAAAACATAAACTCCACACACAGTTAGTCTAAACGTTAAACTGCCACATCCAACATCCTGCCATAGTTACGGTACCAGATGGATTTTATAGCAAAATATCCTTCAATTTATTGTTTACATCAAGAACAACATTTGCTCTTATGATCAGGTTGAGAACAAAATGTACTGATTTGTTTTTGTTTGTCCTGAAGGAATAAGGAAAAAAGTCCAAGCCTCCAAACAAATGAACATATCTTCTTTGTAAAAGGTGCGACACCCAGTGGTGCAAAACTACCACTACAGGCTCTCAATTCAGCCTAACCAATAGCTCCATCTAGTGGTTGTAAAATGTTCCTGCATCCTGGTGACGTTCCAAATTCCAACAGAAATCCATCGTTCCTTTCCGTGACTCTGAAGCAGAGTGCTCTCCTTCAGAGCCGTTCAAGAGTCCCGAATTCAGGGCGTGTTTGGGAGCACGAATGTGGATCTGGCGATCAGATGCATCACCACAGCTGGATGGTGCGACCCACATCCTCCTGAGAGGCCAACGTCTTGGAGGGATAGGAGTGTCCACTATATCCAGAGTTTCAGAGTGCCTCCTACTACAGCTTGGCCCCATCAACAGTACAGGCGCGTGCAGCCATTTGCTCCCGGTGCAAAGGCTGTGGAGGGAGATTGATCTATAAAGACCACCTAAGTAGTGACCGCTCAGCCCTACTATTTTAGAGAATGGATCTTTTCTCTTTCCGCCTCGCCTCAATGAGGCGATGTAAATGTCTCATAAAGTCAATATGTCTCACTATGCTGTACGCACGGTAGAAACGACGAGGACACAGCGGCTGCTTGTAGCTGTCATCCATGGCCCTCCTCACAGGGAGGACATCTGTGACCATGAGTTACTTTGCAGCCGTGGTTCCCAAACTGGGCGTCGCGCAGTGCAATGAAGCGGAATTCAGTTGTTTTCTGCCGACGTCAGCCGAGGCAGGAACTGGGGGGAAAAGCGGCCTCTCCCCGCTTCCTCCTGTGTTCCAACAAGCCGACCACGCGGCGCTGAGGCGACGAAGCATCAGTGCGGCTCCCGGTGAGCGCTGAGTCAATAGAAGATGTGTGTGTGCGTGGTCTGAGGGCTGCCATGGAGACCCATCCCAGAATGCCCCAGACTGAGTCTGTAACATGCTCAGGCACTTCAGTTCAGTTACAGTCCAATAAAGTGAGGACAGGCGGGCGAGTGAGGGTGACACACTGTGGAACTCTGCCGACTTACAGACTCCATCACACAGTTCTGATTCCATCACACAGTTCTGACTCCATCACACAGTTCTGATTCCATCACACAGTTCTGACTAAAGACTTATTTTTATGCTCAAATTGAAAATGTGAAGTAGGTGCAAATAAAGAAAAAAATATTTCTTGCAGTACGAGATGGCACACACACACACACACAGACACACACACACACACACACACACACACACCTTTGACCACCTTCTCTCCAAACACTCTTGTCTATCTACTAGGAGTGTAACAATTTTTTTAACAACGATTTAATTCGATCACGATTCGTGGTTGTTGATACGATTCAAGGACGATATTGGTTCATTTAGAACGATACGATCAGAAACGATTCAGTGACTTGAAATCGATTCAGTAACTTTTTAGCCAAAAATTCAACCAGTGTGACTGAAATAAATTTCCTAGATTCCTGTTGTTTCTTGTAATGGAATCAGGTATCAATTAATTATGAATATAAATGAACAAGTAAACAACAATGAATGGCAAATGCAAGTGCAAACACCGCTGTAGCAGTGTAGCAGAAAAAACCCGTATTAGTGATATACACAAAAACACACCCCTGCAATAATGGTTTCCATCCCTCTATTTCAACGCCTGGTTAAAATGGATACATCGATGTATCAGCTGGATCGTTACACCCCTACTATCTACTGATAATTGAATGAGTCATTTCCACGTGTGTCGGAATCAAACGGTTTGAGATATTTTGCTCTTTCCTCCTACGTCCCGTTGACGTTTTCGCGATAATGTCCCCGTCTCTCTCTCTCTGTCTGTCGGTCTGCGGGGGACTCAGAACCGACTGGAAGTCATTTCAGGAAGAAATTAACACAGAATCCTAACACCCTAATGCTGCCACACAGCAAATTGGATCTGTGCGCTTCACTGAGTATCCGTGTGTTGCGGGTCACAAAGGCTCCTGCAGCGACTCTGGGGGGACGGGGGGGGGGCGGTGCCTTGACACAGCTAAACCTATAAAAAAAGGTGTGTGTCTGCTCTCGGGGCAGCTTTCTGTGTTACTTGTGTTCACTTAATTTCCAAAAGTATGCAGAAACCTGTGTGTAGAACTTTCCATTTCCGCCCGCCGGCGTTGGGTGGGATTGCGGTTTGGTCATTTAACTTTGCAGGATGTGAAACTCATCCCCATTTAAGCCCTTTGCTTCGAGGTGATGTACATGTGTTATTGAAATCGGTGGTTTTCTCAAAAATAAAGATTAGTAAGATTAGTAAATGGTCTCACATAATTAGAAAACAGTTTTGTCTTGGCTTTTATTTATTATTCCAAAAAACAGTATGTGGTATTTCTGTCTGTGTAAAACATCAAATATCCACTATAAGTATTTTCAAAGAGAATTACCAAATGAAAAGCAACAACGTGGACAACTCAAAATATCAACTGGCTTCAATCTTTCAGACGGTAAAACATGTTTATTACAGCAGTTTATTCTTCCGTTTCACATCCCTTATTGCTGCAGTTTTTCTTTGTTGCCCTGCAGCCTGAATGTTAAACACGTAAACCTCTGAGCAGAGAGGAAGATCGATCCATCAATCTTAATGTCAAATCTAATCCATGTGCATTTAGAATTATAGATGTAGTTCATGTAGATTTGATGAGTTGTTCTCCAAACATTGTAACTTCCCCAAACAGCCTTTCATCCCCATAAAGCATAGTCATTCAAAGGGTCTCCCATCCCTCCTCACGTTTCCATGGTTTCCAACAGGTCAAAACAAGCTCCACCCCCCCCCCATGCTTTGTGAAAGCCCTTATTTTCTATTGAAATAATAATCTATGGGTGGTTGGAAGGGGATGTGACTGGGGAGCTTTTCACAGGTGTGGTTTGGCTGGTTCCATTATATTGGAAAGAAGCTGGACTGAATCAGGAGACCAGATTCTTCCGCCGAGCTCCTCAAACAATTCCCCCCACAGCTCATTTCTAACCTGCCACACAGCCGTCGCCATTTGGCCCCATAATCCCCCCAAATCAGACAAATTAGCCTTCATGCTAATTTATTATGACTCAATTATGGTAAAAGCCGGGCTTGAATGACAGTCCTAATTACAGTCATAATGTGGCAGAGATATTACCGGCGAGTAATGGATATCAAAGCAGCAGGCTTCACGCCGCTGAGTGGCTTAGCAGGAGTAAATAAGCTGTGATGTGTTTGCTGATGAGCTGTTTATGTCCTGCAGCGCCGCTGAGACGCCACCGAGGTCAGACACACGCACACAAGGAGAAGAAGCGTGTGACTTTTACTTCACGTGTAGAGCGTCTTCCTTTGTGCTTCACGCGATCACGGATCATGTCTCTCGCTCTAACTCAAGACCCATGTGTGATGGTTGGAAACGCATTTCTAATACGGCAAAACGTGTTTTTGTTGTTGTCTAACAATGTACTTTTTAGGGGACCGGACACAAATGACCTCCGTCCCTCATAGTGGTCAGTTATCGTTCACTATCCATCATTTCGCTTTAACGAATGTGTTTTCAGTCAGAGGACATTTCTTTTCGCTGGCCTGGAGAAGGTGGTTGCTGCAACAAGACTTTGCTTTCTTCCTTAATGTTTTTAGATACAAAGACACCTCAATCACAGGCTCCAATCTTAATTCCAGGAAAAGAGGGGAGGAATAAACAGTTCTTCTGCCAAGCTCGATGATTGATTCCTGTGCTTATGACAGACAAAGCAGTCTCTTTTTCAAGACCTTGGAATTTTGGCATCTGAAAACCACCTTTGGACTCCTGACAGACTAGAAAATGAAATGAAATCACACCACTTTTACGGAGGACTGCAGGGGCCAGGAGTTTGTGCTGACAGTCTAATGAGACATTTCTTATGGGAACAATTCTTCTTTGTTTCAGGATGGATTGATGGTGTTTTGGAAACCGTCCATTCACTCCTCCTTGCTGTTGGGGTTAGAAGTCCAAACTGAAAGCGGCAATGTTTCCCTCCTCTCGGTGTTGTTCTCCTGTTGTGTGTGAAATTCAGAACACGTGGGTCCATGACTTGCTGTCACTTAATTGCTGCGCTGACGCAAGCGCTGCCTTTTTTCCAGGCGACTCCTGCGCTTTGTGATGGATGGAGCGGCAGCAACTGCAGAGTAATTACATATTTGAAGGTGCTCGGATGAATTATCCAGCGCTCATAAGCTCAGGTCGTCATTGGCAGTGAGGAATGTTGCTCAACCCTGGTATTTGCACAGCTGCAGGGGGTCATAAATTATTGAAGAAGACACACACACGTTAGGTATCCTCCCTTTCTCGTGTTCATTACAGTACATGTGAAATCTTATGTATGTGAATGAGCATCCGGCCCTTCCTGGAAATGTCCGATCACGTCTGAATGAAGCCAAAAGGAAGATGAACATGAAAATCACGTCTGTCTCAACGGCACAACGCCACCTATTCAATCAAGATCAGGCCAGAAATATTATGTATTTCATACACTACGAGTGATGACCACAGTTTGACAGGATGCGATAATGCCACAAAGCGACGCCAAAGACAGGCGTCCCATGCTCCGCTGGGCCATTGGAGGGGGCGCGGACACACAGTGGACCCAACAAGTTTCCTCGCTAAGTTTATGATGACAACATGAACCGGGATTCACTTCTAGTGAAGAACCTTTAGAGAGTTTCATGCTTTAAACTTGAGAGGTCAGAACATCTGGATCCTTGTTGAGGAGCTCCGATGGCTGTGCTCTGCTCATGTGCCATAGGAAGCGTTGACAGTGAGCCGGACTGAACGACACCAGGACCTTCAAACTCAAGCAGCTAAATCAAAAATCATTTTAAATACGTGTTCTTAATAAATAACTTTCCATGACTTTGTTTTTCGTAGAAACGTGATCCAAAGTGTTGAAACGTCGACGTGTTTTGTTCTCTGTGCTTTGGACTGAAGATGGAGGCTTTCTTCACACACCATGATGTGTTGTGTCTGCTGTGAACCTCAGGTGGGGACGATTATCCACGAGCGGATTCGTGAGACCAGTCCTGGCTGTAAATCTGAGCAGACATATTGGCACTGAAATCAAACCGAAACGTGTGAGTGTGTGAATTGATGCACGCGTGTGACGCTCCTAATGCCTCTCTCTCTTAACGACGCCTCATTCTCGGCTGGAGCGGGATACGGATCACCAGCGCCCGCTGCCGCTGTTCACCGTCTGATAACTCCGTCCAATTACATCACAGAAGCTTCTCGCACTGAGAGTGACAAATATGACAATTATCCAAAGTACCGGGCGCTGCTGTTCATTCCTTATTAGAGAATCAATCGGCAGCAGGAGCCCCAAGGCGCCGGCGCTTCCTCAGCCCTCAGGAGGTTGTGCGTCTCGGCTTCAAAAAGACTTGGAAGTACTCTTTGCTGTAGGACCAAAGTATTTGTTCTTTTTTGTAGAATACTTAATGCTAATGTTCGAATCTCGCAAGAACTTTGGATGAAGGTGTATCGGGTTCAGATACAACAGCGATACATTCAGGGGCTCAGCGATGCGTGTCAGCAAACAAGACACAATACAAGTTATCCGTTGAACAAAGCAAAGAGTCCACAGCCGTGCCAGTGAATCTGTGACTCTTTACAGAGGCCCAGAAGCACAAACGCCATCATGCTGGTGTTTCACAATGTTTACCGGGAACGCCATCTCACATGCACCCAAACGTTTTAAAACATTGACCAAAGGAGCTGTCGCAAGGGGTCGGTGGAGGCGCGTGAGGGTAGAGGCAGGACTCAGATGCAGAGTTCGAAAGAAAAAAAGACTTTAATAGTCAAAATGCCAAAGCTCAAAAACTCAAAAAAAAGGCAAAAAGGGCCAAGGATCAGGAACAAGAATCAGGACCATGGAGCTTGGAGCAAGAACGCTCGACATCCAGCAGGACAATCAACAATGACAAGACAAGAGACAAGAGACACACATGGCTTGAATACACAGGGGAGGTGCAGGTGAGTGGACACAGGTGGGAACAATCATGACATCGCAGACAATCCCGAGGGGAAGACAAGAGAAGGCAGGAAGTGAAGTTACCCCAGGAACACGAGAGACACAAGACTACAAAATAAAACGGGACAGGGACCCAAACCGTGACAGCAGCTGTGTATGAGTCGGTCATCAAGGGGACGTCACTCTGCAAAGTCTGTGTGATGTCAAAGAATAGGATCTGTTAACCAAAAGACGCCAGCAAAAATGTCTAACTGGAGAGATGGCAGGAGTGCTGCTGTTAAGCGCTAATGGCGAAACCTAGAAAAGGAAATGAAGGCTCAGTAGGTGAGAACACGTCTGACGCATCTCCTGTGTTACAACAACAATTATCACCAAACACAGTACAGCCGAGGCTGATGGGATAGTTTAGCAGCTATTGAACCATTTGGCCTTTTTATCTGATGGTAGGGACTTTCTCCATGCTACATTTCATGTTATAGTGAGAGTGTGTTAATGTACAAACGGACATCAAAACGAGAGGTCATCAGTGGGTCTGTTTCTGAAGACACACTGTGTGCTCACTAGAGCACAGAAAGCCACAATGGCAACAACTAAACTCAGCTGAAAGCAAATATTGTAAGGGTCAAAGCTACAAAATACCACAGTTGAATAACAAAGTATTTCTGCAATCTTCATAAGGAAGGGCGAGTCTGTAAGAAAGTCTCAGCGGTATGTACAGGATTCCTTTAAAGAGATAATATGCCTCCTTTTGACCTAAACAGACACAAAAATCACATTCATTCTGACACCCTGTAAGACAGACTAAACATTGGTTACCAACGGAGCTGCAGCTGCAGCAGAGACCTTGACCAGTTTGCTTTCCCAGCGAGCGGCGTGTCGGATGAACAACTTTCCATCAGGGCCTTCAGCACTAATCAGTACAGGCCACTAAATGGATCTGTGGAAGCTGCTCGTCATCCTGTTGATGAGGATTAGACATCCAGGACAAACAGAAATTAGAGTAAGAAAGAACAACAGGTCAGCCTCATGTCTGTCACCGGTCCAATGCTTTTCATGCAGCATGTTTTACTGTTTTTCATTCTTCCAATAATGTTGCGGATGAAGATAAGATAAGATCCTCTGTTGAAGCAGCACCGTGGCGGTAATGTTTCTGTACAATCCCTTCGTCCTTCCTTGTACAGCTGCGGTCAGATGAATGAAGCAGCCTTCCAGTGCAGTTGGAAAAGTCACAGCCATTTAAACACACATCACACAAATGCACTATTTAAGTGTTCGCTGTTGAAAATGTGGGTATGCATGTCTCCTCCAGGACAGACCTCAGACCTCCACTAATGGAAGGTCAAGGCAGCCCTTCAATTCCCCCTTTTCTCCTTTCTCTGCCATGCATGTGTGGCAGTGTGGCTCCGCCCACTTCTACCTCCCCGATCAGTGGGTTGCTCCAAGTCAGGTGGCACCCAGCTGTGAACAATTATCCCCCGTTGTGAAGAGTATATGTATGAGCGCATCTACTTCTGGCGTGTCTTTCTTACCGCTTCCTGGGGGTGAAACATTGGTTGGGCAGGGCGACGGCACCGGTGGGCGCCGTTTGTGGGTTTTCGGGGTAAGTTCCTAGCAATATCAAGTAGCTGAGCATCGCTAATTTGTAACGGATGCGCCCTGTCCACTATAGTCAGCTGTTGGTTGGAAGGCTGTTGAAGAGGGAGCGTGTCTGCTGAGATTGTGAGGCGTCCCATGGGCTACACAACGTTGTGCGGTGCCTCTCCACTCTGTAATCAACGGCAATCGCCGGTCTGACTGAGTTGGAGTTGAAAGAGCGTGGTCCTCAAGCCTGGGCATGGCACCTTACCCGTGGCACTCCATTCCTACGGTAGGCTGTCTCATTCGCTACTGTTTTATAGTCACTGCCCAGCTGTTTTAGCGATGTCTCCATCTGATTTGCAGTCAAAGCGGCATTGTCATGATGCACCGCTGAAGCCCCACATCTCCGCAGTGGATCACCTGCAGAATGGAGCCCCCCCAAATACTGCGGAACCCCCCCATTGCTGTTCTGTCTTTATCTTTACTTTGTCTTTTCTTTTTGTCTTTTGTCTTTTTGGCTTGTGATTTAATTTCTTTTCTTTATTTTTGATTTGAGAAACGGGAGCTTAAGCTGCTGGTACGAGTGATTGGCTGAGCCTGGTGGTGGCGCCCCCTTCGTTTTTATTTCGGCACCTTTTGTGCCAATCTTGAGTTGTGTGGTTTTCTTAGGTTTTGCTTGTGTGATGTTACTGTAGAGTCCGTCCACCCCCTTTTCTCACAAAGCCATCTCAGCCAGTGAGCCCTCAGTCCTCTGTCCTCTGTCCTCTCTTCCTGGTTTGGTCTATTTGTTTAATTGATCATATGTTTTATTAACTATCTCAAGATTGTATTTTAAGAAAATTAATGTTGTGAATATAAATAGTGTAAATTTGGTATATTGAATTGCGTCTAGTGCCGGTGTTTCGAATCTGTCCAGTGGTTGACTCCATAGAGGTGGTCTCCACTACCATTTCCTGGGGTGAGGTTCCCCAGGTGGCGTTGTTGGTATGCTAAGGTAAACTAGCTAATCACACTGTTAACATTGCTACACATGCGCGTGTCTCTCGTGTCTTCCTCAGTCTCAGTTTGGTTTGGGTTGATTGTTATCACTATAATCCCTTTCAGAATGAAATCCTGATCGTCAGCGTGTCCACCTGGTTTCTGTGAGCTCATTATCATTTCTGAGCTCTGTGTAGGTTGATAATAATATTTGGGTTTCATACACGGGCCCTGATGACATCATGGTGATGTCATCAGGGTTGTCTCGGCCTGGGCTTGAGATAGCTGTTCCTAACAAAGCCTGCGTGGCTGGAGGTGTTTGAAAGGCGAGATGGTGAACCAGGCAGGGAGGCGATACGCACAGATACTACACATACTACTATCCGCCAGTACCGAGTCGCTGGAGAATTGTTTTAAGGTGAAGGTGCTCTGAACTACATGACTGTAAATGGGACGGAGGCTTGAAGTCTGCTGGTGTTCCTGATGGAAGCTCCGCTCCTTGTCAGTCATTAGTTTGATGCATTACTTCACCAGAGTCACCTGACTCCTGGAGGTTTTATGCCAAAAGAGAAAAGTTAATTAACCGTTAGTTTCCAATCTTTTGGGAAGTTGTTAATGAATTATAACATGAAATAGTATTACTTCAAATATGTATTTTATAATTGCAGTATATAACTTTCCTAGATAGTTGTGATGCTTTCCAGAAAATTGAAAGCATTACATGTCAGGTCTCTCAAACAACTCCAAAAACATAAGGAATGAGTTACAAAGAAAAGGGCTCTGAAAATAACTGAAAAGCGGAGCCAGAAAGGGGCATAGAACCAACTCAAAAAATAACAAGACAACATGGACTTGAACCTAACTTGAGGCTGGTGTGGAAAGACGAAAGGACATGACACACTGGCACAGGACACGGGGAGACGCAGACTATAAGCACCCATGAGGGAGGTGTGGGAACAGATGGACACAATCTGACAGATGACGCGTGAGGAAGAGCAAGGAACCTAAAACGAGAATTAATTTCCAAAATAAAACCGGAAGTCACAAAACAAACATGGAGACAGGACCAAAACCCCGACTTGACCTACAGGTATGACAGTGTGCGTTACTACTACAGCTTCCTCGCCAGTTCCTTACAGATACCTGTTAAGCATCTGGGCTGTGGTTTACTAAAATGTACTTTTAACATATTTTCCATCATCTATTACCACTTTGTTGTATTTGTCAATGTTCAAGAACAAAACAGCTTTTCTAAATGCAAAAGTATTTAGAAAAGTGTTTTTCAGAGAACACGTTTTCATTGCTCCCAGCAGTAAAAGCACAGTTAATGACATTAAAGGCTTTGCTGTATCCAAGTGTCCCTCTGAGTCAGAACGCACATCGGTGTTCATTCAATAGTTACAATTTGACTGTTTAGATTGTGGTGCTGTTTGCGTGTTGTGTGGCATTAAGCATGTAGTGATAAAAACACACACTTCCTGGTGTTGTGAATTGAACTATTCAAACTGAAACATCTTCCCAGTGTGGAGCCATTTTAAATCACCGTTGATTTAACACAGTGCAGCTGACATTTCATCACTTACACTGAGACGCAACAAAAAGCTTTCTGAGGAAAAGGCCCAGCTGCTGCCGCTCCACTTCCCCGGCATTCCTTTTGGTTGGCTCTGTGCACTTTCTTGAAAAAGTCTGACGGGTCACTCAAAGTATGACAGTAATGGCAGATAAAGTGTCCTCAATAGCGATGTGTCACCCTGTTTTTTACACTGAAGGGTCAGTCCGGGGCAAACGTGGGCTCTTTCCCCCCCAATGTATCTGAGAGAAAGTTCAAATCCAGTACAACATTTTTCCTTTCTGCCTTTTGATCTTCATAGTCAGGCTGTTTATAGTTCTTTAATCACCATTTATTTTACCGAGACTAAAGTGAAAACATGCTTTCTCATCAGCTGACGCACCTCACTGGCATCCACATGGACACGTTATTTCCCTCCCAGGAATTCTCCCTCCCGAGGACCCGGAGAGTCTCCTCCGCGCTCAGGGGATGACCGATACCCGATCCCGCCCGGGACCCTGCGAGATATTCTTCCAAGCCCAAACGGCCGCTGTGTTTAATGAACAAATAACGGCCCGGCGCAGTGTGGGCGGATCACAGGCCAACGTGTTTCCAGTTAGTTCTCGGCAGGAAGAGGAGACACAGATACTGCCGGGGGGAAATCCGATGAGAGCAGCAAAAACATTTACGGGGGAGAAGAGCATCGTCGTTGGTTTGTTGGCCCTTACTCACATAAGGGAAGGGTGTGTGTTTTTAGTGGACTCACACTGAGAGGACCGGGATCAGGTTGGCGTTGACGATGGCCGTACAGGAAGTAGTCATCAGTGGAGAGACGCACTGACGACTTACAGGTATTCAGAGGATACTTCTCCATGCAAAGGGAAACCTGACAACGGACATAGTCGTCTAGTAAATGCTATATTTCAGAGGATAATTGATGGTGTTAATGTTGGTGACGCTAGAGGAAAAGTTAGGGCATCAAAATTTGTGAGACATCGTCTGGGAAGCAGGAGTGTTGATGGAAAATGGCATCGCTATCCGTCGAGTAGTTGAGCTTCTTCAGGCCGTTCTAGGCTGTTAATGCCGAGAGCATAGAAAGTCCAGATGAGTTCACCAGTGATGGTGAGAGTGCAAATGTTTAGTGTTGCAACTTAGCAACACTGATGCTCAGAAAAGGCTGCTGAGTCAAATGTGAGCATGCACCGCTCTGACCGCTCTGATTCTACCATTCCAGTAAATCGCTCTGTGGCTTCATGTATTTTCCTCAGTTTCCAGGAGACCCTGCGAAGGTTTTGGATCTAAAAGTGGAAAGCACATCAGTGCGCTGAGTGATTTGACTGGTTTGGAGGCCCGCACGTTGGATATATGCGTGTGTTTTGGAACAGAGGTCTCGGGGCGCTGGGACGAAGTGTTTTGTTTGGTCGAGGAGGTTCACGCTTGAGCGGAAGCCCCCCCCGGGGGTCCCCCTCACTCAATCGGCCCCCGCTCCTCATGTCACGACCCCGCCGTGACCCGCATCGCTTTTCACTTCCCGCTCCGCATTTTCCCACCGCCACAACGACGCACTCCTGATGCCCTCAGAGGCCTTTTTGAAACGACCCCCGCCACCTTATTTAATCTCAACTCAACGGAGCGCCATAGGTCAACGTCGTAGAGGAGGTTTTTCCTACTTGTCCTTTTCAAAATAAACTCTTTTCCTGCCGTTTCTATTGAGGAATGAAGAGAATAAAAAGAAGGCTTGTAACCTGATAAAAAAAATAAGTGTTGAAGCGAAGACATTGTTTAAACCGCAGATGAAGAGTGTTTATAGGTCCGTCCAGAGGTCCCGTTTGGAGTGACAACCTTGTCAAATAAACATCACGCTAAGTGTTAGTGCTTGTTCCCTCATTTCCCCACAAAAGTCAAACACGCTCGTCACCTTCCATGCTACTAGTGGGCACCTACTTTCCCCTTGTTTTAATGAAGCGCCGCACTCTAGTTTGGGAACTTTGTCGTGCATGTTAACTGAATTTTAATGACCGCCAATGAAATATTTCCTGGAAAAGGGCTGAATAAGTTCCCTTGTTTTAATGAAGCGGTATATAATTTAAACGCCTGAGAAATTTCATCTTTAACCATAAAGGGAGAAAAAGCTCAAGGGATGCACATAATATCTCCCTGGATAAGTATTAAAGGCCTTCATGTGTCCGAGGACTTCTTTCACAATATTTCTTTACCCTTTTGTATTATTCAACAGCTGCACCATGCTGAAATAAACACAGCTGTAGATCTTGTAGATAGTTTTATTCTATACCAATATCATAATTACAGGTTCAACGTAAAGGACACGTCCCTCGCCTCAGTGAAATGAGTCACATGATCAACGCACCATCCAAAGACACGCGGTGTGCAGCTGAAACCTTGGTAAGATTTGCTGTTGATATTTGTGTCCCCTTGGGGAAGAACACTGCTCAACGCTTTGCTTTCTTTCACTTAACATTATTGAGCACATTCATGCTCCTCAGAAGATCAACCCTCTTCGTGCCATGTTGCTCTCGATAAAATACCTGATGGATTTCCATTGATTATTTACCGTACTATATTTTCCGGACTATAAGTCGCACGAGCCATAAAATGCATAATAAAAGGAGGAAAAGACGCGAGTCGTGATCCACATTACAAAGGGTTTTATTTTTGAACAGCCCAGAATAACGTAAGCTATGCGTTAGACTCCAACAGTTAGCATCTATGGTTAGCATACCTAAACTACGGTAGCTTAACATGGACAAAAGACAATCTTGCAACAACCACCTCCTGCGGGAGAGCTCCACCATCTTCCCACGGGCTGCCACTGTGCTGAAATGATCAACACGGGCCTGGAGCGCCCTCTTGCGGTTTAGTGTAAAAATAACATGTGAAATGATAAAATAATGCATTAATAATTTCACACATAAGTCGCTCCAGAGTACGTCGCACCCCCGGCCAAACTATTAAAAACACTGCGACTTAGTCCGGAAAATACGGTATTCGATATTCAGGCTCCCTAGTGGACAATTCCTTATTGTTTAAGTGACTAAAATGTTTTAAGAAATATTAACACTAGCAATATTTGCCTCTTGTTCCACTTCTACTAAGAAGAAAACCAACACATTGGCAACAAACGGATTCCATTCAATGTACTGTAAACATTCCTGGTCACCAGAGGATCAATCCCTCACGTGTCCTTGAGCCGCACCAAAGTCCTTTTAGGCAAGTCATGCCACTCGCCGCCATCTTGGCAATGCCAAGCTGTTTTCGCTCTAACAAGACCAGGCGCCTTTCTCAATGGATGGGAAGAGTCAGAACTGCATTTTCACGGGTCATCTGTCAAGTTTCAGACAGAGACCCAAGCGCAGATGTGAAGAATATCGAACGTATTTAATGAAGAGGAATACGGCAGGCAGTGTCGTTGTAGGCAGGCAGAGTTCGGTGCACAGGAATTTATAAATCAACTCGTAATCCAAAAGAGACACGCAGATGAACTAGCAACAAGAACAGGCACCGGTTAAATACACACAGGGGGTGATAGACAGACGGAAAACACCTGGTGTGGACGAGGGGGAAGCAGGTAAACACAATTAGGGCGTGACATCATCGGGACATAAAAACCACACGTATAGAAACAGCAGTAGAATATGATAAAAATCGCTGGAAAAGTTTGATGACTTTGCCTCAAAATAAGGTTTAAAACCTTTTTCCCCCACAGGCTACTGTTACTGCGCATGCGCAAGGCTTCACGACACCAACCTTCATTTACGTCTCTACCCAGAATGCCGGTGTTACGCCCTCGTCTCCGCTGTCGCAAAACCTCAGCTTTGCGCATGCGTCAGTGGAACCAGACGATAGGCTTAAAAAGCAGATGATTGGCTTTCCAGCGGGAGGGGCGGGACAAATATCATAATTGCCGCAATTCGGCGATTCTGAATGAATCACCCCATTCCTTTCCTCTTGGGTGACCTTTTTCCTTTTTCACACGGCTGGAACAGGCTTCCAAAAAGGCCCAGCGGGAAACAACACAAACATAATTCACACAGATTGTTTGTCAAATAACAATACAGTCTAGCACACACTACTCCAGTAAATGGTCTCGCAGAGTGGTCACAAAGGTCAAGCTTGTTGTCAAAATGTGTGGTTTAACTAAAGTGCAGCAATCACGCGGCGGCGGCCGATGGTGTGATTGCTGGTGTTGTTGTTGACGTCGGCCCCGTCGGCTCCACTTCTTCCCAACCTGGATCTATATTTAGTGAGCAGCACTGTGATAATGGGATGACAAATGGACTCAGCGAGGGCTAATTTCACGGGGCAGGAAATCACTGGAGAAAAGCTAAACTGTAGAGGCTGTAATCCTCGGGGACAGACGAGTCAGGAAGTGGACGCGTCATGGCTCATGGTAAAGCTACACGCTCCACATTCGTGTATGATGCCACACGGAAACACTGTTTGTTCAGTGGTGTGTCAACTTGCTTTAAATATGTCGTTGTTTGCTCAAACAACGACATATTTCATTTGTCGGATGCATGCGTTTATAATGTGAACCTGCTGTGAGCGCCTGCGGTGACGTGAGATGCAGACACATTTGGTCAGCTGTGAATGTGAGTAATTTATTAAAGTGTTAATGTTAGCAAACATTCAGATACGTGTTGTCCAGCATCTTATATTGTTTCACACAAGTCTATGAGCTGCACAGCTTGATGGAGCATTTCATTCTTACATCAAAATAGTTTTTTCAAACTGACTATTTGTATCCTGAAAGTTATGCTCTTTATACAACATTGGAAGTTCGGTCATTGGTGTGCTTGTATAACTTGTATTACCTTCATAGTATTAATGTGCTTAAAGCTCAGTTGAATGGACTGAATAATATCCACATTATCTGAGGTTTTGCTCTCTAGCAGCTGGTTAAAGATAAACTTTGGGTTTAAATGTTAAAGTTGGTAATACTCACTTTGAGTCACTTTTATCAGATTTCTGTGTAAAAGATTTATTAGTGACAAAAAGAGTTTAACATGAAACATATGTATTGTTGTTTGTGTTCTAAAATTGACGTACTACTTCCATAAATACATGATGACATGACTGAGTGACATTTTTATAATAAGATGCCTCATGAAGAATGTAGTTTTTTCTCTCAGCCAGCAGAGGGAACCGTTCTTCAGTTTGATGGTTTTAAGTCTCAAATTCAAAACAAGTATTGATCCTATTTCTCAGTTCGGTCGGACAGCAAAAGGTAAAATTTCACTTTGTCTGTTTGTCTGTTTAAAAGTGTGTGTGTGTGTGTGTGTGTGTGTGTGTGTGTGTGTGTGTGTGTGTGTGTGTGTGTGTGTGTGTGTGTGTGTGTGTGTGTGTGTGTGTGTGTGTGTGTGTGTGTGTGTGTGTGTGCGTGTGCGTGTGCGTGTGTAATCCAAGCTGGTTCGTACACAAAGCTGTTTGGCCTACTGATACTCTGGAGTAAATATGAAAATAAAGCTTCACGCAGGAAAGCCCTAATTAGCGTGTCACTCTAAACATACCGTTCAGATCCCCCACGCTTGCCTCCCGTCCCTCCCCCCTTCTCACCACTCTTTTCTCCCCCCTGTCAGAGTTGGCCATGGGTGTCAGATTTAATCTGTTGCAGGGGTCGACTGAGCCCCGGGGTGCAGAGAGAAACCCATCATTTTGAGTTTGAGTGTGTGTGTGTGTGCGCGTGTGTGTGTGTGCGCGTGCGTGATGGATAGAACAGATAGAGGAAAGGATTGGGCCGCGGAGAAGGAAACAGCCTGACAAATTCAATAAAACACCTCTGAGGAGACCACCGCGCCTTCCGCTTCACTTCGCCACTCGGAATAAATATGAGTTGGTCTAAATCGGCATCGCCGTTGTGTATAATTGTCTCACTTCTTTCCCGGGTCCCGTTGTTTCACAGAGTGAATCCAATTACAGGTGTCACAATCACTCACGATGGTGGATGAAGCGGATGATGTGGGGATCTGGACGATTGATTGGTTGTTTGCGGGGTGATCGCATCGATTAACCGGGAGACACTTTGACCGGCATTTTCTATCAATCAACCCGCAAATCAGTCCCCAAGGAGCTAAAGTTCAACTGAGGGGGAAGTGACACTTTATCTATGATGCTAAAAGCACACCCAAGAAATGTGTCTTCTTGTAGGCTTTGAAAAACGTACACTCTTTGAGAACAAATGTTAGGAGGAATGTTGCCCCCCCCTCACGCCCATCCAAAAGATAGTTTGTTTGGTCATAAAAAGTAAGACTTTAAAATGGGGATTTTTCACCGTCTCAGCTTTTTGATCACCGAGGGTCAAGAGTGTGGAAGCTGAATCAAGGTTTGCAGGAAATCAAAGGTAATTGAATTAATGTAAATCAATTATCCTGTGTAAGGAGCACAACTGCTTTTATTCATAATGATTATGAAGGAAAGTCGTTGAGGGATCATGAAAGATCATGATTTTTTTACCCCGTAAATTGGAAATCTTTGATTCATTTTTGGCAAAATGAATGCCACTAATCCTAAAATAAATGATTTTCCGATATATCTTGTCGCATAAATAACAGTTATCTTTATTATTAGTTATGACATCAGCCTTAGCCTGAAAAAAAGTTCAGGCTTTTATTACCTGCTGCTATCACCTACCAAGGCAACCTTTGTATTTGACTCATTGTTTTCTTTATTTTTAATCGCTCATTCACACTTATTTTGTTCCCAACACACATTTTAATTGCATATTTCTCCAGTCAGTTTCCTGACACCCTGATGCAAGGTGAGATCTGCTCAGTTTTTTCAAATCGCGATTTCATTGTAAGTAATTGCTGTGAAATTGGGGAGAAAACGTGGGAAGCCAAGTTTAGAATCTGAGTTCACCACCACATCTACAACGCTTCCTTTTTTAACGTATGTACGTACGTACGTACGCTTTTGTGTCTCTGAAGTGAACGTCCCATTGGACAACCAAACATTGTTTCCAGCAAAAATAAATTAAAAAAACGAGGATCCATCTTGTGAACTAAGCAGAAAGCCAACAGTGTTTGTCTGTTTCTTGGGTTCACAGTTAAGTGGCGAGGTCAGAGGTGCATAGAAGCGATGCCCTGCCCTCAGTGTCGGGGGGAGGGGGGGGGGGGGGCAGGACTCCTCCCAATCAATGCGCACCAGCTTTCAGGATGAGAGTTTAAACGAAAAAAACACATTAGATCCACTGAGATGAGAATCAAGCTGACACTAATTATCCCTCCTCTTCACATGGAGGTAATTATACGGTTTTCCAGTGTTATTTTTGCAAACTAATTGTTTGTGGACTAAACGTCTGAGCGTCTTCTTATTTTAACTCACGGTCCACTTGCGAACTCTGCTCAATCTGCACACGCTGCCTTGAACTGTTGATAATCAACGTTCATCCATAAAAACCCGGTCGAGCGGCTTCCCGCGGCGAGGTGTGGGGGGGAGGCGGCTTATTTATGCAATTCAATACGCGTGCAGAGAGAGTGGACCGCGGCCCCCGGGTGTCTCAGTAATCGCCCCGAATAACTTCCAATTAATAAGCCAGATGGTATTTTCACAGCAACACCTGGGATGTCCAGGCACTCGGCAAGCAAGAATGAATTCCACTTAGAGTAATATTTCAAAAAGTGTTACCCACTGCATCCCTGTCTTTTTTTGCCAGCGCGGCTGCTTAAAGTTGTAATAAAGATCTCCTGCGCCTCTCCGATGGAGCCCTTCGGATTGGCCTGCACAGGTTTCTACGGCTGTTCTAGTGTCCTTGGTCCTCCTGCTGAAAGACGTCACTTCCTGCGACCACTTCCAGGGAAGCACGAGGGCAAAAAAAAAGAAAAATTCCATATGTTGGTCTGTTTATAACTTAATATGCCGCTCAGTGCACACGGGCCAAATCACGTTAGCGAGGCAAACACTACAACATGACGGGATCAGACAGGAACGAGAGCTTCAGCTCCTCGCCTCACTTCGTCTGGTGATTGGGACTAAAACCAACCACCTAGTTGGCCCCATCGATGACTGAATATGTCACTTGCTATGAATGAGCCTAAGGGCCGTTGTTTGAGTGGAAAGACTCAACCCTTTTCTGTGAAATTAGGAAAATGCATGAACACATCACATAAACCTCAAAAACAAATAAATAAATAAGTAAAGTAGAAAAAGGAAAAAACTCCAGCCAGGGACGACTTTGTATACATGAGAATAAATTATAATTTAACATCCTCCAGACGGCTTCCAATTTCCCATCAATCAGGCACAAGCAAACATTAGTCACAGAACAGAAAGTCAATGTTTACAAAGTCTGTGCGAAAGTATAAAATTCCCAACAAATTCTGTTCAGTCGGAAGACTGAATGAAATGCAGCAGTGTTTTCCCTGCGTACATACAACTTCAGTTAAGAACATTACGGCGCAGACAAATAAAAGAAAATGACCGACTGGAGCTCCAAACCACATCGCTGAGGCCTTCAGGCCTGTGCAGCGCTGATCTCTGACCAGGGAAATGAAATCACAGGGAGCATTTACTGTAATTGTGATAACATTAACCGGAAGCATCGTATTATGGACACAGAGAGAAAACTCGGTTGGATGAGTCCTCGGCTCAATTGATTTAAGCACAATAACCGTTTTCGCTGCTCTCGCCTGATATGAGATTCAGTGCCGTGGGGAACTGAACGTTTCAATACCACAGATGTCTGCTCCCCTTTTCAAAAGGTTGCATCCTTATAGCTTTGAGCAGTTCAACCAAAAAGTGATGTTCTCTTCTCACATTGTTTCACTTCATCTCTTTACCACGAAAAAAAAAGCAAAAATGCACAAAAAGCTTTAAACTTATCACATTTTTTGATCTCGTCACCCTTTAGATGACACCAGAAAGAAGCAGATAATGACAAACTGTCTGATCAACATTCAAACTGCACTTTATAAACTGCATCAGCGTCATCATCATCATCATCATCCATGCAAATTGAAATAATTCCTCCCGGGGCACCAAGAGATGGAAAGGATTACTTATCCACAGATACCAACTGCATAATACAGTCATCACTGCAGAAGAATAATCATTACATTTCAAGAGTAAAATGATACCACTTGACACCAGAGCATTTGCCCCCGCTATGAATATGAAATGCTTCATTACCAAAATAGTGGAGAAGAGCATCTAAATAATGAAACTGGGCATGTTTTGTCTGTCCCTCTCCTCGGCGACATCGCGTTCATTGTCAAGTGCACAACGGTCGTGCTGTGATGAGCCGCCTTTGATGATCGCAAATGAAATCAGAGCTCATTATGACGACTTTGTTGATTATCAGCCGGCCCCCCTTTTCCCTTTTTTCTTGTTCGTAATGATCAAAGCCGCTCAAAACGCGCCTCCCTGGGAAGTTGTCCTCCCTCGCGGCCCGCCGTCTCCTCGTTTCCAGAGGCAGAGCGAGCGGCAGCCACGGGGGCTCGGCCCCTCCATATGGAAGACATGTGCGCCCGCCTATTAGCTGGCGTAGAGACAGGGGAACTCTCTGATGCCATTAGTAGCTTCTCTTGTCACGCAGGAGGTGGCTGTTCGTCTTTGTCAAAGCCCGCCCGTTAAATCATTATTAGCCGGCTGAATGCTGCAGGAGGGCTTCGCTGCCTGCGAGTTATGGCCAAATATTGGCTCTGTCAGACTGTCCTTTAATTGATGGCCGTGGTTAAGCGTGGGCCCAATCTATGAGAGAGCGGTTTGTGCTCTGTGGGTAATGCCGGTCTGGAAACACGGAGGAAATACGAGACGGAGGAGGCAGTGAGTCACAGGAGAACACAGAAAGTCCCCACATTAAAAAGCCAGGAGAGACATTACATCGATCCATGTAATGTAATGTTGCTCGTGTCCAACCAGAACACACGTGGTATTACTGCTCAGGGGATTAATAAGAGCGGAGCAAGGAGCAGGTCTCCCAAGATCTGTTTTATGGCTGCATTTTCGTATTATTGGGCAGCACTTAACATTTTTAAGAAGATATAATAACCCTTTTAACTCCTGCTTTTCTACAGGCTCGTGTCACACTCACTTCCCGGTCTATCTTGCAGATTCAACTAATAATCCTGAAGATTAGAACCAAACCAGAACAAAATCATGTCGGCCAACTCGTCAAATGCCAGTCAAACTTACGGTTGTGCGTAAACCCTCTGGTATCAGATGGCACTCATGGATTTCCACATTTCCCTTTCAAAATACACTTCTTATTTGTTCATGTTAACTTGCACACCGACACTACGTGATTCGATTCAGGAAAGCATTGTAGTTTTTCGGTCGAATAAAAACATTAGTACTAGGGGTGTAACGATTCAGCTGTTACATCGATGTATCGATTTTTATTCCTCTGGTCCAACTACATCGATCTGTGCTCGGCGAGTTGGCCTTATGGACGACATATATCGATCTAACATCGCTTTAAAATGTAATAAATCGATTGTATCGATACTAGGAAGCTTTTTTCTTAGCACTTTTAATGATAAAGGCTGTCGCGGACTGAGCCGTGGCGCGCTCACGCAGTACGCAGGTCCGCCGTCCCGAGCCCCGATTCAACTTCCGGGTTTCACGGCAAAGCCGACAGAATGTTCCACAGGGGTTAAAATAGCGGGGGGGGGGGGGGGGGGGGGGGGGGGGAGGGGGGGGGGGGGGGTTTGTCGGGGGTTGGTAGGAGGAAACCATTATTGCAGGGGTGTTTTTGTGTATATCACTAATACGGGTTTTTTTCTGCTACTCTGCTACAGCAGTGTTTGCACTTAATTCAAATAAAATGTGAATGCATTTGCCATTCATTGTTGTTTACTTGTTTATTTATATTCATAATTAATTGATACCTGATTCCATTACAAGAAACAACAGGAATCTAGGACATTTTTTTCAGTCACACTGGTTGAATTTTTGGCGATCGATTTCAAGCCACTGAATCAGACAACATTGACTTGTTTTCACGCAGAACCTGATATCCTGAATTGTCTTATTTGTTTGACTTGTCCAACCAGCACTACCGACTCCTCTGACTCCTCTGTCCGAGGTTCCATCTCTCTCCAACGCTGCTGGGATCACGTTGGGGTCCTTTTGGTCTCACAGGGCATCAAGGGGGCCCTGAGGGGCCGCTATAAGACGTTTAGTCGTCATATTTCTTTCCACTGATATCTGCCGCACTGTTCGCTTTAGTTTCAGCATCTGATTAAGTTGTGGCTATAGTGCAAAAAATACCTACCGTTGTTTAGGGTTAAATTTGTGAAGCACTTGGTGACTTTTTGTTAAAGCAGCCACTCAGGCACAAAGAGAGATCAGTGTTACCAAACAAACATCTGTGAGTGATGACAAGCGGTGAATCCCGACGTCTAAAACAACAGACCAATCGAGGACTCGGGGGAACGTCTGTCTTTTGCAACTTGGTGCGTGTGGCTTTTGTTTGTGCACATTTGTGAACATGTGTGCCCCTGTGTTTTCCCACTTGCCACAAAGTCTGGCTGTCGGTAACATGCAGTGATGCATGCTGGGAGCCTAAGGCGTGGAGATATTAATTAGCTCAGAGGAAACAATAGATGACTAGATAACAGAGAGCTGAGCAGTGTAGACTTTTAAACAGGGTCAAACTAAAATATATACCATATATATGTGTGTATATATACCATATATATATATATTTTTATGGTGGTAGAGCACCATATCTCGCTGTGTGAAGAGATCCCTGAACCAATAAAGCAGCTTGTTTGCAAAGTATTAAAAAGGCAGAAGTGCCACATTGTGGCTCTGAGTAAAAGTCTTTATTACAAGCTCCCTAATTGTTTTCCAGGAGTGGGTGGTGCCGTTAAACATCAGGTTTCCCACCAGGCAGTAAACACTCATTGGAATTCTTTGAGCAGTGAGTTCATTTTAGGAAACCAGCTGCTGTGATGTTAAAATGAACTTTCGTTTTCCACAGAATTTCATTCATGTGCTCGTACATTTGGTTTGAATCGCGAATATTCTAACACTGAACTTTTACTGAATGACAATTCGTTTGAATGAGTTTTTTTTTTTTTTACAAAGAGTAAAAAAACGTGGGGAGATGTTAAATAATTGTTGTCACTTTACACTTTTACAGAATTGTAGGCTTGGGAACGTTTCCATCAGTGCATGTGCTCTTTTGTGAAAGACGTTGGAATCATTCTCTTCATGTCTTTTCCTCTGGAGCTCGTCTATAATGTGTCTTGTAACCCAAGTTACCCCCCTGCTGGGTAAAGAGTCCAATGAATGCCCTCCCTTACCTTTTCCATTACCTCCACCGCCTGTGGAGACGCACTCGGGACATTTGGAAACCAGACCAGAAGCTGCCGGTAGCTTCAGCTAGTGTGTCCACGTCTGTATTAGTGTGAACATCAGTGACCCTGGAGCAGCATTGCTTCCTCCCAGAGGCCAGCGATCCAAACGCACACACACACATTGTCCGCTTGTGATGGCCTCTAGCTTCAAGTTCCCAAACTTCTCCAGCTGAGGTCTTTTGTTTTGTACGACTGGTTTGCCAAAATCAGGCCGTTAAATTGTACTTTGGTTTATTCTCTGCCGGATAATTATAAACAATGACTGGGATACACTTTAAGGTATAAACCTAGAGAAATACCAATAAACCTATAAAAATATTATTACTACCAGCAAAACTTTTATGAACGATTTCCATCCCGATGTGTTGAGTACTTAACACCATCGTGATCCAATTGGCTTCGTGTAAAACTATTTTTTGGTTTCCCACGTTGATTATTACTGGTGTAAAAATACCATTGGGCTATAGTACAGTTCTTTGTGTCAGCAGGTTTTTAATACTTGTATTGTTTCACGTTTAAGTAGATGTAGTACTAGCGGTAAGCATCCTAGTCTATTGATAAAGGACATGACACTTCTTTCACCTCTGCTGTTGCTATTTTATGATTCAGGGTTCTTGCAATGTGTCTGCCACCTTTTCTTTAATCACCACCACTGTGACCCGCGAAGCGGTGAGCAGGTACCAATAAAGGCGATTTAGCGGCCCACTAAACCTCAAAAGGTCGCAGCAGGACGCGGCCCGAGAAGAAAGCGAGCCGACCACGTGACCCCGGCTCTCACCTCGTCGGCGCGGACCACGTGGCGGCGTAACGAGCCGCGGACGCAGGGGACGCAGCGGACGCAGCGGACGCAGCAGGCGCGGCTGCGGTTTCCGCCCATTAAAACCCAAAACGCCAGGGTTCGTCGTTCTGAGGCAGCTGTGGCCACGAGGATCGGAGCCGACGCCGACGTGGACTTTGATAGCGTGTCTCAGGCTAATTGCGCGAGCGCTCATTACACGTGATGAAGAAGAACATAAATCACGGGCAGAGGCCTGACCTGCTGCTGGCCCCGGACGTTTGGCGGGGAAAACTCTCTGAGGCCGCCTCAGAGCAGCCAAGATCTCATTACGTCTTTGTCTTGACAAGAAGCCAGCAGCATCTTTGATACTGCCGGGGAGACCTGCATTCACACACACACACACACACACACACACACGGTGACTCTGTTTCTTTGTGGCCGGATAAAAGCAACGTGAGACTGACACCACATCTGGTGTTGAGTGTCTGATACTGGTGCCTGGGAGTGCTACCATTACCTCACTGGAAGTAGGAGGATTGTAATACAGAGGATCTCATACATCTTGCACATTTTTGTGTTTTTGGGCGGAAAAAACATTTTGCCGTTTCTTCAGTGCTTTTGGACGGAATGAGGTTTAATCATGTGCTGTGTCCTGGTTGACTGTTCGTGTAACGTTACTCTCTGTCCCACCCTCCCTAGTGGATGCTTCTTCACTCCCTTGTAACTCCATTTTTCATTCAACACAACACCTATAGTGCTTCTAAGAATGAAACATGTTCCCCCTTTAGTCAGCTTCCTTTTATTTACTTCCAACTCTCTTTTTTCTTATTATTTTCTTCCCTTTTTTGGTGTTCTTCCTTAGGTCTTGTTCTTGCTCCAATTTATCCTTCCTCTCTTCCTTTCTTTCTCTCCTACATTCCTTTCCTGTAACTTATATTTGGACTAGTTTCATTGATGTAACACTGTTTTCATTATATCATTTTTCTAAATGATTCTACACTACTGAGTCTTTTCCCCTCAGATCCCTTTTTCCATCTAAACCGCAGGTTGCTGTAGCCAGTAGATGGAGGGTCTCTCTTCAGCGGGGGGAAGCATTGGTTTGAGGGAGTAGTTGACCTTTGACCCTGGCTCCATACTTCCTATCTGCCAGAGGGTTGACAGCGCACTTCATGTTTTAAACACACCTTGGCTCTCTCCCTGTGCTGTTATTCTAACACATAGCTCATTTTCTCCCTGACACATTAGAAACCAAGACAAACATTCCCTTTCCGTCTGTTGCGTGAGTTTGGATTATAGACGGGCGGCCGGACGGCAATGAAACAGCAAGCTGCAACATTGTGCCACTAGTGTGATCTGCTCGGACTCATTTAAAAATATATCTATATATGTATTGTTTCAGACATTTAAGTACAGTCTCATGTGACGTGAGAGACATGGATGGATGTGTCCATGTCTTCAGACATCTTGAGTCTGAGTAAACTTTCCAGCACTGTGAGAATCAAGCCCTGTAACACGTGTACACCTCAGCACCCCCGGGATTCAACTTTTGACCACCAGCCAGAGACACAGGTCTTATTAGTTTAAGTAGGTGCAATAGAATTTGAGAATTTAGCTGCTTTGCTCTCTGAGAGGGAGACAAAGACTTAAGCCTGTGGTGAACCAATCTCGTTGAATCACAGTTTAACAGCCGGTCTGTTATGTAGGAACCATCACTCAGTATTTGCTTTCTGCACATTCTGACAGCTCCGCTCACTCGTTAAGGTCCTTCAGTAAAACACAAACCCCTACATGTTATACGTATTACACTAAAGGTTTAAACACGCCAGACAAACAATGTATTTGACTAAAAAGACATGTCTGGTTACATTACAGATTTCTACAAAAAGAAAAAATGGACAACTAAATGATCCAACTATAATTTGCATCAAACAGGAAGCACTAAAAGAAGTATTATCCTTTTTCACACATCTATAATTTGTTCTCATTTGGTTAGCAGCCGTGGATATCTGTGATTCACCAATGGTTTTTTTATGGCTTGCTTGTCTATAAGAAAGCATTATCTCAGTGAAAAAGAAAAAAGTTTGAGTAAGATCAGAAATGAATGAACATAGGCAACCAAACTTTCATATTTAACAATAACAATATACAGTAATTATAGTAAGTATATTATATCAAAATATAATAAGATTCTTAAACTTGTGGTTTAATAAATATTGCTGAATACAATAAATTAATCTCCTGTTAAGATAAAGAATCACTTCTCTTCTGTATTTACCAGCAGAGGTACCAACCACTGCACAAAATATGTGTTAGTCTGCCACATAAAATAGACCGCAACAAATGCATTCTTTTTTTCATGTTTTCAAACAAATATTTGTTCAAATGAATCCTCAAATTGTCCATATATATCTTTTGCTTTACACACCCACCAAGCCACCTCTTTAAAACTCATGATTCAGTTGATGCATACAGCATATATTTCAGAAAACTTTGCTACAATGTATGTTTTGGTATTTTAAGGTAGTTTGTAGATTCCTCGCATCTCCTTTCAGTTTGATTAACTTTTTTTAAGCCCAATTGCTAAAAAGGGAACAGAAGCCGACAATAAAACCGATTTTTTGCAAACAGCATAATCTTATCTTAATCTTAGAATGAAAGAACGAGAACACGACCGCGCCAAATCTTCAGCTGAAGCTTAGAAAACTGTCATTGCAGTTTCATTTTTCATTGGTGATAATCGGCCGTCTGGAGTTAGAGGCACTGCAAGAGTAACGGCCAAAAGTTATTCATCCATCAAACCATGTGAGCAGGCGTCCCACTGGCTGGTTAATGGCACCGTACTGCAGCAGACGTAGGAAACCGAACCAGGCGTCACCTCACTGTAAAGCCATGTTAATTAGCAAAGCAATAAAAACATTCATGCTAATTAACAAAGAAAGGCAGGAATGTCAAACAGAGGAAGCTAACTGCGTCTCACAAAGGGAAGGAATGTAGCAGGAGGCTGTGCTGAGCATGCTCCTGTCTGTGTGTGTGGGCAGAGGTCATGATGTCTGAGAATATCTAGCCCTTTGGCATGATCCCTGGGGTTAGCTTCCACTTCCTGCCATGTCAGGCAGTCTTATCCGCCCCCCCGATATTGTTTATTTAGCAATCTACAAGACACGGACTGTGCGATGTTAACTTGAAAACAAAACCCTGACCTCTCTTTACTTTTTAGTTTAAATTAACTTGGAAGGACAAGCAGACTAATCCATTCATCAGCAACTGTCGAGGAGCAACCGTTGCTGAGAAGAACCAACACTGTTAGTGGTCTGCAGCCACATTACGAACAGTTGGAAATCGACCCTTCTTTGCTAGAAAGAAGAAAATGAATGATCAACTCGTTCATTTTGACTCGTTGTACCATGCTTGTCTTTAATCAAATTTCACGGCAATCCATTTGGGACGTTTGGACATGTTGTCCTGGGCAACTGCAATATTTGATTTGAAAAGTAGAGGCATCACTTTACACTCAGACATTCAGTAAAATGTCATACAGCTCAAATGTCAGTCGTCAATGAAGTATATTGCCACGTAAATCAGGATGAGACATTTAACTAAGGTTTATTTTGGCAGCGTTTTATTTCGCTCAGCAGGAGTGCTTGCAGGATGTTTTTAATGTTATCGTAGATTATGAGACCAGATGTTTCTGGGATTTTTTAAACTGCCTTCGACAAAATCAAAGCTGTGACCATGTGAGGCAGTGAAACGGACTGTAAAAACATCTCTGCGCATGTATGTGGCACATGTTGTTTTTAAGAGCGTGGAGTAAAGGCCTGGCTGAAACCTGGAGACAAAAAGGCTTTCATGCCACTTAAGTTACAGGCGGGTTTGCCCAGCACCAGCAATCAACGCCTTCCATCTTCAGGAGGCGACTTATCGGACATCACACGTTGCAGGGTAGTGTTTTAGTTTTAAACTTTTTTAATACTTATTTTACATATTGGTAATCGCAACATTTCAAAAGTGGTGAGTCCTTTCCATTTGAATGGGGCTTCCACATGCACAGGGCGAGATAACACAGGGGGATTTTCTTCCATTCGGTTTAAACTCAATTTAACTCTTGACATGGGCTGAGCCGATACTTACATGCTGCTGCAGGGTGGAGGGTTTTTTCACCCAGAAGTTGGCGTAGCAATGATTCCATCAGATTTTGGATCACTGCAGAAAATGACGTTTTTGGCAAACGTTTTATTGTACTCACGCATTTTTGTTGAACAAGATCATTTTCACAAATGATTACAGCTTTCATGCTTTTTGCAAAGTAGAGTTTATCTCCAGGCTGCAAACGGACAAGGACTCCAATCTTTGAACATACGATTAACTTTTCCAGCCTCAGCGCCAAAGCCAACATTTCCTCCAGTGCCGGCCCGAGCCTCTTGGGGGCCCTGAGAAGAATTCGATTTGGGGGGCCCCCCTCCCACCACGCAGAGTCACCTGTGCTAGAAGATTATTGGCACAAATGTCAGGCTACAATGTTATAGCGAAAATTATAAACAAATACAGGGAGGTTATAATACAAAACTAGGGCTGCTTGCAGCACTGAACGGGCCTTAGCCTCCCCTCGCATGTCGGGGGGGCAGCGGTCAGCCAGACGCGTGGTCAAAAAGTGAAAAGAGAAGAGAAAAAATCTGGTCCCAGGCAGGATCTTTCTGGCTCCCTAAGCAGACACCTTATATCTGAGCTATCATTCACGTTTATCAATGCATGCACGTGAGCCAGCTGCTTCCGCCGGCTTGTAGCTCGCGGTTCGCCAGCAGCTTGGGGCCGGCTCGCGGCCGGCTCGCCGGCTGCTTGGGGCCGGCTCGCGGCCGGCTCGCGGCTCGCCGGCTGCTTGTCATGGCTCCGTTGTCATGGCTGTGCCGGCTGGCCTGCAGGTGTGGCCCTCTTAAGGACCTGGATGTGTTTCCTGCTCTGTAAAGCTAAGTGTTGGCGGTGTTTCTGTTAAACACTTTAACAAACCCGCACATGTGCCTGGTATCAGCTTTACATGCTCCAAAAAGCCAGAGCTACGATGAGCAAGCTGTTTGGAAATGATTTCCTTTCAAGTCACGCAGCATTGAAGGCGATTTTGGGACCCGTTTCACTGAGTGCTGTTCCGGAGGAAGCGCGTCGTTAAACTGAACGAAACCATTCAGTCTGAGCAGCACGCCCCCGTTTCATCTTGACCTCGTCCACTTCTCTCAACCCCCGGGGGGAACCTGTGGCGAGTTTTTAAAGATCCTGAAGTGCTTGTCGGAATTTTGTCTTTTTATCACAGTGAAAATAAATGAGTTAAAAGTACAAAAAAACACTGCTCCTAATGAGGCGGTTAACAGTTAGAGACAGAACAAACCCAACTGTTGAAAACGGAGCTCGGGCTGCAGGGATGGAATTGCCAATTCAAAAGGAGCATAACCCCTGTACAGACCCTGTGCAGGGTTTATGCTCCTTTCGTAATTATTCAGATGCCTTCTTAAGTACCTTCCCTAATTATCAGCCCTTCTATTCACCCACAGCAGCTGTGCAGTCCTTTATTTTGATGAATCTGTACCAGCTAAACAATCTGGAACAATCCTCCAACAATAATTGCATATTTAAAGTCTGAAAAAATACATGAATACACTAGGACTAAAGAAAGTAATATCATTCTAGGAAAATGTTACAATGATGCAGATTATATGTTTTATATGGATATTTTTAAACTATATTAAAGTCCTTAACGCAGTGCAACAACATAATTTCTGCTCATTTAACTGATTTGCACATTTAAAAGCTCCTATTTCATTTGTCTAATTTGCACAGAGCTCTTAAAGACACACAAGACATTAAAGGAAAACATTCCATTAAGTTCAGCAGCTTTTCACTACTCTTTGGTCATTTTGTACATTTTCAGCAAAAAGGCTCCCAAATATGTAAACACAAGATATGCACAACAGTTCGTATTCAGTCATCATTTTTGAGAGGTACTTCAGCCACATCGGTTGTATTTCAGAATGTAATACGAGCAGAGAGAGAGACTTAGCAGAGATGTGTCGCTCCTCCAATCGGCTCACACGGGCGGCTTTACAGACACGTAGGAGCCAGACGCTAACGCTACAAACACATCTGTTCCATTAACTATGTGAGCTGTTGTCCCGTTAGCAACCGAGATTACCGGCTCGCACACCGACTGCAGGTGCTGACAATGGGCCAAACTTTTCCATAAATATCCTCTGCGTCGATTTGTAAATCTTGTCAGGCAACTTTATTGGTGCCTCCAAGTTGGGTTGTGTTTCAGACTTTCAATGGCCCTGCAGTGCAGACTCTTCACTTGATAAATATAATGATTCTGAAAGCTCCACGTTTTTTATTTGAAAATCGGTAACTTATATTTCATAATTTTTCTTAAACGCAAAACTAATTTAATGCCATAAAGCTATGGTGGTCAATAATGTTTGGAATCTATTGTAACGGACTGTTGTTCGTGAGCGAGGTTACACCTTTAGAAGTTCAGTGAAGGACAATGTTTTATGGCGGTTAAGTAACGCAACGCCAGAGTTCTGCTGCTTCAACACGTTTGTTTCTGCTCGGGCCGACAGAAGCCGGTTTCATAGTAAAATCTTAAGAAGAGCACGTTGTCCAGAGCTTCATTAGCCAGAGTCGCTACAATATCATCCTGAAAGATCACTTCCTTTAAATTAAACCTTAAAACATTTCATATTTGTCATATTTACCAGTATAATCAACAAATTATATATAATAATTATAATAAGTGTGTGTTGCAGCGGTGGCCTGCCTGTGAGCTGCCTCCTGGGATCTCAAGCGGTTACAGTGTTGGAGTGTGTGTGTGTGTGTGTGTGTGTGTGTCTTCCTACAGTAGCCGTGTGCGTACCTGAGTGCCAGGGGGCCCGCCGAGGCCCCCGGGCTGGGAGAAACACCTGCCTCTGCAGCGCCTGCAGCTCCTGTGTGTTTCAGCTGCATGTTGTTGTTGTGTAACAGTTGCAGTGCCGCGCTGCTGAAGTCTGCACATGGAATCATCCGCATCAAAACAAGCCCGTGCTCACTTCGTCCTCCCTGCTGGAGCTGCCGACCACCAACTAGAACTGCCCACTAGATCCGACCCAAAGCGTGTGATAAAAGACCCATTGAACATTTTACCACAACCCTACTGATGCGCAGTTTTGTGTTGACTGATGTTTCCATCAGCCCTTATTGGAGTGCGCAGTCTCTGGATTATGTTCTCAATAGCTTCAACAGTTTTTATTCAAACATACAGTACATTATAACACATATATAATTACTTTGTGGCTCAAATTGTAGAGGAATAACTATTGCAGCTGTACAAGAGGCCGATGTTCAGATCAGATTTTCTTTTAGTTACTAAGGGCTTCACTGGCCTTCAGTCAATCACGTGCAGGACCGTGTGTTTTCTGTGGCTCAGCTCGCCCCTTTCAGAGATCCTCCTATTCAGCTCCGAGCGACAGCAGAGAGCCATGAATATGTTCTATTGCACTCAGTCTTTATTTTTAGGAATGAGTGGACCACAGATGGCCTACATAAAACTGAATAGGGCTTCATTTTTACAGCGGGCCAGAGAATTGGCTGGCGAGCCATTGTGTGGTCTCTATTATGGGAACACGGGGGAGTTTAGTAGTACGGCCTCCCCCCTCGCTGTCCGTACACACACCGCCAACATCATTTCCCGTCGTGATGTTTGAAATGGCCTCGTCCTCGGGTCTGCGGCCGCGATGCAACGTGGTCGAAGGTCGCCGCTTTTTAAAGACGGGCCACTATTATTCGGCTGCTCTTATTTCATCTCCCTCACAAAACGATTGATGCCCTCCGTCAAACAGCCTCTGCCCGCCTCAGCCTTCAGCTGAGTTGAAGAGGGCAGGAATATAAGTTTGAAGAGGAAGCATTGAGAATTAAAGAGGAGATTATAGGGGGGGGGGGGTTCTCCCCATGAGAACACCTTAACACGGGCCACAGGAGCCCAAGACGACAGGAAATTAATCAGAAAATGAAGGGTTATAAATTGGAAGGTGTCAGAGTGGTGGCACACTAGTCTGTTAATACGGCTGGATATTAAGTCTCGCGTCTCAGATGGACCATCAGTGTATCCACAAAACTCGTGTAGTTTTGTGGATACACTCACTATACTCATGCAGTATATAAACTCATTTTTCTCTTCAGTCTCTGATTGTTTTTGCATCCATGATGCCAGGTGGCTGACACACACGCAGACTGGACGTATCAAAACCAACCTCTCAGCTCTGCCTGATGGCAAATCCCATCCATTCCTCGTGCCCCTTTTGATTCTTTTTTTTTTACTTCAAATTACATAAAAATAAATTCATGTTTGTTATTTCTCATCATTTAATGAATGCCTCTTGAATTCATTCATTTCTAGTTGAATGGTCGGTCCTGACATTCATTGATTTAATCTTTTCATCAACGTAGTTTTTGTGTCCTGTTAACAAAAGTTACAAGATAGTAGGCAGCCAGTTACCACATGGAAAAGACCAACAATAACACAATGAATACATTTTCTGCTAATTGGAACCAATAACCAACTCTAGCGCTGAAAAAGTAGCCTTGAGTGAACAGTCTGCAGTGTCTTGTGCCGACAGAAAACTGCTCCATCACTTACCGAATAACAGTAAGTGATGGAGCAGCCAGTCTATTCCCAACCAGCCTCCTCCATCTCTCCCGGGTTCTAATGCAGGATTAAACCCAGATGATCGGATGTGACCTCATGCACAAACGTTCCCATGGGCTCACATCTCTGTACAGTTTTTATGCTGGTGGTTGCGGGGATCCGCTCATAGTCTGAGAACAAGGCAGTTTTTCTTCATTTGGAAAGAGTCAGACATCGTGGAGGTGCAAGGATGAGTTATAAGAACTACATCCCTTATGATAATCACCAGCTTTCACTGTCTTAAGTTGATCTATCAAACAGCAGAGCGGTTAGAATGTCTGCGTGTAGCTAATCCTTGTAAGGAGAACAGGATTTATCCTCCAGGATCTTACAGCAGGAGTTTAAATATCCGAAGGATCCCCCAGTCGTACGCACCGACTGAAGAGAACGGGGGAAAACATTGATCCCTCGTTTACGTCTTTACAACGTGTTCCAAAAGGGTTTTTGGCAAGATGAGGTCACTAAATGAGAGAGTAGAGCAGGAAGTGGAAATACCGGACAAATATGTTTCCTTAAGACCCACAACACAGATAAGAAGGGACGGGGTATCAGTGGGACGTCCAGTTTCAGACATTCCCACAAACCAATGTGTGTCAACACAGAGGCAGCCACAATAGTACAAAGAGCTCACGGTGGAAAGAACAATTTCCAACCCCTCCACCAAGACGGCTTGTGACGTTGAATAAAAACTAGCAGCACAGTTCTGTGTATTAACAGAATCAATTACTTTAGCATTTTCATAGCAACAGGTGACAATATCTAAACAATGACAAATGATCCATTTTTTACAAATTGTGTCCAAGGTAAATCTGTCACGCACATTCTGTTAGACTGAAATGATTATGAGGATTGTGCTTTGTTTCATTTCACTTCACATTGTTTCACCTTTTCTTTCTACTGTGTTCTATATTTCAAATAACAAAAGACAAATCTTCAAACGTCATAAAAATCAGCATTGAACAAAGTCATCTATCCTCAGTCTTAACTCTTAGGAATGGTTCTGTTATATTTTAGAAGTGGTTCATCCTGTCATTCAAATAGTTAATGATTTTGTTAATTAGTTTGGTCGTGATGATAACAATGTGTGTTTATCACACACACTATTTTTATTGTGAGGGGCTACAATGAGCCCCGTCTACTTTTTGTATTTGAGGGAGAAATATCATTTTAAAAATAACATTGAGAGTAAACCCAGTTGCTTTCATCCAATAACTATAAAACCAATGTGTATTTGAAATGACGACTGGGGATGGGGATCGGGATGGGGATCGGGATGGGGATCGGGATGGGGATGGGGATCGCAGACACGACCACGTACCACCAGGTTAGACAATGACGCGACACTGGACGACAGATTGACAGGACTTAAATACACAAGGGAGGTGCAGGTGATTGGGAACAGGTGGAATCACTCAGACAATCACAGAGGGAGACAGGACAAGGCAGGAAGTGAAGTTACCCAGGGAAACCAGAAACATGAAACTTCACAATAAAGGACCAAACCGTGACAGACTAACTCAAAGGATCATACATAGGTGCTGATGTGGATTGTACTTGAGATAAAAGCTGCAAATAGTTTTGGGGGTTTTTCTTCCAGATTACAGAGAATAAATGAGTTATAGTTTTTTATTTGCTCTGGTTTCTGTTTGGTCTTCGTGTCCCCAGTGAGTCCATTATTGTACGTTCAATTATTACTTTTATCAAAACTGAATCCCTGGCCACATTGTTTATATGCAACTCGTTATATATATAATTGTTTTTTAAGACATTTCTTAAGTAAGTTGAATAGATTTAAACATCATAATAACATATCTTTTTAATCAACATAATTTAGGGAATAGTATGTGACTATTTTTAGGTGCTAGCATTCCTCGCTTAACAACTGACAAACTCAGCAGCTGTCACTTTGACACAAGACATGTCCATTAACATTCACTCGACCCAAAACCTTAACCCAAATACTGCCGTGAATGTAGATGGATGAGGACATCCAGAGCAGGGAGGAGTTTTGTACCACCTCACTCAGGACGAGGATGCAGCCCCCATCCCTCTGGTTCCCATAAACAGAGCAATCAGTGAAATTCAAATAGTTTCAAACCAACCATGTCTTCCACAAATGCATTCAAATTATATTTTCTTCTTGGCCAATTAGATTTGAGATGAAAACCTAATCTTTGGCTGGACCGTGTTCTGGGGCATTAGCTTTGTTTCTTTGCAGGAAATACAACATTCATTCATCGCACAAGGATTGTGGTGAGGGTTTTGGCAGAGATTGCGGAAAAACAAAGAGCAGAAATTTCACACTGGGGTCGCGATTTGCAAGGTATCTTACTCGGTGCTTCCATGTAATGCGGACAGTATTATGTTCCTTGTAAAAGACAGTTATACATGAGACAGGGTTGATAAAACAACCAGCGTCGGCGTATAAAACTCTCCATGTGTATTTTGTGTTTTCATGTTTAAAGTAATGTGAGTCCTCAGCGGTTGCCGTGGTAATAGTCCTAAAATACTTTTGTTAATCTGCCACAGCAGCTGGATGATTTCACTGTTTCCGAGAAAAATTAATTTATTTCAAAAAAGGCTTTGAGTGTCAGCATCTTGAAAACATGACAGATTTTTACATTTCTCGAGGACACATGGAGGACACTCCAGGGTTCAACACTGAAGTGGCCCATGTGCTTGCAGTGAAACCTCTCTTTTGTCTTCAACCTCTGCTGAATTGCCAGCGACTTGAGAGTGAGCAGCAGTGTGTCCTTCAGTCGGCACCTGACCACAGGAGAATATGCATGGAGGCCAACCAGCCCATCAGAGGCATCTCTTTACAACAGCTCGGTCTATTCATTGTTCAAAATGTGGAAAAATACACTTTACTCCATGTGAGTGGAGGGTCATCAAAATGTCCAACCTCAGGAGTGTAGAGGTGGAACACTTCAATAGTTTGCTCAGGAAAACAGTTCTGATGTTTGGGAATCCTTCCTTGCTGCTGTTCATCTCTTCTGTTTTTTGCAGATTCTTAATGTTTTGTATGAGATTTCTTTGTCCCAATACATTTCTTTTTTTAATTAGTGACTTGTGATCATTACGCATACTTTCACTTTTAACACTGGTGCAGATTTGTGCTTTCGAGCTTTCTCGGCATCAGTTAATTGGCCTGTGAGACACTCATGATGTGCCTCAAATCTCTGGGAGGGTCACGGAATAACCGCCGAGGTGTCATAGGAAGTCTTTGATACAAAGGCGAGGTGTTTCGAAAATTTTGAAGAAATTAAGGGCCTAGTCAGTGAAAGACATTCTCAATTTGCATTCTGGGAAAATGTACGATCAAGTGTTTTTCTTATCGGGGGAAAAAAAAAAAAAATGTTGGCCCTTGTGACATGTAGCTGGGTGTATGATTTATTTCACCAGTTCAACAGTTAATTGGCCCAAACCATTGGCACCAGCAGCGCACTTCCATTGAGACGGCTGACGGAAGGCTTTGTCACGTCGGACCAAAGAACAGTGTGCGCTTTACCTTTTCCCGGAAATTTCTCACAGTGTCATTGTGACCCCGCAGTTCGAATGTCGGGATGTCTTAAACCTTTCACAGCATCATGCCGAGAGGTGGCAAAGTCACCGTAGCTACACAAAGAGGAAAAGAGGGAGAGACACACAAAGTGAGGAATAGAACGCAGACGGCCGGAGCTTTTGGCGGAGCCGCACATTCCTGCAAGATTAATCAAAGTTGTTTCTTTTTCAGTCAGCGAATTGCCTCCCGATTACAGAGAAACAGCTGTTCACCCGCTTCAGCCGGACTCTGCCTGTGTGATAATGCATCTCGTGACCACCAGGAAACTGCTCCCACACCTTTGGTGATCTTCTCTCCCTTTTAGCAAAGTTGTGAGTCGTCGGCGAAACAATAAATAAAACAAATGGGACACTGATAATTACAACGACAAAGAAATATTTATTAAATCTTTTTTTAGTTTTTTTTTTTTAGTTAGTCATGGCTGCTCCAACACGTGTATTTACAAAGAAATGACCTTTTGTAGAAAATTCTAGAGAGTGATTGAGCAGGAAAAAGACATTAGAAGAGTTTAGATGAGTACAAGAGAAGGTGGGGGTCATAGGCACAAGTTACACTCACTACAATTTCAAAAGAAATGTGCGGTTTTGTGGCACATCAAAGTCTAATAAAGTAGCAAATAAACTGCCTCAATGCAAGATGCTTTTTTTTTTTTTTAAAGATACAGAGGATGGAAAACAGATGCTGAGACACGGTGGCGTTAGCTTCAGGCTACATGGTACCAGTATCAGGTGAAGAAGAAGAAGAAGTCCATAGAACATATCACTCGCCCCTCCTTGCAGCACAGTCAGTTCAACATGAAACAGCCAAACTGGAGGTGGAAAACAGACTTCCTGCCGCCGCCACAAACCAACGCGTCGAGCTTTTCCACGCCAATGGAAGCCGATCGCGACCCCTGCTACACAGCTTGGCTGGGGAACAGTTGGAGGTGAGGTTAGCGAGAGAGCGCTACCAGGCAGAAACAACGTCCTGCACTTTCAAGACACTTTTGATGCAACACAATAACCAAGAGTGCCTTTTTTCGTGTGGGGGAGAGGGGAGGAGAGGAAAACCGATATTCTTGCCCCTTCGCTTCTTTCTTCAGGCGCTTTGATCCATGATTGTGACCCGACCACACTGCATGATACCTGCCATATTTGCACACAGGGGGTGCGATATTAATGCTGTTTGTAAAAAAGACATATAAAAAGAAACAAAGCATTTTCTTTTTTATATCAAACATTGAATTTTTCTTCAAATATCTTTTTTCTTGCTAAGAACAATAATGTGCCCTTCAAAAGTGGTGGGAAAGAAGAGAAAGTATCTAACGCTGTATGTTACAACAGACTCATTGTTGGATACACAGTATCCACAACACTAACTGTTCATTGTCATTGTGACGTGGATGGAGGCAAAGATTACAGGGACAGTGGACTTAATGGTGACCTGAAATGCATTCAGGCTGGTGGGTGTGAGGAGAACAACATGCTTCATATGTGGTCATTTGTGCCCTCAAATTCAAAAACTAGGATTCAGTAGCATCAACATGGCGGACTAAGTGGACCGGAGCCGCTACCTATCAAGCATATTCATTTTCTGCTGATTAATCCTTCAAAATGCTTCACTATGGCTATTTTCAAAAAACAATTCCTTTAAATCCTCCCAGGCCCCTCTGCTTTCATTGAATGACAATATACCGACCCAACGTGAATGTTCTTTGTGTTTTTCGTCTCAGAAACGGAAGATTTAAGATAATTCAATATTAGTACGGAATGAGCTGTAATCACACGTACTGTATGGGTCCATTTGAGAGCATGAATTACTTTACTTTAAAAGGGGCAGAGCGCTGATTTTACAGATCACCTTCAGTTCACTCAAACTTCTCCGGCTACGGAGGGACTTCAGATCCAACAAACCCTGATGAGCATCAGGCTTGGGCTTGACCATCGGCAGTGTGAACAGTCTGAAGCTAAAAGCCAGCACACGTCGGCCTCTGGATTGTGCGATATTGTTCTAGCATAATTTATAATTTGTGTCTGCATTCACATGGAATCAGTCAATTGAATTCTAGAAGGGGCAGGAATGCCAGGATGCTCTAACACAGCACGCGTGACCGTATGTGCTGCTATGGTGTGTAGCACTGGAGGGAAACAAGCCTCTGTGCTCTAAGCGCTGACGTCCAAGGTCACCAAAGGTCAGCGGGAGGATGGAAGGTTTGCAATGGATGCATTTTCAGGATTGGTGGATTAGGGAAAAAAAGACCACAACCAGCTTGGTTTAAGTGAAGGAGAAACATGAATTTAAAAGTGATCATCATTTCTGCGCATCGCACGCCTTTTCCAGCACAATCCTCCCGTATAGACGCAACACAATAAGCAATCGTATCGAAGCCCATCCTGATGTTTAGTCCTGCAACAGGACGCCTCTCTCTGCTTGTGTGTGTGTTTTCTGCACGACATCGAAGAGGGGAACTGAGTCACGCAGCGCCCTGCCCACACAATCTACCACCACCTGCTCACACAAACATCTTTAGCCACAGAACGCTGCCGCTGCGTGAGTCGAGGGAGAGGGAGAGTTCCTGAAGGTTGTAGGAAATCTGTCTCTATGTACAATAGTTATGTGTTATAACAGTGATTCACAAAAGCAATAGTGTAAAGCGTAAAACTACATTTGTGGCATTTTAATGACATAATGGAAACAGAAGTATTCTACGATCACTACACCCTGATGGCACATCAGACTTATTTCGTTTTCTTCCTGAACTTTGTTAAAAACAATAAAAGAACATATCAGCAATCAATCCAAAACGATACACAGACCGATCTCAGTGTTTTTTTTTAGGATAGTATAAAAACAAGGGTGTCATATGGACTAACTTAATGCGTACGTGTAGTTGTTGTTCTTTTATTGCCTTTCTACTGAACTCACAGACTAAACCAGATCAGAAAACAAGCACGAGGACTTCACAATAAATAGGAAAATACATTTTGCCTGGCAAAATACCGTATCCACTTCAAATATTTTACTATACACTCGTGTTGGCTGCTACAAGTGAATTAGGTGATATGTTAAAAAACCCAAAACACATTAATCAATCTTTAATTCAGCCCTATTCAATCACTAAAAGATGAGTGCTTCTTACGATTCCTTTACACTCAACATCCGACTCCTTCTAAACCTGACAGGAAGGTTAAGTCATCAGAGGCTCACACCTCGGTCGTCTTAGCGACAACATCCGTCTTGTTTTTCTCTCCGTTGGCGTGATGCGTCACTCCTGGATCTTAGTCCAAAGCTCTTCCGCTTGGACGTGAGTTTTATGTGATTTACTTGATTGTGATCATGTCGGGGGGTTAGGTGAAAAAAGATGAAGGTTAAAAGTCTGTAAACTTCTGAGGGATCCTGCTGTGCTTCTTTGCCATTCAAGCGGGACAGTGTACTCGCTGGCTGCGTAGCCCAGGTTCTGCGCGTGTATATGTTTTGAAAGCGTGGACGTGTACTTGTCTTTAATATCGGCGTACTGTGAGCAGCAGCGAGGCCTCTTTCACCTCGGGGCGGCACCCGTCGGTGAAGTCAAGAATCACTCTAGTGGTCAAGTCAATGAACAACAAAGGCGTCAGGCTCCAAGTCCCTTCCTCTCCCTTTTCACCTCGAGAGATTGTCTTATGTTTTATTTTTTTTTAATTATTATTATTTCAAAAAGTGCTCCTTGAGGGGAGGGGTTGCAGGGTGGGGGGGCCTCTGATCCGATCAGGACAGTCCATTCCTGAAGGATTCCTCCGAATGGGCGCTATGACGACAGGATGGCAGCCAGGAGGATGAGGGCTGAGCGGAGCAGCGGCTCTGAAGTGTGGCGCCGACCCGCCGAGTTCACGTTCCTGCGAGCCGGCTCTGGTGACTCGTGACCGATGCCGTCTGAGGGGAGAGAGTTGAAGATTAAAACCAGTGATGGGTAGCGCAGCTCGGAAGGGAGCGTGGAGCACAGACGCATATTCTAATCAACAGTCTACATCTGCAGATTACATATCTGCAACACAATTCTTTTAGTTCCAATGCATATTTAAACGGCCATGTTAGTAGACAGAATGTGCATGTTAATTCATGATGGATCAAACGCAAAGAAAAAGAAACGTCTGCATTTAAACAACCACAAAGGCTAACGTTACGAACGGTACGTTCCAACCCACCTCTTGGTTCTAGGGAGTTCTGACTGCTGTCGTCAAAATCGACCCCTTCCTGCACGGTGCCGGGGCTTTTCACACAATTGTCTTTGAGAAACAAAGAGGGCAGAGGATGTGGAGATTAGACAAAGTCGAGCGTCACTCGTACGCGGCCCGATCAGAAGCCGGGGCGCGATAAAACGGGCCTAGACTCAACAAGCTGGGACTCACTCTGAGGCCTGACGAAGACTTTCAGACGAAGGCAGCTCCTTCTCCCCTTGTCGTCAGTGATGGAGGCTGGGGAGACATCGCGCAGGAGTAAAACACTTTTCCATTTCCTAACACCGCAATCTAATCTGGGTTTGGGTGAATATGGGTTAAAATGGCAGCGGCGTATTTTTCTCAATGGCTTTCATCCTCTGTAAAGAACGGTTTTGTGATATGAAATATGAAAACGTTGCTTCTATTTTAATATTCTACAAACCTTTAAAGTAAACAAGGGACACCAATTAAACCTTCCAAAGTGTATTTTAGTGTACGGCTGCTAGTGTTTCAACATTCATCATATGAAATCATCATTCATATGAAACAGAAACCTTTTCCTGATAGTTGTAAAAGGCTCTTTCTGGTCTTCTATGCATTAACTACAGAGTTTGCAACGTCTACATTTTCTCTGTTTCCTGATCGCGGAAGGCAAAGATTAAAAACGAAACAAACTAGGACTGCGAGCAGTACTAAACGGGCCTGAGCCCGCATGTCGGGGGGGCCAGCGGTCAGCCAGACATGCAGTCATAAGGTGAAAAAAGAAAATGAGAAAAATAGAAGCTGGTGGCAGCCGGGAATCAAACCCAGGTCTCTGGTGGGCCAGCTGGAGTCCTTATCTCTGAGCTGCTGTCCGTGCTGAGAGATTTAAGAAAAAACGTCACTAAAATATGTAAGATTACCTCCATTCAGTCAATGCAGAGACAAGCAGCTAATCACGCCACTTCTGCTCCATCAAAAAAGAATAACTCGTGAACTACACACGCTGCGTGGCTCCCTGAGAGCATTGAATGCACCTGGATCAGAGCAGTTGCTGCGCTGCTTTATGGATACTTGTAGGGGAAGCTATTGAGCCAAAATGCCATTAGGAAGCATTAAAATCATAAGGTAACGACAGTAAACCCTTGTTTTTCGCGGGGGTTACGTTCCAAAAAGGCGAAATCCACAAAGTAGAAACCTTTTTTTTTTACAATTATTATACAATGAAATACATTGAAACCAAAGAACAAAACAAGAACAAATAAAAGTACTGTATAAATGTTTTTATATATATATATAAATAACTACTAAAATAATCATTTTAATCATCAACACGAAAGGAAGGCTTCAAATTACAGAGATCAGCACCGCCCCACCGCGACCCGAATCATCGGATTAGAACGGGAGAAAATGAAAAATTATTATGAAAAAAAAACACTGTACTGTACACTGAAAAAAAAAGTGCTGTACAGTAGGACAAATAGTGACTCACGTGTATTTCACGGCTCTTCTGACTGAGCCGCTGCATCCTGACTTCGCTCTGTAGCGTTTCTTTCTTCTAAAGCCGCGGTGCAGGTGTGTTTTTTCGAGAGAAGAACATTGTTATCGGTAGTTGTTTTCGCTCTTTTTTCTTCTGTTTTACGAACGTGTACATATTAAACCGCAACGTTATTGACACACGCGTAGAGAAGAAGCGGAGAGACTGTTTAGCCAATCAGAATGCAGAACACAATGCACGATGCAAATCTGCGAAGCAGCGAGAGCGCGAAAGGTTGGCCGTAGACTTTCATGCGGGCCAATTGAAAATGGATGGTGGGCCGCAGTCGGCCCGCGGGCCGTAGTTTGGACACCCCTGCTCTAAGGCCTACACTAGCATCATAAATATGAAAATTCTAGCCAAAAATACTACTGTTCCTTGGAGTTAGTTAAATGTAACACTTTACATTTACAAGAAAATCGCACAAAATCGCCCGAAATGGAGATTAGCTCACGCCCAGGTAGTTTCACTAAAACTGATTTCAATACCATTGGACCACACCGGTGTCATGATCCATTTGCCTGAATTTGAAATCGATCGGGTTGCAAGCTCTCAGAGGAAATGGTTCATTTGTAAATAAAAAAAACGCAAATTATCGCCAAAAAACGGGTGAAAAGTGCAAATACTCAGCAATCAATAACAGCGTCTCCTAGTCTTCAAATATTCTGGAACTTCTGGGTGTGTTCTGGGATGCAATCCCAACATGTGATATCAATTTGGTGAAGACAGGCTTTGTAGTTTGGAGGTTCTGAGTCTTTCAGAAAGGAGACACGCCCCTTAGAAGTTGATTGGTCTATAAAATCGTAACCAAATGAGATATCAAAAAGCTTTCAACAATAATAGATGAGAAAAGCCAATAATGAATTTCTGAGATTTCCGGGAAAATCGGACCTAGCGTCTGGGAGGAGTTCGCAAAAACGTGTTTTTGACAAAACTCAAAATGGCGGAAAATATTGGCAGGCACATTTGCATACAATGATTGACTTTTTTGTAGAGCACATCCAAGAGCACCTGTGTGCAAAATGTCAACTATCGGTGAAAGTATAAAAAAAATTCCCCAGAGGAAGCACTTTTACAAAACTTCCAAAGGGCGGTAGAGATCCATTTTTTCAAACCTAAAAGCGCGACCCAAAGAATATCTAAATTTCACGCACTTCCGATGCCCGTGCCAAGTTTCATGATTTTTGAATATGATAAAGGCCTCAAAAGTGCGTTTAAAGTGGTGAAATAATAAGAAGAAGAATTCTTCGAAACACAACACGGCTTTGCCCGACTTTCAGTCGGCTCAGGCCCTAATTAGTTCCAACTAGTGCAGGGGAGCAAGTCGCTAACCGAAGGCGTCCCCAGCTGTGAGGAATGACTTCTACTTCACACAACTTCTGTGTGCGCTTTTGTCAACAACACTTTTATCTTGTCTTGTCTGATCTTGTCTGGCCTTAAATTCATCCCAGTGCCGATCCGACTTCTCCTCGTGGGGCCTTGACACTCTGACCTCTGTGATCTCCTGCTGCCAAGCCCAGTCCGTCAAACTGCTTTCACTCCAACATGCGCACAACGTGCATGGGGACGGCCGCGTGTTGATTTGCGGCCAGATGGCTCGTGATGGCTCGTGGAGGTGTGGTGAATTCCCGATAAAAGCGAACCGTGTCAGCGTCTCCGCGACGGCTCTCATTTCAAACGGATGCCGCGCGGCGGCGAGAGGGGATGGGAATCCTCTTTTAGAACTTCACCACGAGAGGAGTGCAGCAGAGGGGCGGAAATAAATCGGTATCGAGTAACTTACCTCACACTGGGCCGGAGGATCAGACGGGAGAGTTCGGGGATCAGATTCTGCCTCTGAACTCGTCTGTGTCTCTCTTCGTGCCTGCTCTGCCTCAGTTTCCTCACTCTAACTTTCCTTGACAGCTATAAAAGTATTAGTATTTCTGTAGTAGAAGTAGTAGTAATTCTGCCTCTTGGGCGGACTTGTTTTAAGACACATTGTAGGACAAAAGAAAGCTGTGACTTTGTGTTCCATCTTGCTCAGATAGCCAGACGTCTAAATGAACAATCTCTTTGCTTGTCGAATAAACGTCAGCTTTTTTTTTGCCATTTTACTGAAAGATCTTTTAGCCGACAAAAACTGACGTTGCTTATTTTGTCCCACGTAACGCATTGGCCGATACAGCCGCGGCAGATGCTTTTCAGATGTTGTAAAGGTAAAATTGAACATAAAAAATGACATAATCGAACACAGCCCGTTTTATTTTGTTAATTAGCCACAGAGGGAGCAGGATAAATCACCCTGGGTGTCCTATACGTTTAGTATGGAGGACTAAAAGTGCCACAATTAAATAAATAAATACACCATTAAATAATTACTTAAATGTGTCATTAATTAGCCCCACCCACTGACTTTGATGGGTCAGTTTGACAGTATTTCATGATGTCATGCATTATCTCTTAGGTGCAGTGGGCAGTTTGTTGATGCTCAGATGGTTTTTAATGTGCGGACAGTAGCCTGTTTTGTTACGTCTTGTTACGTAACTGGCTATAAATAGACTACGGAAGTGTTAAAGGACACATTTGAAACGTGTGAAGGATTTCAATCACTTTCATGAGATGTTGGAAAGACCCGAGGAAGATCATCCATCCCTCAAATCAATCTTTGTTATTTTGGTTACTCACTCTTGTTTTTAATCTTTCACTGACATAGTGTCACACTGTCTCCCCTTCACCCCCCCGGTCTCTTTCCTCCCCCCCTCGTACCACAATCTCCTCACAGATTCCAACTCGCACACAATTCCCCAAGTGTCTCCCTTTCCTTCTCTCCCGTCTGCCACGGAGGTCACAGTCTGGGCCTTCTGTCCTCGAGCGACGTAGGCGTGCTTCGCCGTGATCGGAACTCCAGCTCTGACTGTAACTGTAGACCCGGCGTTAGTCTGGTAGAGCGCGCCGCCTCGCCATGACAACGGCCAACCTCTCGTTCACACGCCCGGACACATGTTTACACATTCTGTAATGTGCTGCGGAGAAGCGTGATCGCACATCCGGGGCCTGGCGAGCCGTGTCTGAGGCTGAGGTGTGGGACTCGGAGGGAAATGAGACGGATCCTGAATTAAATACTGTGGGATCAGATGTTTTTCTTGTGATGATCGGTTTATCTCGGCAAACAAAGCCCCCTTTTGTCTTTGCCGGAGCCCTGACCTGGGGGGGTTTGGGGTCATTATCGATGTAGATCTGCTCCGACTGTACGGAGCGGGACTCGGCTGTTTGAAGCGCGAGGGCTTTAGGGGGGAGACAGTCCTCCCTCTCACACGGGCAGAGCCAGACTCTCAACTGTCTCCTCTGAAAATTGGATTTCTATCCCCTGAGATTAGGAGCAGGCTTTCCCCCGCTCCGCCGAGGCTCTATTAGAAAAACACGAGGCCGGAGAGAAGCTCGCAGCGCAGACCTCGCCGTCATGTCGGTGCCCTTTGACCTTTTCCGACCAGCCGCAGTACTGATCCCACACCGGGGCGGCTTTTCCTCTGGGTGTTTTCTTCTGACTGCCAGACGCGCAGGCACATGGCCAAATGCAGGTGCCCATGTGACGTCTGCCCACCCCCTTTGCCCGGGGCCGATAATGATCACCACAGAGAGGACAAAGGAGCGTCTGTCTCCACTGAGACAAGCAGACATGAATCTCCCTCTCAATGTGTCATTTGATATTATCATATTATACATATGAACCTTGTATAAACTAATCAGCTATTGTGATGCTTTGTTGGAGCAAGATACAGTCGACATTTCACACAAACATCAGCAGCTGGAAAAAAACAAGGTTCATGTAAAAAAAAACAAGAAACATGTAATTTTCTTGTGCTTTTTTTATGAGACCACAATTTCCCTAAACAACGCTGTCATATTTATGCATTGGAGTCGAGTAGGCCAGCCAACGAGCGCAGAAATATGAAGGGCAATACATCAAAAACAAACTACCGAAACAGAAATACGGCTATAGATTTGATTTAATTCACATGACGACTGCTGCGTGATCCCACTAGCATGCTTGCTCCGTCCAAGATCAGAACATATTCTGCAGCGGCTGACCATCAACTTCACTGCAACAAAAATAACCTTAAAAAACAGATATCATTTTAGCTTCCAGTGGAGTTTCCAAAGATACGGGACATAGAATTGTGTCCTGTTGGTTTGAATCGCCTAGTTCTGATTTGCATTTCAACATAAAATAATACTCTTCTGGAATCATAGAAACACATTAGAAACCTGTTTGGATCATCTGAACAGTCTCAAAGTTTGCGGAACCTTTTCCAAACACCTGTCGGGTCAGAAAGCAAAGCTAAAGAGTTCAACTACGCTGCAATGACAATGTCAGAAAAGTTTCTCCATATTTCTTCAACCTGGTCACATTGGATTTTATATCTTTGTGTTGAACTTTATTTGTAACGCTGTCTTTTCATTGACTTTTTGCACTTCTATAAAGCTCCTCTGCCCAGTGTCGGTTAAATACCAGAGAATCTACCACGGAGAGCACTGTATCTCCTTTAGCCCCGCTCTTCTGCCCCTGTAGGGCTCTGACATTACTTAAGATAACACAAGGCTTCCCGGCTGTTTGTTTTCCCGGGTCTTCTCACGAGGAGGAGAAAACTGAGCTCTGCTAGTCCTCAACAAAAGACACTACGACAGGACCTCGCCTGAAGAGATGTTTTACTCCCTCTGGCTTGTATTTTAGTTTGGCGCTCATTCAAAGGACTTGCAACAACAAAACCTGACCACAGCTGCTGTCTTTTTGCAAAATTCCAGAATGAAATCGATATTAATCTTTCGTTAAAGTTAGGTTTCATATATATTACTTTTTCAAGTTTCAACAGTGATACTTTATTTGTTGCTTCAACACAAGCAGCTTGTGGAAAACGGTTAAAACCGTTTTCTTGTGCAGCTGATTAAAAAGCTGATTGAAAAGATTGGATACATCTTTTTAGTTCATGTCAAAAGTACAGCTATTTCAGTGGGAGACAGACATGCATACTCACAGATAGTAGTAGTACTCTCTGCCGGGGCGAAACTCAAAGCCCAAGGAGAAGGGGGTGAAGAGCTGGAACTTCTCCGAGAACTTGAGCGGCCCGTTGGGCGACAGAGGCCTGTTGCACTCCCAGCGCTTGAAGCCCTTGGCGGTGTGGTCACAGGAGCTGTAGCCGTCGTAGTTCACCATGTAGAGGATGTAGCGCTCGGCCCGGTCGTCGGAGACGGGCCCGACGTAGTGCGGGCAGTACACGTCGAGGTAGTCGTTGATGCAGACGTCGATGTGGTAATCGCCACGGTAAAACCTGAGGGACACGGATTGAAAAAAGGCAAATGTGAGCACGTGGATTGAAAAGCACCACATCCAATACGCCTGGAAGTGAAAGTATTCATGGTTAAATCTTCCTCAGGGAATTAAAGACCTTCAACACTGTATATTACTTTTGAACATTTTTAAAAGTTGGTACCTTCAAACTTCTACTCAAGCAGTTGGACCAATTAAAAACTGAAAATCTATTTTGTTTTAAGGTCTTAAGGTCACTTCATGGTCGTTTTTCTGATTATTTGATCATTAGATATGTAGCAACATTTTTATGTAACTCAAGCATGTGACACACATTCCTGCAAATGGCTTCACACGGTTCCACTGAGAGACAGGTGGCCCAAGAAATGCAGCAATGCGTAAGCACAAGTTGTCAAGTGTATTGGATCTAGCAAATGTGTCAATGAAGGAAATGCCTTCCTGTTTAAAGCATTTTGTATTGTTAATAATGTGCCTTTCAAAGACGCATGTGAGCCTACATGCATGGAATTTAATTGTTTCTCATCTAAAGTGAGAGGGCACTTTCCTGCATGTCAGGAACAATAATACCATGATTAATCTGTTACTGGTGAGCTGATTGTTCCATACGTTTATGTATGCAGTGATAAATCCCCTGCGATCACTGCACTTGACCTTTTTAATGATTTATAAACCCAATGAAGACATGCTGAGCGTGCGCGTTCTCTTTACTGCAACCTGCTTCGGGTTTTGCACACAGCCCGCTTTCAAAGTGGTGATTTGCTTAAGGGTCCATTGGCATCAGCTGCTTAAGTGGGAGGGTGGTTACTGGTGGATTTGTTTGGGGAGTCTCTGCCTATCACCCTCCTCAGTGACTTGTCCTTGATGGAGTAACGAGTGCTCCAACACATGCTGACAAGAGATGATACCTCGGGGTACCTCAGTGAGGCCGCAGCTGAAGAACACTTTTCCCATCGGTGTTTGGAAACCGGACTGTGAAACACGTTCTCCGGTTCTGGTCGTGTTTACAAGATCTCATTACGTCACTCTCAATCTTCGCGAGCCTCTTGTGAGACTCAACCGAGTCCCTTTGCAACACACGCGAGCCGTACATCAACGTCGGTGCTTGGCAGCAATGACTTATGCCGGCGCTGAAATGAAAGTCCCCGAGCGATACAAGGCTAATCCTCTGGTTAGCATGTACCTTTGCTGCTGGTTAGCATGCGTTAAGAGGATCCCCCTGTAGAAGGAGATTCATTAGCCTGATATGACGGCTTGATGTAGGAGCCCCTGCTGGAATCTCTGAGTCGGGGAAAGAGGCCGGTTCTCCAGCTTCACCCAGAAACGGGATGTCTTGCCTGATGCTACTGTTAAGTGAGTGGACACAGAAGTGGGGGGGGAAGTGGGCGGGGGGGCGGTGCAGCTGCGAGATGTGCCAGGTACTCATTCCTGGGGAGAGTGATCGGAAACACGTATTCCCATCGCCACCGCGTGAGGTTGCATTTCTGAGGCTTTTAGCGGAGACGATTACGCTCTCTATAGCGGCTCTGTTCATTGATGGGACACGGGGTAAACTTTCTTTACCTTGAGGTTGCAAGCAGATTCAGCTGTTGCTGCTGACTTGTGTGTGTCAGGTTTTTTGGGGGGAGCAATGAGAGGCGCGAAGGGAGGTGTGTGCTCGCCGCAGCGTGCCGGGGGTATCGTGTTGTCGTTAAACAGATTGTAAATATGCGGCGGGATTAGTGGCCGTCCTACTGGTTTTTCCACAAATGAGCGGGTGGCGTGCGTGCGTGCCGGATAGTCGAGCATCTTTTTCGCTCTCTAATTACAGTGTGGTCAAACGCGAAACCGAAGCCCTTGTTTTCTCTTCCAGTTCTATTTTTTCTCTTTTATTCCCCGCCTTGATCACCAGCTGGGCGCTTTGGCTCCAGGCAGGCACAGCATGGCCTCCTTTAGCCTCTAGTTTCAGAGCTGCATGCTGATATTATGACTACCAGGGGTCAACCGGCTCCACAGTATCATGTCCTCCGCCAGAAGCACTGTGGGGTATTCTGCTTTGTCCCTCTGTGTTTTTACTAAGCCTTAAGTGTTGGCTTCAACCTCGCAAGTGTCAGTGGCTGTCAATCAAATGTGACCCAGGAGTAGCAGTTAAGATTAGTCAGGATTAAGAAGAGTTTATAAGTAAAGCTTTTGTAAGAGAGAGAGGTGGGAAAATGCAATGTTCAGATATTCAGATGCGTCCAGATGTGGAGTTGGAACGGCACTTAAACTCATCATCATGCACCTCATCAGTGTTCAGTGACCACTTCTGATTGGATGTCAATCTAAGCTTTAGAGCAGATAAAAAGTTCTTATTGAATGAAGTCTCATCCAAAGAAAACTACTCATTGAATGATCGATTGTGAACTGTGAGGACTTTTCGGAAAAGTTATGAAAGTTACTCTTGAATGTCACTTTCAGTCCTCTGAGCAGAGGATATTTGAAATGAGCAACTTGAAAAAAGATGAGATGAGGAAATATGAATTAAGGTTACATTGATGAATTAGTCAATATTCACTTGTTTCATCACCATGACCATCATGCAACAGCCACAAACATTTCAAACATTTCTAACTCATTTGTGCCTGGAGCACATTTGTGATTCAAAATCAATAGTTACAGCTAAACATACTTTGATCATTTGTGACACTACTACAGCATGAAAACAGCATTTTTAGAAATGTTTCATACGGCATTAAAATACCAACACGAGCAAATGGCTGGTCAGCTTTATCTGAACCGTCCCACGACAAAAGGCCAAGACATACAAATCCGAAACGACGAGAAAATACTTTGAGGTTGGCAGCCAGAGAGGAGAACTGGAAAGTGGGGTTTAAGATAAAGAAAACAAAGTACAAGCATCACTCAGCCGCCGGGTCTATGAGGCGGTGTCTTAGGGCAGAATCAGTGCATCCCTCTCTTTCGTCAAATAGTTTGGCCAATAGGTTTCTCAATCATACTTATATTCCACATCCATGTATCGCTTCACCAGAGAGGGATTTGGATGTCAGTTCTGAAGAGGCTCAAATGTGGCTGAAGACGTGTAAAACCTAAATCTAGAAATATTGGCCGAAGGTGTTTGTTACAAAAGGCTATAAAACCCACCGTGAGAGTGGCGAGAGCACCAACAGATGAGCCAGATGTTCGCCAGATGTTTGCTCTATGGATGCTTTTAGAGTAGCACCAGTGGAACATTGATAAGACACGGAGCCATAAACGCACAACACAACCTTTCTCAAGATGTGTGCGGGTGAGATGACGTTTCGCCTCTCACCGTCCTCTGGTTCCGTCTTTCAAACGGAGACACTTCCTCCAGCTGATCTCCACTGTGATCTCCACTATCTGCTCAAAGAGCATCTGCTAACCGCCGTCCCTCCCCGGCCGGGGGGATAGAATGAAGCGTGAGAAACCTTCATTCGTTTACCGAGCTGTAAACTGTCAGCAACAGGGGTTCTTCACTTTCCTTACCAGCGAGATGAATTCATCGGGGTTTTTCCAAAATGCCGTTGTTGTTACAGGCTATTTAGTGAGTCATTAGGCCTTCACGCGGCTGATCGAGGCAATTTCAACAGTTGTTTTTTCCTCCTGGCGTCGCTCCGAGCAGCAGGAATCGCTGAAAGCCGATCCAGGGTTCGGGGGGGTTTGATGGCAGGAGGCAGAGAGAACGATCAGGCCGACAAACAAGAGCACGGTTCAGCAGTTCTGTGTCAGTTCAAAATGTGTCATAATGAGCCACTAACAAAATAAAAGCACCTCCGTCTATTTGTCCTGGGGATTAATGATCCCTGATTGGCTGAGTTACTCACGGCCAGTTGGAGGGGCTTATCAATGAATCAGTAACTGGAGATCTTAACAAAGCACGGAGGTAATCCCTCTTTTCAGCCAGCTCCCCAGCTTGTTTGCTTTCTTCATCCCCTTATTGCTCTTCCGCGCCCCGGCACAGGTACGCTGCAGGCAGAGCCAGGGAGCGGACAGCATTAGGAGGACAGGAGTAAAGCAAAAGGTGAGATGGCGCTTAAATCTTCCCAAACTCTATTCGTTCTCGGTTTACTAAAAGAGTACATTGACCGAAGGCATTTCATATGATTATATCGTTGCCATTGGTCACATTTGATTATTAATGAAAAGAGTAAAATAATTCAGCAAAACTGTAGATCGTCACAGATGTCTTGAAAACCCATAAGAGTCAGTAGAGACAGAAGGAGAAGCAAAAGAATTAACAGGAATGATGAGTAGAAAAGGAGAAAGGTGGATTTTCTCAAAGAGAAAATATAAAAAAGAGAAGCAAGGGGAAAAAAAGGATGGATAAAACAAGAAGTGAGAAGGAGGGAGAAAAAGAAACAACGGAGGAAGGAAGGGAGGCAAGAAGAGAGCAGGGAGGAGGGGAGCAAAAAAACAATGAGGGGGAAAAAGAATGTGTAGAATAAGTGAAAAGGGGAGAAGGAGAAGAAGATAAAGCCCCTGTTGTTTTACTTATAAACACACTTGGGTCAGGCGAGGGGCAGCTTCCCAGGGTTATTCCACACAGAGAGAAAAGGGGGAGAGGATTTCAGCCTGCTGTCGTAACACACACGTACACACAAACCACAGACGCGTCGCCGCTTCTATGTGCAAACCCTTCCGCGTCTTAAACTGTAGTTCCGCATTATAACCTCTAGGGGGAACTCTTTGTGGGGCCAAGAACGGGGCAATCACGCCGGTCAAGTGACGTGATGCCACCAGATGGGGTCCGTCTATCCCGTTGCCCTCGGGGCTGGGAGGTCTCCCCCGCCCCCCCTCCACCTGTCCCATCATTCATAGCGGCTTCG
>CM037930.1:14591122-14613622 GCA_021346845.1 Apeltes quadracus | reverse complement strand
AAAGTTGAAAAGTTTACCGATTTAAAACTGGATCCTTTCCAGATGAGAATAGATTAAACCCGTTTACATATTCAACCTTCCTCACGCAGTGTGGGTGTTTTCAGTGAGTCTATGATTAGGCTACTGGGCCTGATCTATTTGTACCAGAGACTTTTTTTACCTTTTAAAAAAATGTCTCCTGGACTAAAACTCTCTCTGCAACCTTATTTGCATTTGTATAGCTCACAGCATTTTCATTTACATGTCAAAGCCTCCCCTAGAATTAGGAGGGGGGTAATGGGGTGCCAACTGCCAAGGGAGGCCCACGTCAATTTCCGACAATTTACGGCAGTTTTCGGCTTTGCCCGCAAATTGCCGAAAACTGCCTTAAACCTGAAATTCCACGACAATTTACAGTGCCGCATACTGCCGAAAATCCCACTTTTCATGCAGTGTGTAGTTTAAATAATAAACCTCCCCAAGTTTCCCCTTCAAAGTGATATGGTAATGCTTTTGTGCTTCCCTGAAGTAGGGGGTGTCTCCTCCTCTGCCAGGATATGTTAGTTAGGGGAAATACTGGGTAAGTCACACCTAGGAACGCTTATACCGGTATCCCACCCCTTAGGTCACCGCCGTGACATACAAAAATCCTAGGTTCCTGATTGACATATCCGTTCTACTTGAACAGGGGGCCCGGGACTAGTAGGCCTGGAGTTTAGGGACTAGGATCCCTTTTATTCTCCAGCCTTTCAGGGAAGAGCCACCGACCCCTACTAAGCGGACGGAGGTCCCATTCGCTACACTTAGAACGTCCTTGTGTTTGTATCCTGAGGAAATAAACTCTTTCTGAGCGGTTACTCACCACACAAGCTGATCCCTGCAGTCCTCATATCTGCACACAGTGTGTCAGGGCTTCAGCAGTGCATCCGCGCTGCGAGAAAATGTAGAAACCCGGTGTGTGCTCTGTGAAGTGGAAATGGGCTCCCCATTAGACTATTTAAGGCTGCACAGCTGGAAAGCACCTGAGAGGCCATTCACTTTTACTTATTATAGATATGCGCGTGTGCTGACACCAATAGAGAAAGTGCAGTTCTCTGTTAATAAACATGAGATTCAAATTGAAATGAACCACTTGTGGACCACACAGACAACAGAAAAAAGCGTCATTGCCACCCAGAGGCCTTTTGATCAAAGTCTGGCCCGTTGACGGGCACCTGGGCTTCCTCATTTCCCCAAATCTCTGGGGAACACTGAGAGGTAAATAAATACCTGCTGCCCTTCACACAAATACCTGCTGCTTCTCCCACTCGCAGAGAGTCTTTTTTTCTTTAGTCGTTCTCCTTTTTTCTCAGTATTTTCCTTTTAAATCTATCCATTATTTTTATTTTATTATTATTTCTCTCTCTCTCTCTCTCTCTCTCTCACACACACCTGCTCTGTGTGATGTGAACACACACCTGCTATTGTTCTATCACATTAGGAGTTGGACTCCGAGAGCGTAAATGAATGCGGCCCATCTGTTTCCCTGTGATGTGGCTTCTGCAGAGCTCTCTGCGTATTATCAATCGCCCTGCTGAGCCAAATGCTGGTAATTGTATCATATCTCTTGGCAGGGACTACAAAGTCACAGGCAACTGCTCCTTCATACTAAGTGGAACAGAGACAAATGGAAAAGGCCCTGTGGATTTTTAGGGGTTGCACTTTATAAATGCAAGCTCCACATTTCCTGTTATAGCGACTGCGCTCTGATGGTTACGTCTGCCAACTGAACAGCAGTGCACACACACACACACACACACACACACACACACACACACACACATTTCTCTCAAGGCTATATCCTGCGGGGCCGTTTTTGGGCATGTTGGACCTTGTACTGTGATAACCCGTTTTTATGTTCATCTCGGAGGAAACATTTTTCGGTAATATGCACTCGTGAGCTCCCTGGAATCACAACACAAATCAGCCGGTTAATGTGCTTCCAGTCTCACTGCCTGCAATATCACTGCAATCTACCCTCAACATTGGTTTTATTTTAATTTTAATTACTCTTATATTAAGTGAAAATGGTTGGGAGATCATGACACAATGCTAGAGCAAATAAAATATAGACAAATATAAATACATACACTCCAGTGCGAGTTAAATGATAAAAGCAGCAAAGCAAACGCTTTACGGAATCTCTGCGCTTGTCATTGCTTTAAATGGATGAGTCCTGCGATTTGACGTGCAAGAACACATGGGAAGGGTAGCTTGCCCATTCCTGAGCGCCATGGCGTGTGTGTAGAGGACAGTGCAGTGCAAGCATCCGTGTAAAACTTCATCACTTGTAGCTGATTTGGATAATTGACTGTCACAGCCTTAATTAACCTCAACAGATGTTTCCAGGAAACCCATGTGGTTGGTATCACTCCACTTAGTTGGGACTCGCTCCCACAGATGGAGGCCTTGAGATGTTCCCGGTAGTTTTTCACAACGGAGCAGCAAATTACAGATCTTATCTGATTTATTCAGTCTGATTTATATCTGATTATAAGAACATTCATTTTGTTTTAATCTGTTCCACTGCTGCTGTTTTCAACTTTATTCTGTTTCCAATCATGTTGCTGTTTTTCCATTGGAAGTTATTTTTGGTAAAATATTATGTTAGCTGTGTTTATTCTTTATAATCAATGGGTGTTTTCTTTTTCTAGACTGTACAGTTTTAGTAGTAAGTAAGAAAAGAAAGCAACATAAATTAGAATGATGTACTGAAAGTCAATGCCAAAGCTTGATCTGAGGAATAATCTGAGGAATAATCCCATGGAGATGTTTAGCAGGATTACAAGTCAGTAGGTAGTCAGCGTACTCGAGTCATCTGTGATCTTACTACTAAAACTCTTAGTTGCGGTGTTGGGCCTGATTTTAGTCTAAAAATCAGACTTCATTTACCATCATGAGCTTTTTTCAACATGTCGAGGATGATTATATAGAACTGAAAAGACTCTGCACTCTCTATCGCTTCCTCTGCACTATTCCCGTGCCAAACCACCTGTCTCTGTTGCTCTAATCCTTTTTGGTGTAGAAAGGGATTTCTCTGAGGTATTGTGCTCCTTTCAGGAAAACTTTAGGCTGTCTCCATGAACAAATAAAGGCGGAGGGATACATGAACGATGTGGCGGTATAGCTTGGTCTGTGCAACTCTTCAAAAGATATGAGGCTGTATCTGTGTCTGCATAATGTGCTGACTTCCCTGTGAGGCACTGAAAATTATGCACACTATCTATTATGTTCACAATTGCTTTCCTCTCCCAATTTTCTCTTCAGAATAACTTTGGCCTTCCTCTGAGAAAAGTTGGCTATTGCTGGAATGGCTATTTGGTTAATAAATCAGCTAATCCGCAGAAAGTAATTCATTGACTATTTAGATAATCACAATTATAATTGGGGCGTTTCGGACTTTACAGCCATGCAAAAGACTCTATGTGCTCGTATCTAGAGACGGAGGGGATTTGAGCTACAAGCTAATGTAAGCATGCTCACGTTCAGTAGTTAGAATATTTAAGTTCACCATCTTTTTTTTTCTTCTCCAAAACCAACCAAAGCGATGGACTCTGGATCAACCAACTGCAAACCAAACCTCCAGCATGGCCTAAGATACCCCAATTCATATCTGCACCCTTTCCATCGCCAGAGCGTTTGCACACAGCCTGAACTCATAAGCATTAAGACACACCTTTGAAACACTAAGAATGACGATCTATAGTATCTGACATGGAGATGATGCGTTTCGCCTAAAATAAGTGCGTATCTAGGAAATTAAAGTTTATTTCACAGACATGACAGCTGATGCAAAATGCTGTCGGGGACGTTTCATTTACGGTAAAAACAACAGTTTTTAAATGTAGCTCATCACTCTCTGATGATGATTGTGTTCTCGCGAGGATCCGTCTTTCCGCCAGCATGTGCTCTTTTTCTAAAATGTGACAAAGAGTCCCTACCGGTCTCGCTGCACATGGGCCGACGCGTCGCACTGATCGGTGCCCCGGGACACTATGATGCTTTCCAACGCGTCAGTGTTTGGTGGACGGGTCCTCTGAAGCAGCCTGGATGTGGGTTAGATAATTCGTGTGTACTCTCTGGTTTCCCTCAGCGCATCTCTTTTCACTGTCAGAGCTGCATTGCGAAAATGTTCTTCCTGCTGTGCAGATCAAGTTTTTTTGAAAGATCAGCAGGGGAGCACATTTTTAAATAAGACATTTATCATTATATTTAAACAAGTGTACTTAGCTTGTGATTGATTTATTAAAAAGGTCAAATAAATGGTAAGGAAAATCCCAATGTGACACCCAAGTTAGAAGACTAAAGCCAAGCCCTGTAAAGTGGTCGTCTCTTCAGTCTGCTTTTACTTTAATAATTCAGGTTATTTAAGGAGGATATAACTCCTTCCATAGTTAGCTAATTAAGTGAAATGTGAGTCACCCGGGTTTATAATAAACACGTCGTACCACTTGTTGAAAAGTGTGTATGAAAGTATGACCTTGAGTGAAGTGTTACTCAGTTTCAAAATGCCTTGACCTTTAATAGGTATCCCAGCTTCCTCTCCCACTGACTGCTGCACTCTGATCCATGAGGAGCAGTGAACTTAGTTTGTTTTTGATCAGATGGGATGTGACCAAAATGCACCATGATGAGTGATGATCGAGTGCTGCTCCCCGAAGTCCGTTCGGTCGTCCTCCCCTCTGTCCTCGTCCAACGTGCAGTAAGGGGTAACCGGAGGATCGAGTGCTACAAACAGAGAAGGTGAGCTGGAGGGGAAGTCGTAGGAGGACAGAGGATGTTCGAGTGCGAAGAAAGACAAGGAAATTAAACGGGAGCAGTAATCCTGTATAATGAAAGGTGCTTAAGACTGCTAATGGTGGAATTAATCAATGAATGACGCGTAAGAAGTTGAAACATAATGAAGCTAATGGGTCCAATTAAAGTTGAATCATGTCCGATGAAGGTCTCAAACTGAGGATAATGTGTCGTCTGCCCACCCCATGGCCCATCAGGTCAAATTCCTAACAAGTTACGCATATTTAAAGTAAAAAAGTACCGGTAGTCTGCCACAGTGGATATCTATTTCCTTCGCTGTTCGTCTCCTTCTGCCATTGGACAGAACAATGGGAGGAAATATCAGGACAACCGAGGAACGAGAGGCGAAGCTCAGAGACTGGGTGTTTAGTTAGTTTTTTTTTTAGAAAGAAACGTGTATTGGATTATTCAGCAGTGTGTGATTGAGAAGTAATCGCTAGAGACACATTCCAAACTGCTTGGAGAGACAAGGTCACATGGGTTTAGTAGAGTGCCAACGGATGTCCTTGACCGTGACGACGAGGCATCCAGTCGCCTATAAAAGTCATTCATCTGGTTGGGTGATAGATTTCTTTATTTTCATGTCACGTGACAATGTGTCCAACCCTCATGTGTTTTAAGAGACACCAAAGACACGGCTGCACTATTCCAACGTTTCATTACAAAATGAAAGCTTATGTCATGTAGAGATATAGGTTGTCCAGCCATTGTTTACTATAACCATTGTTAATCATGTTAAACCTTCAAATCAGCCCTGATGCGGATGATTTGGCTTTACTGTATGCATCGGGCATAAGCAGTGGTCACGTGACACTGCCGCCTCACATAGACTGGATTCCATGTCGCGATTAGACTTCAGAGGCGGCGCCAGAAAGCAGCTTTGCTGTGTTATTCAGTGAGACCCAGATCAGTCAACATGTGTTTCCCACGTCAGGTGAACTGACACAGCTACGTGGTGCTTGTCTTGACTACTAAAGTAATTGAAAAAAACGTTTAAAGGTTACTAAGCAACCGGGGTTGATTTTCCAGCGAGGCTCCCCCCAGAGGCCGAAAATAAAAGTGCACTGTCGTAAAGACGCTCAGCTGTTCTCCGTCAAGCAGAGGTGAAAGTAAGCCGGTACTGTCCGGTATGGCGTACGGGTAAGATATTAGGACCCGGTTTGCCGTACCGGAAAGAAAACTATACGGCAACCATTCCAATATTACTTCCAATCGCATCAGCAGAAACGCAGGTCCGCTCAGCCTTCTTCCTCTTTTAGCTCTCGCCATTCGGAAAAGGCTTATTGCCCGCTCTTGACCCGTGTACGAGTCCTCTCTCAGAGCCCTTTTCCTCTTTCTTGCCTGCTCCACGTGGGCTTTCGCTGTTTTGTCGCTGGTTCCGCCATGATAACTGCACAAATATGGCCACTGCGCTACGAGCAGTGGCTGCAGCCCGCAGCCTCCCCTCTCATGCCGTAGAGCAGGACTCTGTGGGGGCGACCCGACACTCCTGCAGTTGCAAGTGCGGTATTTCCCCTACAGACCCCCAGGGCGGCCGAGAAAACCTTTGTTCGACCTGAAATGACTCATTTCATCATCCAAAGCGGTATGGAACATATTAATTAACTGAAAAAGGTTGCTTTATTGTGCTTTTTAAGTTAGTTTATTTTTTGTTTTCAGGATATTTGATACTGAACTGCCGTGTTTTCTTTCCCTTTCTACTGAAAAAAGGCAAAACATTGGTATTTTGTAGATGAAGGTCTCTTGTATTCTACACACTGAGGCAGCAGATAATTGAGAGGAAAGTGAGTGCAGTCAGAATACACAGAGAGCTGGCTACAGAACAGGACGAGATAAACGTATAGCTTTCCGGATCACTGGTCTGGAGTTTCAACTGTATCCCTCGATCTGGCCTCTGAGCCACAGGGCTCATCACATAGCTCTGATAATGTGCGGTGTATTTTTGACAATAGTCCTGATCAAACATGAAAGTATGACGACTCGTTGCTCTGCTATCTCGCAAACACATTGTGGTCTTCCAGTCTACCGTCAAATACACATTGGCATTCATGCAGAACTGATGAAGATGATTGAAAACATACAGTAGGACGTTGTCTTATCTTTCATTGATATTATAAATCTTTAAAGTACCCAATATATCCATATAGGTGATGGAATTTACGGCAACATTTAGCAACAGGAGATCACAAAGTTTAGCCCTAAAGCAGAAAGAAAAAAGAGCAGGGAGACGGAATATTTGGTGGATATTAGTGTGAACACAAGAGGACAGTGGATATAATTCATCACTTACCACTTGCCAAGCGATGCACTATATCTGTCAACAAATGGAGAGAATCTTTTATTTAATGGATTTTTTTTAAGCTGAGGGAAAATGATGAGATGGCGTATCTTTTCGTTCAATCTTTATCCTGCCAATTTGTTGGTTTATTTGTGCTGTTGTTGAAGATGAAAGTATGATGAAAGTAGCCTTTGTGAATCAATGTGGATGCCAATCAAACGTCTGAAATGAGTTACGACTGTAGATTTGTGGAAAAGAGCACCTTTGACAAACATTGTGGAAGTGCTGCGAAGAGGAATGTGCACCGTCATGCATCGTTGGTTCAGAATAAAATGGCCTCAAATTATTTAAAATCACCAAAGTAGCTATCAAAGATTTCTTCCTTTGCATTCAGACGAAGTGGAAAATAAGCTTGTAAGGCTTAGATTTTTCCTTTAGGTCAAATTATTTTAATTTCACGGCGATGCATGAAACGGAAGCAAGAGGCAGCATCCAGTTGTCCCTCAAAGTTTATATGCCTTCGCTCCAGTGACAGTTTTTGTCTGTACCATGGTACCATGCTCATGAATGAATATATATTTTAGCTGACCGTTGGTCACTGTGATATTTATGTTTTTGTTGCTGTCTACAAATCCATCTCAGAATGTCACCAAACCCAACGGTTACTCCACAAGAAAAATGTCTTCATTTAATAAGAAAAACACAAATAAACAAGAGTGGATGATGTGTAAACCAGTGTTGGGAAAGTTACTTTAAAAAAGTAATTAGTTATAGTTACTCACTACTTGTTCACAAAGTAACTGAGTTAGTAACTGAGTTACTCTACAATAAAAGTAACTCGTTACCAGGAAAAGTAACTATTTGCGTTACTGTTAAAAAATTAGAGTTGCTTACAACGAATGGACAAGTTTTTGCTCGTGGATATAATGTACACATCACTTGCACGTTCTTGCCTTTGACCGCAATGAATTTGAAATAGTGGTTATATCTCCATCTTGAAAATACTGTAGCGTGTCTTAAGTTCCTAAATGTGTAAATGGTTCTGATTACTCTGTTACTTGGGCCAGGGTTTAGGTACCGCCCCTTCCGGCGTAATGTGTGTAGTTTTTGGCTCTTTATTGGCACAGAACGTTACAACTGGTGTCAGAAGAAAACTTAGTCGGATTCTAATAACGTAGTCGACCGCTCTGGCATCCACAATGTGGAGGACGCTTTTTCTGGTGGAGATGGAGGTTCTTTTGGCAGAGGTTTTTATGTCAAGAAGGAGGAGGAGGGCAACGAGTACGGATATTTTCGTCCGGTTCGAGTGCTGGGAGGACAGCGTTGTTCCGTGGACAGTCTAGGAGGGGAGATGCAACGTGAGTTACAGCCACCAACATCCACTGGGGGTCCTGGCTTAGCGACGACCCAGCTAACAATTTACGGTTCCCAAAACGTTCTCTCAACGTCAGCTTTTGGTAACAGTAACGTTAGCGTTTGGTTCCCAGACGTTACCTGAAAGTTAGCTGTTGGTTCGCTTAAGGACGCGTAAGGACACGTTCCCGGGCGGAAAACTGCCGCCCGGGAACGTGTATGAACATAACGTAAACAAAGATGGCGGCGGCCATGGAGAGCAGGTGCCGGTAGGCATAAGACGCCGGAATATGCGGGGAAGTCGGACTGGGAGGCTTTTCATGCTCAGTTCGAGAGTAACGCGAGTAACGAGCTCATTTACATTTTAGTAATTGTAACTGCGTTACTGGATTTAAGAAAATACTTCGTTACAGGCTCGTTACCGCTAAAAGTAGTGGAATTACAGTAACGCGTTACTTTGTTACTTTGTAACACGTTAGTCCCAACACTAGTGTAAACCATCAACTACACACAGCTCAGGCTATTCACAGTAGCCTGCAATAAACTTTGTGAAAAGGACTTCTGAGTCTCTGATCCAGCTTAATCTTCAACCACATTATGGTTTTCAGTTCTTGTCAGTTTGTCAAAATCACAGCTGACATCCCGATGGATCATGTACAGTCTGTTACACCCGCAGCGTTTATCACCGTGTTAATCATTGTTGCCATTGTTTGTTCAATTACCCAGAATGCATTAATGTGGCTCTGATGTGAAAAAGAGATTAATCACTACAAATAAACGGCTTGTCCCCAACAGGGTCCATCCGCCCTCAAATAGAGGTATAGTGAGGAAGAGGAGGGGAGCAGGGATAAGCAGGATAATGACAAGCGAGATGGAGAGGAAAGGAAAGAAGTGGTCGTTGCCGTTTTGCGTCGGAACACCAGCGAGCGAAGGGGTTGATTTCCCAAAACATTGATCGATCTGTTCCGAACCGCTTTAACAATAAAGACATTTAGTAGATCTTGACAGTTTTTTGGTGCTGTGTGTAATGACCTCCGCCTTGTCGTAAAACTCAATCAGCTTGTTATTAGAGTCAGAATCAAAGTTAAAATCTTTTGGCAAATGTATCAGGTGCTGATAATGTGAGGGGATTATTTGACGCTGACACAAAGCGCTGCTTTAACAAACCACACCAGTGTCAACAACACAGAATATACGACATACATCAGTATGTATGTCTGAGGCCATACAGTAAATAATAGAAAGACTTGACTGTGTTGGTTGTGTGTAAATGCTGCATCCCGGCCATGTTGTGTATCGCCCCCACTTGCTATCACCATAGCAACTAATAGGCCTGCTCTTGAAAGCAGCCCTGTTGACTTGTCATAGCAGGAGGAGAACAAGTGTTACTAACATTAATCATGGGTTTCAAGCCATTCAAGCAGGTTTGTAGTAAAAACCAAATCAGGATTTGATTATTTTCCTAATGTGACATGTCCATAAGTATTTGGACAATTTCACTGGGACGCAGCCATGATACACGTTCTTATGCTTCAGGGAATTGAACGTTTTAAGGAGTCCTTCTGGGCGAGTCCCTGCAGGTGTTATCGTTCCTGGCGGTTCCCTGAAGTTCATGGTCATCTTCATGCCTCCTGCAGCGTTCATAAGCACATGAGATTATGCCACGTTGTATTTACTGCACGCAGTGTTTCCCCTGCCGTTAGGCTCCCGCCCCCTGGACGGTCAGGGTCATTTCCTTGAATTTGCAAATATAATTAAACCCAACAACTACACATAAAATGTTCTATTTAGCAATACACTTCTACTTCAGTTCCATGGTATCAATTCTAATTTGTTCTAATAAATATAATTAATATTTAACACAAAATGGCTCACACATTGCGATTGTTCTATTACTGGTAAAGGTACCTGGCAGTATTACAACGGTATGGTAGGAAAAATGGTATATTGTGTTTGTGTCTGCTGCTTTTGTCCTCGCACACTTCACAGCCTTGTGTGCTCTCAATTTGCTTCCAATAGAAGTGAATCTGAGATAAATCACTCTGAGCTCACAGTAAACCGAGCTCTAGTGTTGTCAAACACTGTATAAAGTCCATAAGAAGCTGCTTATTGAGTCTTTTTTATTCCTTTTTTGTAAGGCAAACAGCTGGAACCAACAGCTTGTAATCAGTCTTAAAATCCGTCCCGCATCTCCGATATCCTCAGACCAGCCTGACTGAATGGATAAGAAATGTTCGTGTGGTGCTGGTTAGCAATGAAACACAGGTTATTATGAACCTGGGGCCTTTGTAGAAGCAGATAATGGTAAAGGTTTATGTGAAGAATGTCCTCCGCTGCCTCAGATGTGCTTCAGCAATGACGGACGTAGTGTTGAAGCAAAAACGAGCCTAAATGTCTTTAATCTTTGCGTTGGCTTCAGAGATCATCGATGTATTTGTGAGGCTTGGTTGGTTGACAAGAATTAAGTGGGAATAGTGGAAAAAACAATACTAAACACAAAATGTCTAAATGCCAGAGAACCAGCAAAGCACTGCTGTCTGTAAAGGGGAGGGCTGAGTTCTCCCACTGTGACCATTTTAATTTAGTGACTGTGAAGCTACAGTTGGTAGCTTTGATAAAACAACGCAGCATCATATTTGATTAACGTTGCATCCTTTGATCAGAAACAACCCGCTTCTCAAGCAGTAATTAAATGCTACGTTAGACTCACTGTCTGATTACAGGCACTGAAAAGAGCAGGAAGAACCTGTTTCACAAACTATATATCTCATTTGCTATAAAGATATAATGGCACTTTGAGCAAATATGACAAAACAATATTTGTATTTAAGTCTGTAATGGTAATTGTCAGCTATTTTTAGGCACTGTGGTGAAAAGTTGAGTACAGAAAGTTCCCCCATGTTTTTATCTGAGAGAGATGAGTCCAGGTAATCAGCTACTTATAGCAGGTACTGTTTAGTATGGACATCGTTACCCTCCCGCTGCCCCCAGCCTCACCCCCGTGACAGAATGGGAAAGGACATATAAAAGCCTTTTCCGTCCAGTATTGAACAGTCTTGCTCTTAAACCTGTCAGCGAGCGGAGAATTCTTTATTCCTTGTGTGGCTTAATTATTTATATCCTTCTGCTCTGCTGCCGTGACTTTTAACAAGAAACCTACAACCTGCTTGTCGCGCTCACGACACCCTCAAATGTTTTCTTGCACCTCCAACCAACTCCGTCTCTGACCTTTTGACCCGTGAACCCTTTTGCGTGCGGCAGCCTCTGCCTGCTCCCCCCTCGGCGCCCGGCTCAGTCCTCCCCGCCATGCCTCTGTGCTCGCTCCCCCCCCCGCAGGTGGGCGACCAGATCCTGGAGGTGAACGGCCGCAGCTTCCTGAGCGTCCCGCACGACGAAGCCGTGGGCGTCCTGAAGTCGTCGCAGCACCTGATGATGACGGTGAAGGACGTGGGCCGCCTGCCTCACGCCAGGACGGTGGTGGGCGAGACCAAGTGGATCGCCAGCTCGCAGATCGGGGAGAGCTCCGCCGACAGCAGCGTGGCGGGGTGAGTTCTGATTGGTCCAGGCCCTCGCATAGAAACCCACACAATGTAATGCTGCCTGGCTAATTCTTAATTATTCATAAACAAAGTATGAACAACAAAGTTCAATTACATTTATAGGAATAAAGATCCGTACAAATGTTTTACACAAGTAGAAAGCCGTTTTAAACTAAAAAAACAAACACACGTGAAATCAAACAAGGCTAAATAATGTGGGGACACATCGTTAAAACCCAAGTGTTATGGATCATAAGCATTGACTAGTTTGACACATACAATACCTGGCCTATTGCCATTTACACAGAAAGGTCCAAATGAGAGTTGCCACCAACAACAACAACAACCAGACTATTTAATCAAATTCAACTTGTTTGACCACCAAACCAACTGAACGCTGACAAAACCACTGAAGATTTAATCCTTTTTTCTTAACTATGCAAGAAAGAATTGAACTTGATCAGTTGACCGATATAAAGGGCTAGAAACAGAGAGTCCAGTCTTTAACAGCCTGGTGCGACCCGGCGTCCGTCCCTCAGACGGCACAACGCTCATTCCCTCCTTTCCCGCAGATATCAAAGTGCAACGTGCAGCTTTGTTGAAGAAAATGCCCGAGCTCTTTTTCATAATGCCACACCTGAGCAACTCCTCTGCAGTTTTTTCTTTTTGAATTTCCATTTCCTTTTGTTTAATAATCTAAAGGGAAATGTTGTAACAGTGCAATGGGGCAGTCACAAATACATGTTTTAGTAACTAATAAGTGCGTTTACTATGATGTGAACATTAAGTGACATGAAAGACTAAAATTCCTTTCATTTATTGAACATTTTTGATTGCACACATCACTATTACTGTTCAGTGTCTGTTCGTTGGACTAGCAGGTATCTGGAAGTACAAAGACAGCAGCTGAGGAGGACACAATTGAAAAATGACCATTTGTTTTTTCTCTCCTTGAAGGCTTCTCCTTTGAGTTCTTCCTCATGGATTCTAAAGCGTTTTACTCGCTGGGCATGTGAGGATGTAAAGACGTATACTCAAGACATTTAACTCGCACAGGAGTGTGGTCCTGAAAACGTGACGCACACGTTTCAAAGGAATGTTGTGTTTGCAGGGAGAGCGCGTCGGTGTGTGTTTGTGACATTTATTTTGATGTTTGGGCTCTTATTTAAAAGCCTTCCTGGACGACCTGTAGGTTTCACAATTCATAAAAAACCCTCATGTGCAGCATTTCTTCAACATCTCTTAAGAAAACATGACAGCTGTGACAAAGATTTAAAAAATCTGTGGTGAGCATTTACGACTTACCGTGAGGGAGAAATGTATTTTTAAGAGATGAAAAGCCGTCAGTCCTGATGCTTAAAAAGCTTTTCTGTGTTTTTGTGTTTGTGTGTGTGTGTGTGTGTGTGTGTGTGTGCGTGTGTGTGTGTCTGAGAGAGGGAGAAATCATCGTGATTCTCTCGTGTGTGGCTCACCAGTTTTGCTCTTCTGTAGATATTCTCATGTTTTGCCCATTTGTGTCAGTGCGTGCATTTGCAGACTGAAGGTAATTTGCCCTCTTGCTCTGCTTCCCTGCAGCTTCTCGATGGACAAAGGAGCCTCCGCAGCCGGAAAGGTGAGATCCACAAAGGTTTGCACAAAGTCCGACTCATTTCCCCTTTCTTTGTGTACTTTGTGTGTTTGTGTGTGTGTGCACACGGTACGCTGGAGTTATTGTGCGTTTCTCTCAGGACAGCCGTAATCTATTGGTCTGTCCGACCTCTGTTCACTCCCCCACTGACCTAGAAGACAGACACGACAACTGACGATTGGTTACAATTTGTTTAGTTCGTAGAATATTTTGTGTGTTGCGCCTTCAAAACTACAGTCTCCCCTCGCAGGAGACAAGAGGATAATCCGCTGCCTCAGTCTCATTCTGTCAAACAGACCTAAACCTTCAAAAACTAAATGTACACTATAGCTCAAACAAAGCTCAAAATAAACAAGCAACTTCTGATGTTTTTCGGCCCAGGAGAGAGCATAGATATTGGCATCAGTTCCCAATCCAAAAGTGTCATCTGACAGCAAAGCAGATCAGAATCCAGTTAGTTCTGGGTGTCTAAAATAAACTAGATGACTATGAATGAATACCACATCTAAGCCACTTTAAAACATTTACGTTACCTTTGTACTTCTGCTAACTTTGCTGTTGACTTTATCTGTGACTCTTGGAAAGCAAGAATGTGTAGGAAAGGAGATACAGTATAAGAAGAGTGGAGCGTTGAAGGCGTCAGCAGCTGACGGCGCGGTGAGAGAGGAGGCAGAGAGGGGGGAGAGAGGGGGAAGGAAACGGGGAGTGCACACGTTTCATTATGGCAGCTCTCATGGACATTCTTCTCCTGCCAGACTCTGGAGCCAATGTAGACTGACACATTCTCTCCGGACTTGAGTGCAAAGAGGTTTTAAAAGTAACTCAAAGACGTACACCGTTTGGACTCTTTCGTCAAAGAGCTTCTGATGAATACATACCAACAACATAACAGCAACAGCAGTTGACTACATGGAGAAAAAAAAGCATTGCAGAGGTCAGAAACACGGGTTTTCCATTTGTCCTCCTTGTCCCGGTGCTCAGTGTCATTTTTTAAATGTCCCCTTTGGGAAGCCTCTTATGTGGGATCTGTACTGTATTTGTTGAAGTGTTTTCTGCATTTTTGCTTAGTTGCACAGTTGACTGTGAAACCAAGAAGGTTTGGTAAAAGTTGCTCAATCCAAGCCGTTGACGTTGCTGTTTTGTGACGGGTGGCTGAGGCTCTCCTTGACTCGAAATGATTTGTAGACACATTTAATCAACATATGAAAAAATTACGCCGTTTCTGTTGTTTACCAGAAGTTTTCTCAGTAGTTTCTATAAAAGCGCGTGGCTAGAATGAATGAAAAACAACTAATTGACTAACTTCAGCTAATTAGTTTAATAGTTGACTGATGTTCACTCAGAGCAAAACAACAATTACTCGACTAATCTACAAGTGTGCAGCCATACACCTGCACTCCACTCAGGGTTTAAAAGCGAGACCAAACACAAAAGTCTCATCGGGTGTAAGAAATTACAATGACCGTTAATTTAAAAATACTCAATGAGGGGCGAGCACAGGAAGAGCTCATTCTGAGATTCAAAAGAAACCCTTATCTTTAATTTCACTGCCCACATGTGTTAGATTTTTCCCCAGTCGTCTGCTTGGCAGCTGCCAAAGAAACATTCTGAGAATATTAATAGTAACCTTGCTCCAGTACCCAGCCCTTATTTTTCCAATTTCCAGCAAAGCCGTGCAGTACATAATAATAATACTTATTTGCATCAGCGAATTGCTTAGACAGTTCATAAACAACACGAGCTGTGACCCTTGGACTTTAGAAATTTTAAATAGATTTATTTTGCAAGAAAGGCTGTAATGCCTTCCAGCTTTGTCTGCCCTATGGAAGGTATACAACTATAGGACTTCCAATCATTTACTCGGTTGTGGCTAAATATTGGAATGTCAACTGGTTTGCGAAGGGTTAAAAAAAGAAAACCTAGGATAAACATGTTGAATGCAACCGCTTGAAGCCTCTGTTTTAAGGAAAAAGTAACTTGCACTGTTTGGATGAAGGAATCTCAGGACTCTTAACTGCAGCAAACACACAGCCGATGGTTGGTCAGTAACGCAGCAGCGCCCGGTCCTCCTCTCTCAAGCGGTTGCATTGTCTCCATCTATGAACTAGTGTTTGTCCTCTATGGTCCCTCTGAAGTTCAAGCCCTCCTCATTGTAAGGATTTTGATGCCGAGGAATAGCCACACATAAGCTACTGTTGGTCTGGCGTCATGCGGTTTGAACCACGCTGTGCATCCATTTCAAACCTGCGTCCGACATTCTCATCTTGATAGAAATACATGTTGTCTGATGGACTCTTTTGGCTAATGGTCACACTACACCGCGGTGACAATCTGTGTACATGCCGTCTTTATGCGTGTGAATCTTAACCTCTTATAAACCAGCCTTTTTTTAGGCCTCTGCTCAAAAAATTGCATACCCGTTTTTACGTTTGACTATGTGTACCATTTGCGTGTGAACGTCTCTTCCTATGTACATTTTTTATATGTTAGACTAAATGTCTTATTGGTCATTGTATTTTTGTTGACGGGTCTTCTTGCTTCTTCCTCTTTGCCTCTGTGTCTATGTAGACATCACATGCAAGGCAGCGCACTAATCTGGAAGACAACTGGAAGTTAGTTGACTCCTTAATGTTCAATGTGAACTAACATTGCTGACATTATTTCAGCTGGTTCCATCTGTGATTCCAGTTAGTAAGTAATTAGGGGAACATGTCGCAAAAGGAAACTGAGCCTCTCCCATGTCGCCCTCGCATCTCAACCTCACAAGTTCACAAAGCTCTACTGGGACTATCTTGTAGAACATCTTCTGGCCCTTACATCAAGAGAAATGGCTGCAGAGATCTATTGAGAAGCCTGCTGCCAATTCCACACTGGAAACCCACCATGGTTCTCCCTTTAAGGGTAAGAGAGATCCCTTCTGACGTGTATGATTACGCTCCCTTCTCCAGTCAGGAATAGGGTCATTGTTTTCTATTAGTATATAGCAGCAGCCAGGTATACGAGTGCCTAATGACAGCCTCAAATCCTTAGACAGTGAACAGCCTCACTTATAGTAACCTTTGATCTGTTTAAGCCTCTTTTCGTAGCTAATAACATATGTACGTTGATGGGACTCGGTGTGCTGCGGCCTGCGGTCATTCTCCCTCTCGGGCAGCTGTCCCTTACTGATCCCTAAACATTAGCAGTTACATGTAAAGACATTCTATTGAATGTATTAATAAGGCTAAGGCCAAAACTGGGCTTTAAACAAAATGACATACATAAATGCATTCCATTTGCAGCCAAAGAGGAAAATGTGCAACGGTGACGTAATGGACCATTTACGCAAAAAACGTACGTCACAGTAGCGTTAACCCACTTCCGTTGTATGCTTTGTTGATGGAGAAATGGCATCTAACGGTAACGTTAGTTTTTTCGACAAGCCTGACTTCTCTACCACCAGCGCCGATGTGGTGAAGAGTGTGGAGATAAATTCGTCCACTAAAGGCAACAAACTCGACGAGGGATATAAATTCTTCCACGAAGAGTGAACCCTACCATGCTATCGGTTGCCAGGGGCAACATTGTACGAGCGAGCGACACAGAGACGGACCTGGAAATACATTGCGGAATTATAATAACTATTAAACGTAGAAATCACGAGGAAATTAGTAAGAAATGGAGCAAAAGGCAGCGAAATAAAAGTGAACTTACAGGGAGAAACTTACTAGCAGCGCTAAGTGGAGATATTTAGAGAAGCTGGCTGATATTGACAACGTCGACCCACACGAGCTGCCTGCAGCAGAGACCTCCATGTAGGTACAAGGTGGTAAAGAGTATAGCTAGACTCTTTACCACCTTGTACCTACATGGAGATTGTTAATTACTTGGTTTTTGGCATCAGTTACTACACTATGCAAGAACTCAAAAGCATGAAATCCTTGGAAAGCTACGAGACGTTCTGCTGCGGCTCGGTGCGAGTCATCTTAAGCCCGCAAACACGGCATGATTTTATTTCAGCTAACCTGGTATGGTGATTTCTCCTAATTCGGTTATTTAAGGCTTTAAGATCAATTCCCGAATTGTATTCCTCTTTTTATTAAACGTTAGCATGGGTGTATTCACTTTTGCCTAGCTAGCATTGTAGTTAGCTAGCAGGCTACGCAACAACGTTAGGTGTACCACTTGTCTTTCAGAGGCGACAACGTAAACACATTTAAATATATTTTAAGAGAACTTAACCGAATGAAAATGCAGAGAACGCACTCTCATCGACGGGGGGATGCGGTCAAAGGTAATGTCCTTTAATTGCAGCCCCCCAAGAAATCCGACGTCACATTAGAGACATGCTCTCCTTCATGCTGTTTCCATGAAGGGATACGAAAAAACACATAGTGCCACATAGAAAAGAATGAAAGGAAAGGTAGGGCTGTTTGTGGGTGGAAGACGAACAGCCTGGAACACAGCAGTAATTGCGACTGGTCGACTGTGCCATTTTTCGTATCTGCCGCTACGATAACAGGAAGTTCTACTACGCTACAATGACGTATTTCCGTTCGAAAAATGCGGAAGTGTGTAAATGGTCTATTGTATGTAACTTGCTGAGTACTTAAAAACTGGATTTTGCACAGAAGTCAGTGTGTAATAAACGTGGGCTCGTGCACTCACCATTGCAGTTCATATTAATACTCTTCTCTGCAGCAGAGGAGAGGAATGCACGAGTGGCTGTATATGCCAAAACATTGTTAGGCAGACTCCCTGCTTATGTCTTAAGCTTTTTAACCTTTCATACCGGCAGATATAGCACTTGATTTGCAAATTGGATTCTTTTAGTTGTCCCCAGGGTGCCTTTAGAGCTTAGTAGAACTACTCTCTCTGTTTATGGACCTTTGCCAAGCTGTAAAATGTCATTACCTGAGATTCACTTCCTGCTTTAAATACATTTTATGGTCTTTTTTTTAAATGGCCTTGGTGGAAACGTGTTGCTGTTTTAGATAATCCTCTTGCTGGTATGTCAGTATGGCTTCTTCTTTAGCCTTTTTGACCAGAACGCCGTGAAAGAAGAGATATGTTAGTTTTTATGACCCCCCTGTTATAATGGTAGAGGAAACACTGATAACCTTCGCAAAATACTTGCGGAGGTAATGTTTTGATCGTTGTGTATTTATTTATTTATTTGTAAATATGTTTGTTTGTTTGTTATTCACATATCACAAAAAAAATATTGAACCGAATCGCATGCAATTTGGTGGGTTGATTGGTAATTATCCGGGGCGCATTTGATTAGATTTTGGGAGCGATCGGGTCAAAGGTCAAGGTCAAGGTCATGAAAAGGTCAAAAAGACACTTTTGACCATAACTTCCTTCATAATCGAGCTATCGTCACAAAACCCAACGCCATATTGTTCTATGACGAAATACCTTTCAAATAATCCACATCCGTCATGACGTCACTCTGACGCAAGTGCGTCAAAATGACGTCACAAGATGACGTAAGCTATGCGGCGAAGGTATGCGCTCTACCGAGTGCCCGTTCTAGTTTCTACCATGGTTTGGGCTTATTTTAGACAGTGGCTTTATTATAAATCACACACACACACACACACAGAGGGAGTGAGACCTCACACTCTGTCAACGCATCCTCTGGATGGATATTAATCTCTAATAGATTGATCTGCTGCTGATTGGGCTGTTTGAACAAGCAAAGCCATCTGTGTTCATCTTCCCATTTCCCCCATTTGCGATCGCTGCCTTTGCTGGTGACCGTAGATTCATTTCATCCCAGCAGACACGTCGTCTGCCCCCCTCCATCACGTAATGGATGCCCCAAGGCCCAGCTACACCCATAAGCTAATAGATTTAAGGAGAGGCCAAAAAAAGCAATTCTCGATCATTAGATCTGCTCTGATCCCATTTATGCCCTTATCTGGAGCCAACGAGTGCCGTTTGAGGCACAACGAATGTATTACAGCAAATAACAGCAGGTAAACATCGATTTAGTTAGTAAAAACCTAATTAGGAAGTACCACAAACGAGGCGTTTACGTCTTCGGACACATTTCGTGACCGTGTCACCCCTGTGAGGTGCAGTCACAAAACGTTAGAGGTGTGCTGTTAAGATCCAAATAAAGGCGGAGTTTGTTGATGGGTGGAGTTTAACACAGGTAGGTTGGAAAGTAGGACACATATAAACATTCACAAGGTAAACGCGTTACTAGCGTTGCTGTAAGAGCTGTGTCTCGGTACACCAGCCCACACGTCCCTCACAGATGCATTCATACCATTTTAACAACTACCAATGTGTGTTAGCAGCAGTGCGCACAGTTATCACACACAACCAAGCTGGAACACTTGAAATGGTTTTGTTGAAACCTGAATGCGTTTAAACTCAAGATCTTTTACCAACCAGGGATTTCCCTTATACTTGACAATGGACTTGCCTTGGCTAAACACAACTCGTTTCATTCCCTGAGCTTTTTAGGGCTTCAGGGGTTTCGGCTTCTGCTTAAAGTGAGATAGAGAAAAAACTGACGAGTTGAGATTCAGTTTTTAAGTTACACATTTGTAACCAGCCATATTGTGCAGAATCTCACTATCAACACGGGAAAAGAAGCGACAACACGATCACCATGACGTGCTATCTGCGTTTAGGCTTCTGTTCAGACTGGGGAGGGAATTAAGGAGCAAGGCACCTAACCAAACCACACACTGTACATCCAAATTTCCACTGTGCCACCTTAATGCCGCCAAGCGTTTAATGCTTGTTACAGAGGGATTTCAATACCAACAGATCCTGATGCACACTGATGCACATTGATGCACATTGATGCACATTGATGCATTGAACGGTCCAAAGCCTGCAGCTGAAGTGTGGCCGCACACGGCTCATCCCGGTCTGAACTAAAGAAGATCGACTCACAGATCATGAGCTGAGTATCTAAAATACACAGTTATGTTAGCATGACCGTATGACTATTTAAAAAAACAACTTGGCAACAAAGCTGTTGCTGTTAGAACCTGTGCCAGCCGTCTGAAATAACATGTATGCAAACAGATTAATGGCATACGGTGCAGCAGTACGTGAAGTCATCTCATCAGCCAATTGGTTTCAGTCCTCTCTGGGATTGAGGGAACGATTCATGTCAGCTGTGTACAAATGATCTCTATCGCTATGTATTGTGATGTTTAATAAATGTCATTAATCATTAGCAGCGGAGAGGACATACTGTCCTGTAGCCATGACGTCGTACACACTGTTAGAGAAGACTGGCTGTAACAGTGTTTACCAATGTTTAAAACTCACAAACCTTCACAACCCCATTCACATTGGGCCTTTTCTAAAACAGACCATTAGTCTTAGTGTGCGTTATAGAAACATAGCACATGTAAAATACTCAGACCATAGAAATGCATTTAGCTGGAGTTACGGTCACACGCTCAAGGAATGGAATCCACACCAACCACAGAGTTAAAATGTCAATAACAGGCTTCAGGTAATAGAACAACATGTATTTGTTCGCTCCCTCATGTGGCTCAAAGCTGTACTGCAGATATGATTCATAAACGGAGGAAATCTGTTTGCCACTAATTAAATGCTCTATAAGGGCCTAAGTAATTAGAACGTACATTTCTGATCCAATCTCATGGATTGGTTTATGTAATTCATAATGTATGCTAAAAAAGACTTTAATAATGCATGGCGCTGAGCACACCACACAGCGACATGCAGTGATAAGCAACCACTGTTTCTACCCTCAATGAGGTTGCTGTGCAGATAAGAGCGTTGGCTTCTACGATTGGAGGTTTGAGCCTCTTCATCTGGCGTCGGATAAGATCGTCATTTTCTCCATCTGATGGAGGAGAGTTACACTTTGCATTGTGATAAAACCCACTCACGTAAGGTGATGCAGGTATACGTCAGCGTCATTGTGGAGAGTGCCAGTGCAGTGCATGTGTCCCCGTGTTGACACATGTAGGTGTCAAGTTTAAACACTAAAATATGCTCTGTGAGGTCAGATATCTCTGCCTTCATTTTTTGCATGGGAATTTCTCCTCTCTTCTGTTTCCTGTGATCTGTTTTTCATTTTTAGAGAAAGGTACTTAAACTCCCTGCGAGAAAAATGTCAACACACAGGAAACTCATTTGGGGTGCAGGAATGTGAGAAATGAAGACAATCTTTGTTTCAGCACGAATGGCAGCTCAGACTCTCACGCGGCTGGAGGTGTGTTACCTTTACGTCGATTGTCCACAGTCTGTCTTACTCGGTGGCTAAATGTTGTTCACATGAAACCAGGTTGCAGTGCAGCCAGGAGGGAGAGGTGGTTAAAAGACGGGTGATCTTTCTTTTGATTAAAAACATGATTATTTTAAGATAAAGGCTGTAGTGTCAAATCTATTTTATTACTGTTTTAAGACTTGTAATTCATATTTCACATATTTTGACTCTGATAAAGGTTTATTGAACAGGAAAAAGTTGAGCAACTGAGGATGCATCCTCCCCCTGGGTGGACAGACATCGAATAAATGTTTAAATGTGTATTAAAGAGAACAAGAAAACGACAGTAAAGACAGCCAGGGTGACAAATTATTTCATGCTTCACATCCTCCTCATCCATTAGCCTTTTTTTCCAGCTGTCCATTGACTGGGAAATGAGCTATCTCCATGACAACGGACCCATCTCCATCCTCTGATTAAGTCTGTAGTTATTTCCAATACAGCTTTGGTCCCTCCCTCTCTTGTCCCTTATTTGTCCCTCAGTCTTTCAGGTCAGTTTAAATCACTGGAGTAATGTTAGAACGGTATTTGTCATAAATGCAACCAGCAACCAGTAAAAATAACACTAGCTCACCATTGGCTGTTTTTCACTTGGTTTGATACCAGCACATCCATTTAGACCGGTAAACAAACA
>CM037930.1:14363622-14586122 GCA_021346845.1 Apeltes quadracus | reverse complement strand
CCCTCTCTCCCTTGTGTCGCCCTCTAAATGTCTTTTTGTGTCTTGTCATGCCTTCGTTGCCCTCTCCTCTTTCTGTCTCACGTCCCTGCTCCTCCGTTGGTTCTGTGCCTCAGGACGACGGCGTGGCGGAGAGCAACCAGCAGCGTCCTGCGGAGAGCCTGAACACGCTGCTGACCGACATCTCTCTGGTGAGACGGGCAGAAAGGCACAGCCCGCTCTTTGGCCTGCTAAGGATGGATGCAACACTGGGGGAGAAGTGGGGGGGGCGTGAGGGGGGGTTAGGGACAGATTAAAGTACCTGAAGCCTCACGCTGCTGACCTGCACACATTGTATTGGAGTGGTGCCACCGGATGAAAACAAGACAAACAAAGTAAAGCTTGGTGAGATTAAGTGTCAGTGTAGCTTTTCTTCATATTTTCTTGTGTGGAAAAGGAAGAAACGGATCACTACGGGCCACCTGCCATGTCTATCGCTCCATCTGTGCACTGAAGAGGAGCTCAGGGTTGCACCTTGGGGTACAAAGACGAAAGGTTAGCAGTTTCCAAGGCGAGACGTCAAGAGCAGGAGATGAAAGGGAAGTCGAGGAGTCTTTGTCTGCGGCGGTTCAAGGCTCCCCGCCACTCAAATCATCCCTCACTTTTCTTTTACGCACGTTCGATGTTTCTCTTCATGTGCTGGTGAGCCACTCACTCATGATCTGTGTTCATCCCACCCTTGGTTTTGTGTTTGAGCGCCCTTACTTTGAAACAGGATCCCAGCGGAAATGCTCAGCAAGCATTCATTAAACTTCCTCAAGAAGTGTGGCCAGTGTTTGTGATTGTTGGTTGGAACACTTGGCATAAACTCTGCGTGGACGTACACTGCTGCTGGAAGGTGCAGGACTTGGGGTCCAGTGTAACTACACACTTATCCAGATACGCACAGTTCAAAGTCCGTAATAAAACACAAAGTGAAACTTATTTATTCCCCGTTGCTTTGAGAATCGGCAGTGCTGTGGCTCCTCTCACTTCACGTACTGAGGAAGCAGCAGAGATCCGATAAAGACTAGAGTTAAATCCTGGAGACCTGGATGAATGACTGCAGATAAAACTACAGCTTCAGCTATACAACTAAAGTACTAATGCGAAGTATAGTAATAATTTAATAAGTAAATGTTTGGAAAACAAACATTACGTTTCTTTAGGCTTTGACGGTGTTGATGGAGGATATGAAATTGCGCCACCTGGCATTTAATTAATGCAAACAAGAGTCGTACGTATATTGCATCGAATATACAATTGTGACCCCCCCTAATCAATGATGAATATATCCTCTCGCTTCAGGACGACGTACAGTCAGCCGAGTCCCCCCCCTCCTTCAGGCCTCCGCCCCCTCCGGGGGTGCAGAGGCGTCCCGACTAGACGAGAGCAGCTCAACAAACGCCCGTCGTCCGAGTCCTCCCACTCGGGCCTTTACTTCACGGCCCCGGCCTCTCGCGACCCCAGCAGAGCGCCGGGCCGCGGCCCCGCCTCGCCCCCCCCACAGCACGAGCGGCAACGCGCCAAGGACCCGTCCCGGGACTACGCGGCCGTCAGGAAGAGAACGCCGCCGAAGAAGCTGGCGGCCGCTCAGCTGTCCTCGGTCTCGCAGCACCACATCGGCCCTTTCCCCCGGGTCCAGTCGCCCGGCAGAGGCGCCAAGCCCGCGGCGCCTTGCCCTTCGCCGCCGCCTCCCCCTCCCCTCCCCGCTCCCCCGCCGCCCCCTTGTCTTCCCTTTAAAGGAGTGTCCGTGTCCAAAGCCTCCTCCCCTGGGTCCAAACAGCAGTTTGTCACGGTGGAGGTTCACAGGCCCAACGCGGAGCCCGACTTCAACGAGGTGCGGCCGCTGCCCCAAGCGCGAGGTGAGGGGGCACCGCAGGTCAACTGTACCATTTGTGTCCTCAAATGAATGACATGCACATGTTATATATATCTTATAAACTATTTCACTATATATGCAATTTTCATTGAGTGGAATGAAATCTGTATGTATGCGTGAAATTTGTGTAAATACACAAATAATATCCCAAATATTGATTTACTCAGACTTAATGTGGTGGAATGAGCAATTACCCAGACGACAGTATTACATCAAACCGTCACTAATCTCAATAAGATTTAAATCTTGTATTAAATATAAAAAAATAGATTGGGTTTTTTCTCTTTAGATTGATGTGGAGATAAAGTAGAAAAATAAATAATGTGAAATGTCACATGTGCCCGTTTACACTCAGGTGGCGCCCTGTCTCAGCTGTCAGACAGCGGCCAGACCCTCAGTGAGGACAGCGGGGTGGACATAGCTGAGTCAGCACACATCAGCAAAGACAGCTGCCCCCACTCCTCACGCACACGCCCCCCCCGAGACACCCAGGCGGGCGGGGGGGGAAACCCCTCCAAGCCGGTGAGGGTGTCATTTGGAAGACCAGGCGTATTGCATTCATTTAGGAGTGTGTGTTTCTGAGAGCCGTCCGAGCGATTTGACGGTGAGATTCCTAAATAACTAAGTGAGGACGTTGAGAACATGTTAAGCACGTGGGGATATTTTGGGTGAGTTGCAACATCCCTTTAGGAAGGTGGGCATCATTTGGGGAATTAAGGAAATCTTCTGTAGCGTATAGGACATTTTATGATGTATCATCAAAGGGCCGTTTTAGGGTTGATGGGATGTCTCTTTGGGTCTCTTCCCGTATTAAAGTATCAGTGTGCGTATCTGAAGAACAACGCTTCCATAAATGTTTGCTTTACTGCTAATCTTCCGCCAGGAATCGGTCGTCAGAGATACACATGATCTCTTGCCTCCTCTATCCGTGTTTACTTCTTTTGTTTCCCTCTTTTATTCATTTCATTCATTCATGTCATTCATTCAGTCACATTCTGCATCATTTATTCACTGCAGTGTAGCGTTCAAAGTGCTCCCTGGTTCCTATTGATTGATTTATGGATGAAATAACGAGTATGTGACTCGTGATGAACTAATTGTTCATGATGAGACGGCTGTTGGGACTCAATCTAGAATTATAAGGCAGAAAATGTGACGGTGAAATTAATCATGAAAAGCCGCATTTCATATCTGCTGAGCGGAGAAAGATGACGAGATCACGATGACGTCTCTGAGTCGGTGGCTGGTGGGAAAGGTTTGGGATCCTCTGCTCTAAACAGTAACGGTTACCAGCCAGAACGGATGCAGTTATATGGTGTGGCTCTTAACCACCTGGCTGCCATCAGTTAAATATGAATACACAAAAGCCAGAAACATGTTTCAGATGCAAAGACGAAAGAAGCATCTCAAGGAAAAGGGTCCTGCTCTGTGTTACACAAGCCAATTGGGGAGAAGCTCAATGAGAGGTTACTACATAATAAGAAAGTATATCCCAAATGCCTTGTAGAATAAATAGATTTTTAATAGATTGGATTTTTCCTTTGACCTAAACCTTGTTGCTATTCCACGATGATTTCATCAGGATTGAATTTATGCATAATAATAGAATGGTGGCCTTTATGAATGTGCAAATCCATTGAGAGAGACTTTTTTAGCATATGTGCTCAGTGAAAACAACTAATGACTGCACAAAGAGGGAGCCTCTGGATGGAGCGTTTGTGCAGTCGATGCTATCGCGTTTAGAAATATGCATGACCATTGTTCTGCTGATTAGATGACTTGTGCTTCTCTCTCTCTCTCTTGTTTTAGCCGGGCCTGCTGGAGCCCACCTCCACACTAGTGAGAGTGGCAAAGAGTGCCAACACTCTGGGTATTGCCGTTGAAGGTGGAGCCAACACCCGCCAGCCGCTGCCACGAATTGTCACAATACAGGCGAGTCGTGAAGAAAATAGTATGATTTTTTCAAATGAAGATCACCTTTACTTAAGCGCTGCGTAAGATCTGCCAACATGCTCAAAAGAAGGCAGTGTTGCATTTAGTAAGGAGCCGATTCACAGTCAGCAGTTTAAAAATAAATCTCATTTCTTTCACTTAATGGTCCTACGATGAAGTTGCGTGTCACCATGTACCATGTTTCAGTAGACATCTTCAACACGGTCACCTGCTCTCGTTCTGAGGATGATGTTAGTTCTTTAATGTCCTTGCTGGATGGTGCGCCAGTTTAACCTCCCTGTCCTCATTAGCACGCCGTCGGGTTCATGTTGTTATTGCTTCCTTCTCTGGTTATTTATTGTGATTGTACCACATGTCCACTTTCCATTTGGGATTTACTTTCACACTGCAGCTGAACTCTGCTCATTTTGTCCTCCACACAAAGATGATTGTAACGTCAATGGCTCTCTGGAAAAGGCTCATCAGGGATCCAGAATAAGTCAGTCGGTACAATGTCGACCCAGCAAACCCTGTGGGACATTACGGTTTATATTTTTGGCATGGTGGTCATGTTTAGTTGATGATGAGGCGCGATAGAATTGAGGGAAATCCTCCTAAGATGGAAGCCTTGGCTGTGACTGGATGAGCACAGCCACAAAGCCTCGTGTTAGCTCTGCATCTGTAGCACTAATCATGTCACAACCACAGAGGAAGCTGGGAGTTCTACAGTGCAGCCCCGGTTCAAAGCTGTCTGTCACCCTCTCGCTCAGCAGGTTGAAATAAGAAAAAAAGGGCCACTGATTGCAAGGCGAGGGATGAAGGATCGGAAATCAGCACATTCAAAATCAAGGAGTTCTCTGGAAGAAAACGGAGCGAGAGTCAAAAAGGAAGTGCGAGGGATGTTAATAAGGAGGATTGGTCCCGATGAGGAAGTGGAGGTCTGGTGCTGCTGCTGGTGAAAGAGTTGCACTGGGACCAAGTAAACAAAGTGTTTCCAATCCCTTATTCCCATCAGTTGTCATTATAGGATAGAATTAGGATTTGGGGTTCTCTTTTTTTATCTGTTGAGGCGAGAAACACGGCTTGCCGGATTTTAAATGAGAGCTGCATTTCTCTGCGTTATGACATGCACGTATGTTCCTTAGGTCCTGATGACAAAGCACCAGCTCTTTAACAAAACAGGAGAATCACAAACGCACAGTTTGACGACAGTATTACACCAAGGCTTTTATCTTGAGTCCAATGTCTTCCTCCCTCAGACATCGGTAACATGGCGTTTAAATCAGGTGCAATGGTTTCCTAAAGAGATCTCAATCCATCACAATGAAACTATTGAAATCAAATCGTATCTCCATGCAGACGAGGGTAGGGGGCATCTAATCCCACACAGCAAGAGATTACGCATGAGATGTGAAGCCACTGAAATGGTTTCAACCCATAAGAAATTCCTGTGAACCCCACAGACAGTAGAGGGAAAGTCTCATAACGATGAAAAGGCAGCCGAGTGGCTGCTTTCTCACTGTGGCAGGAGGACGTCCAGTGAACTCACTTTAACCTTCAAGCAAGTAGGTGGAAAATGTAATCAGGTTCAAATGATTGCCCTCCGATAACAACATAGATTTCCTTCAAAATATGGTTTGCTGTTGTGCAAACCTAATGAATCATAAACGGGATCAAGTCACAAGCTACATGACACCACTGCTGCTTCCCCGACCAATACCGCTGTGCCTTCAGTTATTCAGAGGCATCAATAACACGGCCGCCTCAAGTCCACTTGTTACAGAAACGGTGGCAGATTTTTCCTGGAACGTTCACTTTTCTCGAATAAAAAGTGAGCTGTGAAGACTTGTCTCCGTCACCCGGGGAACGCAAACTGGACGTTATTAGAACCAAGAGCGAGGCAAACGCGACCCGAATGCTTCCTGCATCCACGGGACCCGGCATCAGATGGGAACATTCATGTTATTTCTGACTTGTCGGGGGGGATCCCATCCAAGCCCGTGAACCAGATCCTTCTGGTGCGATAAAGCCCAGTGGAGATACAGAGAACATCTGGCTTCCCGAAGTCTCTCTGGACACGAGGGACTCTCGCCTCGAGTCGCCTCAATCATCGCTGAGGCTGAAGTGCAGATGAGTGAGCGGCTGCCTGCCGGTCGCTATCAGAGTCCCCCCCCCCCCTCCTGAAGCAGCAGCTTGATAAGAGCCACGTCTTCAGATGATGGCGACCGATTGCTTCCGCTGGCTCAGTAATTGCCGGAGGCTTCAGTGGGTAGGGGAGGTGATGATGCAGTGCTGATGGAGAGGTGGAAGGCTCTGCCCGTGTTTTCAGCCTTCAAAGTCGCACTTCATAAGGCCAGCTGTCTGAGGCAGGAAGCAAAACACCAGTCTGTGTCTCTTTCGGTGTGTTCGTTAGGGCTTTTCTTTCAGTTCTGCCAAGCGGCATGCCGAGGCCGTTCCATGGAACATAAAGAACACACTGGTCCTTCCATTGGTACCTGATGCTGTTAACGGATGGCAATTCTCCACAGCAGGGACGCCCATATTGAATGTACGACGAAGGTTATTTGCCAGAATCACTGGTCCAAGCTGTCCTGAGTGTGAGTGGCCACTTCCGAACGGAGGCCGAGAAAGAACGGCAGCCACGACACCTCTTACACCTGTCCTCTGGGGGTACGACGGCTCGAAGAAGCCGATAAGGTCCACAAATATGACTCTTTGTTGAGCTCTGCTTCAGAGAAACAGAAGTGGCCGAGGGAGGCCTCTCTCTTTGTCTGATTTCACTGCCAAGCAACTGAGACTCCCCCGAGAAATGAAGGCTGTGTCAACATCATGTGTCGGGTGCATGTCCCTGGGTCTCAGTAACAGCGCCTTTCAAATCCTGTGTGTGTGTGACTGCTCCTCTGATGGAGATTTTCACTTTCACGGCGGCTCTATTTCAGTATGATAATGAAGCACCAGTCCCGTTTATGGCGTGGTGTTTAAACGCTGCCTTGGGTACTATAAGGGCTTGGTTTATTTTGGTGTAATAGAACATGAGGAAAGATCTCTGACTCAAGTAAAAGGTTTTGCAGCGAGTGTAGTGAGCTTAGCCTTAAAGCTGGTCCGCAGGTTTTTTATGTTATTATAAACTTTAGCTTTTGGATATTTACAATGGTGATTATATTACAGCACAAACAACCCTTTTAATTGTAATTAAAGGGTTGTGTGTTAATGTTCTGACCGACCAAAGATTTCTGTTAGTATCCAAAATACATTGTGAAGTGGATTTTTAACTGTTGTCTTGAGCTCTGACCATATTTCTTTAATCAAATGAAGACAGCAACCAGAAATAACTTGTCCCTGCTCCATTACACAACATGTATTGCATTTTTCACTCATTGGTATAAACAGCAGCTCTAACAAATCCAAACTCTGCAGGCAAAAATGTATCCAATGTCGTCTGCTTTCCCACCGAACCAGTTTGGTTCTGTTAAAGGTCCACTATGCAACCGGGGTTGATTTTCCAGCGAGGCTCCCCCCAGAGGCCGAAAATAAAAGTGCACTGTCGTAAAGACGCTCAGCCTTGCAGCCTTCTTCCTCTTTGAGCTCTCGCCATTGGGAAAAGGCTTATTGCCCGATGTTCACCGTGAACGAGTCCTCTCTCAGAGCCCTTTTCCTCTTTCTTGCCTGCTCCACGTGGGCTTTCGCTGTTTTGTCGCTGGTTCCGCCGTCATTTTGACTTTGAAATTCATGGAGATTACGTTTACAACGTGGCGTGACGTCACTGAGCAAATGTCCGTTTGACATAGATGATTACTGGCATAACATATTTACGTGCAGAGACACTGCAGGGTTGTGCTTTTTGACATACATGTAGAATAGAGGTTTGAATTGCGCAACATGGCTTTTTAGCTTGTCTGTAATGAATGGACGGTAAAAGCAATGCTTATTCTGCCATTTCTTTTGTATTTCGATTATGCGTAAAGTCTACATTTGTCATTGTAACGTCTAAGCAATTGGAATAACACACATAGTTGTATATATAATTATAAGAATAAACAGTAAAAAGACAAGTTTATTAAATAAAATGATTGATAAAAAGGTTTCAATTTTATCCAGAGGACACTGTCTGTTTGTGTCCTCTGGCAGTCCTCCAGTAGCAGCGAGTGAAAAGAGGGAAACGTGGGTTTGTGACTGTTTATAAGGTGGCGCCGTTGCTGTCTTGACTCCCAATCAGTTCTATCTGGTACATGAGACACGACAAATGACACGAGAAGTGCGGCGGGACTTTCTCTGTCATCACCCGGCCGTGGTGTGATGAAAATGTTCTGCTGTCTTTAAACCCACATTGTCCCTGTCTCTGTCTCTTAGAGAGGCGGTTCAGCCCATAACTGTGGCCAGCTGAAGGTCGGTCAGGTGATCCTGGAGGTAAACGGGGTTTCCATGAGGGGCCGCGAGCACAGGGACGCCGCACGCCTCATCGCCGAGGCCTTCAAGACCAAAGAGAGGGACCACGTGGACTTCCTGGTGACCGAGTTCAATGTGGCGCTATAGCGGAGTGGAGGAGGACCGAGGACGATGACGGGGGCGGAGTCAAGAGGCGCTGGAGGACGACACGAGAGGAGAGAAACGGAGAAATGGAAGCGTCTGTTGTTTTAAAGACACAAACGAACCGCCAGCTGATCTGTGAGCCCGTCTGCCAACCCGCCCCGGATTCTGGATACATGAACCTCGCATTCAGCCGTGGACTTTGTTCAGGATGCTCCTCAACGCGTTACCTCCCCACTGTGAGACCCTATGCACTAACATGGAAAGTAGTGAGACGTGTGCCGCTTTCCTTGTTCCCCTCCCTCCTAAAACGTTATGGATTTACAACCGACTGGAGGTGCTGGTAGCGCGGCCACGGCCCCATGGTCCATTTGGTCTATTTATCTGTTGCTTCTACCGCGAGAGACAAATGCACATCCAACACTGATCCTCGCGCCACTTTACATGCTTGGATTTGTAAATGTAAAAATGAACAAATGTAGATAGAGATGCATATATAGTGTACACATCAAGATAGTCCTATATGAATTATAGAGCCCTTGACCTGTGAGGCATCATCACTACGTAGTGATGATAATCGGGAGGTGTGATGTGGTCACAGTGATGCTACCTGCCTGTCTGCGTATTAACACGCTTTCACAATAATAGAAATACACATTACAGGATCGTATGTTTGATTGGGCGTAACAGAAAATACGGTTTTGATGGAAATCTTCATTTAGGATCCAACCAACTTTAATTTCCTGCTCCTTTCCATTTCTCCATGTGTGTCTGTGTCATTTTACGTATCAGTTTTTGAATGCTGTGGAAACAACATGCACTGTAGCCGAGTTTGCCCAACTAAGCACCATAACGTCTTGGTTGGATTCATTCACTCCGCAGAACAATTTTTGTACGTCTTCAGATTTCTCCAGTTTAGTGTGGAGGTTTTCTCAGATGGGATCAAATCCTTCACTTTATTTTTCCCTCAGCTTTGCTCCTGCTCGTCTGAATGAACATTTTGTTTAGTAATTTCATAGTTTTAATTACATTCACCCCAATGGGGGCGGGGAGGGGGAGGCAGCAATTACGCTGAAGATGCACGTAATGAGACATTTAGAGGACGACACTGCCAAAGATTTAAGAAACCCTCCTCCTCCTCTTACGGTCACACATTCCATCCGCTCATAGCAAAGCAATTAGGAGATAAGCAATCAGGAGGAGTGAGATATTGAGGACGAGAGAGCGACAACAGCAGCAGATGAGACGGGATTGTTGCTGCGATGATTTGCTTCCTCTCAGGGAGAGACGCACATCAAACATCCTCCACGTGTCACGCCGGAGACTCGCCCGAGGCTGCAGGTTGGAAGACATTTGACTAATTCATGCAAGTGTTCAGTGCACGAGTGTGTGTTCCATGTGTTGTAATGCAACTGCTGTGCGTCTGTCTTGGGAAAACACGATGCTCAAATCAAGGAGGAGGGAAATAATGATGAATGTAAAAGTCATCGGAGGCGCTGCTTTATGAGCCGCGTGTCTGGCAGGGAAAAGAGATAGAGATATATAGATGGGTAGATACTTTATTGATCCCCAAGGGGAATATTCAAAGGTGGCAGTCTGGGCTTTTTGGGCCGATAAATTACAATCGCACACACCTCCTGAATGTTCTGATGAAAGCTAAGAGGAGAACAGCACCTTTATGTTTAACAGCATATCTCTGCTGTGTATCTTTAAAACGTCAACTTTAATGAGTAAAAAACAAAAACTACCCGTATAATGCCCAACTACGATCCCAAGATGTATATATATTTTTTTAAAGAATCTTTCCTTTCTCACTCTTAAGCGCAACCTTTCTTATTAGTTTGTCATTAAATCGTGTTGCTAACTTTGCAAGTGACATTCAATAACACCAAAGACCGTAACAGATAAGTTTAAAACGATTGCGTCTAGAAGAACATAGACACAGTGAGATGTAGATTATCCTTTAACTCATTTTGAGTGGCTCACTTGATTATTTTTATTTTATTTTTTATTAATTGTTCTCTGAGTTACAATCAGTTAGTATGACACGATTCACGCGAAAACTGTGAGATGAGATAAATCTAGTGCGTGTCGAGAAAATGACGACGTCTTACCAGCTTCAACTTCACTCAGTGGAAGGATTTCTATAAAACGTTTTAGGTTTACGTGAAAGTGTGTGTGTGTGTGTGTGTATTCAGAGAAACATTCAATGAAAGCACTCTCCTTTACGTTTTCTCAGCTGTAAATGCCCCCACAGAGATGGATGCTTTTCTTTTTCCTGACTTCTCTCCTGGCAAGTGAAGACGAGCCACTGCTGTGGCCGACCTTTCAATTTTTCAATTTGTTAAATCTTTCCAGTGAAAACCACACACTAGATCGGGATTGGATTGCCTTTAAAATCCCTCTAAAGGTGTTTCAAACAGCTAGAAGGGAAAACACTTTCCTGCGTGGGTTGAGTGAATTATCCCACCTCTGAGAAAATTATAAACGCTTTAAAACATTGGGGATTAACTCAAAAGAATGTCGACAAACAAGGCGAGGTATCTTCAAATGGATGGATTCAATTTAAGAGCCGATATGAAACATTTACTTTTATTTAATCACTTAATCTGAGGTGAATCTCTTAACCTTGCGTATGTGAAATGGACTTAAATTCCACCGTGTCTCCGAGAAAGTCAAACGTGAAGAATGTATGATTAAAACTCTCCACCCGCTGTTTTATTTGACCTTATTTATTAATGTAAACTTTTATGCAGAGCACACTTTCACTGCAGAATCGTCCCTTGTAGACGTGTCGGCAGCGGCTGGGCTTCCTCTTGGATCTCATTTAAAGGAGCATCCAGGCTGCAGGGATGATGGAGGCAAGAGATGGAATCCGCTGACACGCTGGTTAATCAGAGGCCGGGGCGCTGGCCTCGGCCCCGACGGGACACCCGGCCAGCTGAACCGCTGCTCGCCTGCAAAGGGCAGGCTCCTGATGACTATTGGTTGGTTCGAGTGAGTGAGCGAGTGTGCCTCCTGCTTTATTGGCCGCACAGGTTGTTTTCAGTGGGTCTTGATTTTCTTCTCTGCCCGCTATGCTCTTCAGCCGCCTCGCTTTGCCTTTGTTTTCCTGTCACTCCATTTTTCCCCCTCGCCTGCTTCCTGCCCACTTTAACAGGAGTGTTGTACTAGGACATGCTATTTATACAGAAAACGGGTGTTTAATTTTTCAATAAAGAAAACTGCACAAATGTTGACTGCGAGCTGTCTGCTTTCATTTTGAAGTTTACCATAAGTTTTACATCGTCATGGAAACACTGGGGATGGTTTGCGGTGTTATTGGAGGATCCAATGGCTTTGAGGCTGAGATCTGGCTCACAGTCCGTGTTCCATCACCCAACATACGACAACCAGCTCCCAATAAGTCTCCCCATGAAGACGAGAGGCTGCTGTAGCAGAACGTTCATGTTGACAATTGTAAAATGTAATGTGAACCACTAACCTCAATGTAATATTCATCCTTTCAGCCCCATACTGTTGAAACCGTACCTGTATGTGATCAGGCATGTGTACAAATGTTGCTCCTTGGCAATGTGGTTCAGCATGCAGAGCACATCATGGACACGTCACCAATCTTATCTTCAATGAGGACCAAGCTTGGCTGTGCTGTTTGTAAGCAACTGACAGCAGAAGTGGAAATCGCCTTGTTTCCCTCTTAAAAATGGAAATGTTATGTTTAATTCTTTCCCCTGTTTGATATCGGGGTCAGAAGCATCTAATCAGGTATTGGATCCGTGCAAGTGTCCATAGAATATTCTGCCATTGTGTCTTCTCTGATTTGATGAGGAAGGTGAGAAAGGTTCGATGAGACAGATTATTGCAGCGATGAAGAAGAGAAAAGGCTGATTGGAGTCAGCTTCATAGTAACCTCACCATCTCTGGAAACTGGATGAAACCGAAATGAGAAATACAATCTAATTGGCATGTAATAATGGAGCAATAATGTATTCTTATTTTTTACACATGTACCGTATACCGAGTCTTTGCTTACCTTGTAGAATCTCTGGCTGTCCATTTAATTTGCCATTCAAATACTGATGATGTTCTGTAGGCTACGCTGTAATTACAATATATTGATTACTTGATTACCATTTATTTTTATGGATCAAACCTTTGTGCACAAGACATTTTCATGTTAAATCATGCTACTCATGATGTGAAGACCTCTAAGTGGACTTGAAATGTCCAGCACTATTTATTTTAACTTGATATGAGCTGGAATAAAAAAGTAATAAATTAAACATATAGTTAAACTATTGTTTACCCAATATAATTTATTTTTGGATGAGTCCCCTGCACATCTTAATAATTTTAAAGTTTCGTTGATTTATATGCTATTACAAAAATAGTTAAGTACATTTCTTAGGTGATGTGTTTTCTGTTTTAGTTATATGTGATTGTCAATGAATCTGTGTTAATCATCCAGAAACATACCATTTTATTTGAATCCCTGTGATACATGGACAAAACGATAAAAGCAATCTCTTACATCGGTAAACAGTGCCCTCTTGTGGCCTCGTCTTTGAACTGCAATACCACAGTGTTGTCCTCGTTTGAAAAGTCGCATCATAGATCTGTAACAAGTCCCTCCCCTGAGCAGCCTCAGAACCAATCATCACACGGCTTTTATTGTATGGAAGGCACTACGTCCGGAACTCAGTCTTGTCAGGTAACTCAACACGCAACAAACTACACCCACATTTTATGCGTATGTTCGGACTTGGGAAAGGTTACCTTCTTTGGTCAGAGCTGCTGTTTGAAGGAAAGCAATATTTGCACAAAGCCCGTAAGAAGGTAAAACATGCCTGAAATGCACAATACAGAATCACAAACTAACCATGTAATGGTTTGCACTCCACCAGCAGCATCAGTGCCACACTCCTCAGGACTGATTAGCCTTCTAAAATATCAGAAATCACTTCTTTCTCGGGAGAAATAAAAAACGTTTTTTTTTTTTTTAAAGTTTCAAAGTGCCGATATGAAGTAGCTGACGTTCTGTAGTTTGTTGTGATGCTAGTTATTTTTGAAGTTCTAGTGCTTTGGTGTAACTTTTGAAACGGTCCCCGGCTGCTGGCTAACCCCACGTGACCCTAACCACACGTCCTCTCGTTCGGCGTGTTTGCGCCGCGTTGGGTGCGCGAGCGGACCGGTGCTTGTTGTGGCGCGGGTCCCATGGTGACGCGGGGGGGTCTTCTGTCTCAACCGACCCCCGCTGGTGTCTTTTTATCGGGGAAAAACTAGAGTCGCGTTGAAACGAAGAATTAAACCCATCGATAATACGAGGTAAGCTTCCAATGTAACGCCGGGTCAGTTCGTTTGTTTTAATGATAAATCCAGCCTGAGCTGTTATGTGTTCGCGTTGTCATCAGAAACGGTTGCTAAGCGACTCCTTTCTGAGTTGAAATCAGCGGGACGTGCTTCTGGATTTGGCAAAGCGAGTCCTGTGTTTGTTGCGTTTTGTTGTTCCTGCTGCGTGTGTTTTCACGTGGTCCGTGCACGTACTTTATTCTGTAGACTGGATGATCCACTCTGAGTGGCTGCAGAGACTTTGAGTCCTCAGTGTCCTCTGATGGGTTTGTTCTCCGCAGCTAAAGTAAACAGGAACGTCTCTGTCCGGAGCCGTTCCGCAGCAGGGCCATGCTGCGCATGCGCTCAGTGATCTGGGTTCACTCCTCTACTGCTGCGATTCGATTTAACTTGCACATACAAATACAGTGTGGACGGGAATTGCCAAGCTTGAACTGGTCCATTTAGAGATATTGGCTGTTTTGCTTCCATTACTTCTTTCAGAATAAAACTGTAAGTGTAAAGAGCAGAAAACTTAAAGACTCCCAAAGATGAGCATCCTAGTGCCTGTGTTTTTTTATTGTCACATGCAGTCTAGTCTATCGAAGTTTTAAAAGTATTGACGTGTGACGCCCACGCGCTGTGTAACATTCTGTTATTGCTGAGGTTTAGCTTTTCTTTTCTTGGCAAAATGGCAAAGCCTTTTACATTTAGTTGAGTATTTGTTGTTTAAACAGCATCATGTTGACAAATGGACATTGCATTGGAGATTTTTAGGAAATTCAAACAATATGGAAAATCTTGTTTTCAGGATGCCCGTTTAGACTGATCATTCCACCAATAATTTCACCATGATTCCATTAGTCCCTCTGCTTAAGCAGATTAGCCGTCGTATATTAGTCACCAGGCCGACGGGACACACGCGACTCGCTCTGGCCCTGCCATCTCCCGTCACGCTCGTGCTCACTGCACTCCGGGTTCAGCTATCATTCAGTCGCCCTGCAGGCCAGCGTTAACAACTACGATGCCTTTTGATGGACATCGTCTCCTGCCTCCCTTCTCCTCTTCTCTCAGTCTGTTGTTTCTCGTACCTGTCCAACCTAAGCTGGACTGTCTGTGTGTCTGTGAGCTGTGCCGTCCTCCCGTCCTGGATGTGTACTGATGATCATTGTCTGTTTACCATCTGTGAAGCCCCGTGTAAGGGCTTTACAGCAGCTTAATCCACCCCACCCCCCATCTGGTAGCTGCGATAAACCCTCTGGTTCCCCTGGGAATGATCAGCGAGCAGGAGCTGAGCAACAGGTGAGTTGTGTCTTTGCTTTGTTCCTATCAGAAAGTCCAATGGTTCTTGGGAAACGCTAGAACGCTTGGGGATCGTGTAAGGGCTCTGACGTCTCTAGAAGTTCCTCGCCGCGTGCTTGTCTTCTGTCTTTGCTCTGAATCTAGCCGCGCACCGGAAAGGCTGCACATGTCGCTGCGTGTGAGACGGAAACGCTTCAACGCCACAAACTGAAATAGTTTGGTAAGAGTTGGAAGAGTATTCACAGAGGACACATCTTTTTCATTATTGGTAACAAACCCGAGGGCTTAGTCAAATCTAAAACGATTGATGGTTGAATTGCTTTTACTTTCTTCTCTAATGGATGATGCTCATTCTTGAGATGTTTATCTGCCGAGATGTGCTCTCGTTTCTTCTACTTTAAATGCTCGGTGGGTTTACCATGTGTGCCGGCCTGCAGCCTCTGCTGATTGGTGTGTGTTGTTGTTGTTTTCATCAGTGCTGAAACACTCCTAAATGGACTGCATGTGTTTTGGTGATTAGGGAAACTTGGTAATGATAGTTTACTCTTTGGTTGCATGTTTGTCAAGAGATGTGAAACATGTATTACAGATGCTGAAAGGTTCGGCCGGTTGTTCTTGTTGGGTGGTTGCCATAGTGACTGTTAGAGCTCTAGGCATCTACTTTGGGGACTTGATGTTACACTATGAACTAGTTGTTTGATCCAAACTCTATTACACAAAGTAGAGATGTTGAGTTGCCATTACCTGAAGTACTTCCTCCTACATGGCTGCTTAGATTCATGACGGCCTGATTGTTTTGAATCATTTGAAGTTTATAAAATAACAGCAAGACACAGACATTATCACTTGGACTCTGCTGAAAACAACTGCTCGTTTCTTTGTATTTGCATCTCTTTCTTTCAATCTGCTGCACACCTAATCCTAATGCTCAAATAAAATAAAAAACTGCCGTTAACTGGTGACTTGGTTCTGTTGGCTCAAACATTCAGTATAATACGTCATTTAACTGGTTCACAGTTAAATGGTTATTGGTTCTGCAGTTCCTTCATGACATCACAACCTGGTCCACCTCCACTGCACACCAGCACAACGTGAGCTCTCGGGAAAACAAACCAAAGACTGAAGCCAAAAGAATGGTGGAGATGGTTAAAGCGGACATAAATGCCTTTGAATGAAAACAATTTAATCATTATAGTTTTTCTTTCTTTGATTTCCAAATGATTGGCTCACCTTTTATGATGGCCTCCAATCCCAAGTCTGTAGCATGTAAAGTGCAGAATGTGGGACTCGTCTTTCTTGATTCATTTTTATATTCAATTGATTCATTGATTGAATTTAAGCTTTCAGTGTGCAGTTTTTCCCAGTTCATAAGCTTTCTGTGCTTGAGTTAAAACAAAATGTTGTGGTTATCTGTCAGAACTGAATGTTTCAATATTTTCATCGCATATATTCTTCCCGTTAACTCGTGTTAACTTTCCTTCTGTTAATTAATTTCCTGCGGTTACGTCTACTTAAGTGTAATTCTCAACACTTGAAATTCTATTATTTTCAGATGACCTGCGTTCAAAGACATGTCCTCTTCCCCCCACTGCGGATGGGTTGGTGAGTCTTCCTCAGCGCTGCCCCAGGACTTCTCCACGCTCACCGGCATGCTCTGCAGTCGGTAACCGTGTGGCCATGGCCTTGAAAGTGGAGCTCGCTGCAGAGCCACGTCAGCCAGAAAGGCATCCGGCATTCCCGTGGCCCACGGAGACGGCGGCCGAGGTCCCATCCGAGAGCTGGGGAGGGCCCGAGGTCGCCTTATAGATGAATGGAGCCGAGAAAGAACACCACAGCAGGGGTTCTTTTCTGGACCCCGGCCCCTGTTCGCACCTCACACACCAGCTCTGTGATATCTGAGGACGGGGACGGAGAAGAGACGCAGAGAGGCGATGACTTTGTCAGCCAGATGGATGAGAACGGCATCATCGGACTGTCGGAGGCACTCGGGGAGGTGGAGCTGGAGCCGCCTCGTTCCGATTCAAATGCAGAAAGCGATCCAAGCGTGTACGCTGGATCCTTCGCCCCGCAGGAGGCGGAGCCTCGTGAGCGGGAGAGGGATGCTCCTGAGGACCGGAGGTACAACCTCGGTAAACATTGGTCCCATAACGAATCGCAATGGGAGGACATGCGAATACCATCATCATGTGAGTCCAAGTTCTTTCCCCTTGACTGAAGTATTTCTTTCAACGGGGATTTTACTTCCTGGTTCCATGACTGCTGGCCATCTTGCAAACCACATTAATAATAATGCATTTTATTTCTGAAGCACTTGAAACACTAGTCAAAGGCACTTTACTCTGTTGAAAGATGAATGAAACCATTGAAACAAACCGGGCAGACTGAGTTGGGAGGTGGGGGCCTTGGTTGGCGTCAGCGGATCTTCGGTTGCAGGTGGGAGCGTGCCGGTGGAGGAGGTCGTGAAAGGCTTTGTACGTGATTGGTAGAATGTTGAACTGTATTCTTTGATGTGTGAGGGGCCAGTGGAGCTTTTGAAGGACTGGGAAGGGATGTGATCTCTGTTGTGGGAGAGCGGACGGCCGGCTGAGATCTGGATGTACTGTAGTTTACTACATGCAATATATTTCTCTACCGGCCCAGGCAGCCATCAGTTCAAACAAGTGGTTATACAGTGAAACAATGGGGAATACACAATTAAAGCAAGATTTAAAAAAGATGCCGGTTGATTTCTTCTAGAGAGAAATATTACTCACAAAAATCCTCCAGATTAAGGGAGTTGGAATAAATAAACTTTCTTTATTGATTACTACCTGTCAGTGTTTGGCTGCGTTTTTATGTGCAGCAGGCAGAACGTTTCAGCATCATCAACGTGCATCTTCACATTCATTGGGAGCTCAGTGAGCTATGATGTCTTGTTGTGGGAACCAATTAATGCCACAGTGTTGAAACCTGTCCTCCCATCCCCCCGTCTCTCCATGTTTCTGGCAGTTGAGGACTTGATGGATGGAGCAGAAGAGCAGGCGATCAGCACTACGCAAAAATGGAGTGCTCACCTGTTAACCATGGCACCTGCTTCAGTCGCCAACGATCACCGCCCAACATCCCAGCCCACCTCACCTGTCATGGCTCCCACTTATCGCCAACTTCTCCACTTCACTGCTGAGGAAATGGCTGCTGCTCCGGGGATCGGCGCTGAAACCTTTCCAGAGATGAGCTTCACAGAAAGTCCTCCAGAATCACTGAGCAGCCACGTAAGCCAGAAGTTCAGTCCTCGCTGTGCCGAGATGAAGCGCAGGACTCCTTCTCAGCCAGCAGCAGCAGCCATGTCCGCTAAGGAAGGTGCATCAACTCGATGCAGCGCAGCAGATAAAGGACCTTTGAAGGCACCACGTACGTCGGGGGTCCCCCACAAACAGCCCACTCCCTCGCCGAGGAAGATGAGGCAGAAATCTCCTCAATCTGCATGTTGTGGAAGTGGTTCCCTCAGCCTGGACAAAGCGGACTCATTAACATTCAAACATCAGACTGCGAGTCCTGACAGAGAGCAGCAGACAGCGAGCGCCAGGCCTGCTGCTGCTGAAACGGATGAATCCAGGTGAGCCCCTTTCTCAGTGCTGTTACTTTATCTCATCACGCCTCGTGTTTTAGCTTTTGTATCCTTTTTTTTGTTCTGCATGATTGTTGATTTCACGTAAAGCACCAACCATGTGTTTAATTTGATATGCAGAAAAGGGCCTTTGAGTTTCCGCACACCCGACTTCACCCAGGTGGAGCCCAGAGTCCGTTTCCCCAAAGAGGGCTACAACCCCCCCAGGAGCAGACGCCCTTGCGAGAGGAAGTTCCTGTCGCCTGAGCCCGTCTCTGTGGTTATTAAGTCTCCTACTGGCAAAGAAGTGGTACTGAACACCGCCGCTGGATCTCCTCCTTCACCACACGGCCCCCATCCACCAACCGGTGGCCCCAAACCCGCCGGGCCTCAGGAGGCCAGAGGCACACTGCTCGACCAGCTGGAGGTAGTGGCACATCTACAGAAGCTCTCAAAATTAGATGATGCTGCGTATAAATTTAAGGATGGAGCTTACTGAGCTTTGCCATTAAAATCCGGTTTGACTTTGGCCCAGTGCAGATGTGTGATTGCACAGGAGCCAGCACAATATTATTGATTTAAAGCAACATGCAAGCATGTTTAATGTGGTTAGATTATGTTGAGAGCTGAAACGCATTCATGATTTTAAAATGTATTCATAACAGCAAACTCTGGGAGCAATGCTGATCTCACCTCTAGAGAAACAACTTCCAGTGCTGTTGTCTAAATCAAACGGGATCCCTAGAAAAACTACAAGGGTTTTCCCTCATTCTTTGTGTGTCCTCAGGGAAATTTAAAGACAATTGCAACCACTTCACCATCTTTGCGCATCTCCAGAGGCTCCTTCTGTACAACCTCTCTGATTCTGTGAGAAATACTAGAGCATTATGTAGTGAGCAGTGAAGGCATACGTTAGGGAAATTACACTTCCCTCAAAGTGTGGAGTATGTATTGAGTATACTAAAGTGATTTGAATTAAGAGTCTATTTGGTACCAAAAGGAATAAACGACTTCATCCTGGTGCCTGTTGTTGTGGACATTTTAAGAGGCAACGTCAATTTAAGATGCCAATGTGCCGACTGTTAAAGTCTGCGATGGCATCCTGATGGGAGAAAACACAAAGGACTGAGTTACACTGTAACGTAGTAGCAAAGCCTCCATCCCCACATGCTTCTGTGGCACACTGTTAATTCCTCTCACCGCTGCTCATTTCCTCTCTTGTCTCGCTGCAGAAGGACTACAACAAACTGCTGACTAAGTACGCCGAGGCGGAGAACACCATCGATCGCCTGCGCCTGGAAGCCAAGGTAGTTAACGTCGAAATTGGGCTACAATTCATCACTAGCTAATGGTATCTAGTAGTGCAGGGGTTTAAAAATGATTACGTATTGGTGCCTTACAGTTTATTGTTGCTGTCCATTTTATATTAAAGGGTGCCTCAAATGGAATTACAGAAATGATTGAATTCTTCTCAACACAAACGTCAGGTGTACAAAACAAATACCTGCTTCATCTTAGCATTGCTGTAGCTTTCATTATCTGTGGGAGGCATCATGCGTAGCTGCTGTTATATGTGCAAACACAGGCAGCACAAAACAAAGACACTTGTGTGGACAAATGGACACTGTTCTACAGCACAATAATATCTGAGATCAAATAAAAGCGCACAAAAGGAAAGTGGGGACCAGAGTAGAAGGACTAAGTACAGAGCATTTAGGATACTGGGAACCAACCAAAAGGCTCCTCTAAAGTGTACAAAGGTCACAGTCCACATGCAGCGAGTCAAATAAACAGTCTGCTATGTTTAGGTCCTCTGCTATAGAAGCTCTTTGCCAATGACAGCACTCTCTTTTTTGAGTGATTTTATTTTATTTCAGACGCATATGCAGCTATTTGTTGGCTCGTTGTGTCTTCATTCCTTAACTTTCTTTCTGCAGGACAGCCCCATAGAGATCCCACAGGCCAGGCCCACACATTGTCAGGACGTCACAGGCACAGCAGTATGTTGCAGCACATGATTAGATGATAAAAAGTGATAGGAAAGAGGACAGTTAGGATCAGCTCCTTTTTAAATAGTAGTGTTGGAGCAGCGGCGCCTCACTGCGTTCCCTGCTCGCCCTTTGCTCTGGCCCAAAGTCTCATGTCTGCTTCAAGGAATAGGCAGCAGAGTTGACCAGTGATCCACACTTGTTGTTGTTGTCCACAACAAAAAGGATGGTTGCACCAATATCCTACTTGCATGTTTGACGTCTCCACCAGGTGAACCTGTACTCTGACCCTCCGAAGCCGGGCCACTTGGTGCCGTCAGGAAGGAACCGGGACTCTTCAACGCACATGAAGCTGGATTTTCCTCAGGCTCAGAGAGCCGAGTTTAACTCCCCCTCTCTTCACCCCAACGGGCACGGCGATCATCAGAGTACACCCTGCCTCGTCAATAGTCACCACTTTGCCTTTAAATGAATTCCGTATTCCATATGTTGTATATATGAGTCGCCAATTTTCAAAAGAACTGTCCGCCATGCGTCATTCCGCTGCTGCTAACAACGTTGCATCATTCTGTGGCTCTTGCATCATGTGATTCTGTCCTGTGCGCCTGTGTGTGACATGAACAGAAGGTTCCTCTGCCTGTCCTTCCACAAGAAGCCCGGACCCTCGGGTGGGACAGCAGCTGGCCAGGATTCTCTACCAGCAGGCCGACAAGTTCCTCCAGCAGGTAAACGACCCATTATATTTATCCACTCTATGGAAGTGCCACAAAAGCCCCGACACATTGCTACGGATGGACTAACCATACACGCAGGTATAATGTGTAAGTTATCGCACACCAGCTTAGTCTGATTTTGTGATTTTGTGGCAGTTTTCCTAGATATCCAGTTGCAGCTTTTTTTCTAACTTGAATTTGTAATTCTTAAATCTCTTAAATTGTGGTTTTGTGAAAGTAATTTTGTTGTGGATGTTTATCCTAAATTAATGACCTATTGTGACTGGTTTGTATGCTTACATCACTGCAGTTGGTTCACTGTTTTTTAATTAATCTATGAGATACCAAAATACTCAGACCCTAATGAGTCATTTAATGATTAAGACATGAAGGTTTCCGTGTCCCACATCCAGCTGCAGTCTTTTGATGATCTCCTGAAGAGCAAAACACTGAGGCCTTTTGATCAGATGAAGGTAAGAACACAGTTAAAATCGTTCTTCAAAAACCCACTTCAAGTCCAACCTAATGGAGTCCTGCTCTTTTTCAGGGCCTTTCACAGCTTGCTGAGGGCCTCGACTCTTTAGAAAGGGGCTACCTGTTTGCGAGGGATGAACACAAAGTCCTGCAGCGGGCCGGGGCTCAAATCCCCCCCTTTGACTCTGAGCGGTGAGCGTCGCTCAACGAACGCTTTGTGGTTTCATCTTGCGTTCCTTACATGTGAACTGTTTGGATTATGTGTGCGTATCAGGGAGCTGGAGGGGCAGATTTTTCAGTGTGGGCTGCGCATGGAGGAGCTAAAGGAGCAGGGGGAACAGATGCAACAAGAGCAGCCCACCTGTGAGGCTCCTCCCTCTCCACCTCCTCACCCCACCCTTTCATCTGACCCCTCAGACGGAGGAGAACCGCCGCCTCAGCCCCAGGTAGAATCACAGCGCACAGAGACTAGTGTGCATTCTGATAAGAAACATTAGTTTAATGTTGCCCACAACCATTGAGAAAACAACTTACTTCTTGTATTAGAATCATGAATCTTTGGAACAGAAGTATTTTCCTTATGAGACTCTTTCTGGTTGAAGTAAATAATGAAATAAGAATGCGATTATTATATGTTCCACAAACTTAATATTTTATAGGACAAATAATTATTAGGGCTGTCAAATGATTACAAATTTTAATCAAATTAATCAGAGTTTTCAGTGGATTAATCACGATAAATCATGTGCAACGTTTCCCGGAGAAATAACAAACCGGGAGGTGTCCGGGTGATAGGGGTAATAAACGGGAGCGTTGGAAGGTAAAACTCCAAACAAGTGCGCTGAGCGGTCTGCCTCTCTCTCTCTCCATGGGCGTAAATCTGATCTAACAGTAGGGGGGACAATAAACATAACATTTCTGAAGAGGGGACACAAATAATAACTAGTTAGCTAGTTGTAGTGGGGGCATATCCAACATGCTATTAAACAAGCTGGGTAACATTACATTATATTACACTAGCATAGCAGACTAATTCATTAATTACTCAGCATAGTTTGTATTTGAGAAAATAAAAACTTCATCGATGTTTAATGTGAATAAAATAGCCTTAGACCGCCTACTTACTACGTTCCTGTCACCACCATGTGACTGAGAGTCGAGTGCAGATCTCAGCGCTAGCAAGCAGCGGACCAAACCACTGTGAGGCAAGGGAGGGGGGACTCAACATGTTTCTAAACTTTAAAAGCGTTTTGGGGGGTTTGTATTGTTTTACTTCTTACACAGATATTCTAAGTATACATCATTATGTTATTTACAATACACACCATTGTTTTAATGATATTTCTAGGGGGGGACAACCTTTAGATGGTGGGGTCCTGACCCCCCCCGGGATTTACGCTCTCGTCTCTCTCACACACACACACACACACACACACACGTCCACAGCGCAGCAGGCGGAAGGGGGAGAGAGCGATACCGTTTCTCTTCAGGAGACTTGTTTAAATAATAAGAAATATGCTGTATACATGTCACTAGATTTGTCTCTAGTCGCTTTTGACACAAAAGTCACCAGGAGGAGGATTTGTTTGTTATAATAGTCCAACCACAACCGCATTTCGGACACATTCCTGACCTGAATAATTTGTCACACTGCGCATGCGTGAAATGCGTTAAAAAGAATTGACGTAATTAACGACAAACATCTAATTAACGCCGTTAGTGCACTATTTTTGACAGCCCTAATAATTATGCATCCTATAATAATGCATCCTAAAGAATTTGTGAAATGAATGAAATGGGTTTTTTCATGATGTTATGCTAAATGTATTTGTTTCTTCTGTAAGTCCTTCGTGTTAAAAAGGCTTTAACCTGTCACACACTCCTGCTGTGACTGCAGCCACGTCCGGTTTTATCTACGCTAACGGCGTACAAGGTGATCACACCTCCTGTCTTTCAGAGCCCTCCTGTGCCTCTGCTGGTTGGTCCCGGAGAGGTGAGCTCACCCACTGACGAGAGCGATGAAGACGAGGAAACTCTTAATTCTCTCTACCTCAAACCCCAGAATGGCAAACGAAGACATGTTGAACGAGACTTCCCCTCACCAATCGATCAGTGAGTGAGAATCTTTGTGCTTCCAGTGGTTCACTGTAAGTATTTCTAATTGTCAGCCTGCAGGCTGGACTCTCGTTATTGCACCCTGAACGTTTTCCTTCCTCTGTTTCAGCTACCACAGCTTCAAGGAGCTTCCCAAGCGTTTCGACAACAGCCGGAGGGGAGGAGCTTCCCTTTCGGCTGCCGTAAGAAGTGACGTGCTGCCTGCAGACCTGCAAGTCCAGAAAGGTCTCCCACACAGGTTAGTCTTCAGAGGAGAGGACAATATGTAGTTGATGAACTACAGCCATGTCCTGTTTGTTCGCACTGCAGCAATGGACTCTGCTGTCTAAACATTATTCATTTTATTTTGAATTATTTTGAATTTGAACCTTCACGTTTCCTCATTGTTCAACATGAATAAGTGATAACAAATGTATGTTTGTGTGAAAGGGAATTTCTGTGATTCACTGTACTTCTCTGTTGACAGAAAGGACAAATCAAACCATCGGGACTCTGCTGCCATTGGCAGCGTCAAACAGCAGGCCATCGAGCCCAGTTATCCATGTCGCAGGGCCTCCAGCCAGTCCACCACTCTCCATCCTCTCCATCCCCTCAGCAGCAGAAGGAGGTTAGAGCTGGGAAAGTCCCACAGCAGCAGCTTGAGCAGCCTGGGAGAGGTTCCAGCATCGGAAAGGAGGAAGCCCCAACTCCAAACTGGGAGTACCGGAGGGCTTTCTCAGGTCAGTTTCATACCAGCTCCAACTCCTTGGGTGAAATAACTGCCATTGATCCAACATCGAGTTCAGTCACTAATATGGCCTGGTTAGGTGAGATGCTGCTCATCATTTGGTGATGTGGAGCGTTGGATTTGACTAATTTGATTTGATTTTCCTTTCTAATTTTCTAAGAGACTTTCTCTGTAATGTGTGGAGCAAAATTAATCTATATAGATACACTTTCCTTTGATATGTTTAAGACGTATTAGAAAAGGGTGGAAATATGTTTCTATTGCCGCCTTTAATTTACATCTTACTCTTTGTGTATTTTTAGTACTTTTTTAAGCCACTCTACGAGCAGCTTCTTGGAACCCGTGTAAGAGCCTCCATGGTGGTATTCATACCCTTTGTGATCGATTGTGTTGAGCAGGATGGGGTCCTCTCTCCGGAGACGGACAGTGGGTTTGTCTGTTCAGAGAGCAGCCGGCCGACTCCAGCAGCAGCTCTCAGTTCTCTCCACCAGAGGGCCTCGCAGAGGTGAGTAAGTCCAGCATCCCACACAGCATACTGATGTTTGAACTCTACAGCCCCTGATTCTAATGTTTACTTACTCTATTTGTAACAGTTGTGTTGTCTGTTTGGATATTCCATTCTGCAGTGTTTCAGTGCCTCAGGAGGGGAACCTGGGTGTCCCTCTCATACATCCAGTTCCGTCAACGACTCACAGCCATGCAGCTATGGACCCCAGGGGTGACTCTCGGGGCAGCCGTGACCAGCAGAGGAGAACCAGACCAGGGCCGAGGAGACGCACTCCTTCGTGCTCCCTACAGCACGGCGCCCGTCAGGCGCGACAAACCAGGGCCGCCAGCGGGACCAGTGACTTTGGCTTAGAAAGTGACAGATGTGAGTTTTAAGGTTCTGTCCTTCATTGAGATTGTTGCACATCCTAATGAGCTCTTAGTTTTCTCTTACTTCTCACAATATTTAACTCGGCGTGCTCCTTTTCTCCGCAGCTCACACTGCGTCTGAAGACCGACTGAGCGATCAGTACACAGAATCGGTCAGTTCCCTCCACCACGCCAGCCCGAGCTACTCCCCGCCCGCCACGCATCACCATGGGGATTCTCCCACAGCGCTGCGCTCAAGTCAGAGCCACAGGTGAGTGTGTGTAGCAGCTGCTGCCATGGCGACAGCTGTGTAAACATGGCCAGGTTTGCGTCTCCCTGCAGAGAAAGGATTCCTGATGAAAATGTATTTGTATTGTTGGCTATTTCCTGAATGTATTTATAAACTCCTGTGCATTTATTCCGGAACATCATTAAACATAATTTGTCTATCATATTCTTTCATGTATTTGATTACAGAATTGGCTCCTATTGAATGTGGTTGCGTATTGGGAGGTACTCTGTATTGGTTCCTTCCTGCATGGTGTGGTGTTGCACGACAAAGTGTGTGTGTGTTGTTTACACGTTTGGACACCTGATAGATACTTGCTGCCAATTCTTTATTATTTTCACAAAGCAGCACTTCAGGGGTCACATTTACTGCACTTTACTACCGTTTGACCTTGGATACCTGCGGTGGTTAAATATCACATGTACTGAATACCTTTTGTTTTTAGTGATGCAATCCAGAGGCTGCAGGTTGAGGTGATCAGACTAAGGGACAGACTTGAAAGCTGTGTGAGGAATCAGATGCCTCTGAGCTCTGTGAGTCCTCCAGCTCAGGAGAACTACACCCTCCCCAACACCGCTGCACCTCGCTTCAGGTTGGTTTTTATCTGCCGGGTGTAACCACACAGTCGACCTGCTGTTATTCTGCAGAGCAAACCAACAGGACATAAACTATAGCTATAACGTGCTCGCCTTGAACATACAAGCCGACATCTTTTATTTATATCAATAAATGATAATGAACTCATTTTCTCTTCTCTCAAGGTCTGCAGAGCAACGGGGGGACGTCAGCAGGGGAAGAAGAGATGGAAGGACTGTTGATGAGGTTGATGCGTCTACATTGAGACCAATGACCAGGAAGAGACCATCTTCTGCACACAGACAGAAGCCACAGCGGGACGTCCGTAAGTCGACCTGAACTCTTAATACACATAATAGCATGCAAACATCACCTTAAGTTGTACTGCGTTACATTTATTCATGCTCTGGATTTGATTTAGGGAATAACGCACAAGAACCAGGTTGCAAACACGATGTATCCACTACTGACCTGTGCAAAGTCCTCCAAATACTGAGTTAATGTTCGTAATGTTTTTGTGCTCACTGACAGGTTCGGAGCCCTCTTCACCCAATCCTCCGCCTCTGGTGTCCAGGTGTACTCAAACATCCACTGCTGCACCTGACAGCTGTTCCCACAGTGCCGTCCGCAGCAGGACTCTCTCCAGTAAGAACATGCCGACATTCTCATGGAGACTTCCAATGTTTAGCTGACTTTAATTTGCTCAGACGTGTTGACCGTGTGCCCTGTGAACGCGACCTAGAACAGCCAGACTTGTGATGGAGCACAAAACTAATTACGATTGCAGTAATCGCAGCACCTGCCTGAGGAAACATTTGTTTTATTTCGTGTGACGCATTGGTTTCCGGAGGTCCGGATTGGTTTTTCAGCAGAGGCCACTCTGCTGTATTGAGCAGCAGAGCATACAAGTCTTATATAGCCAACATATGCCTCTCCTGCTCCAACCGGCTTCCAAATACTCCCCAAATGTGTGTCACCATCATAAAATATCTGTCCGTCATCAAGGACACACAACAATGTGACGACTTTCAAGGTTAATGTTCGAGAAATGAAGTGTTATTCCAATGTCTTCTGGATGCACATTTATCCAGGACAGATTGTGTCCAGCACACTGCTGAGTGGTTTTGCATGCATGTTGCAGGGCATCCTGGTGCATCTGAAGCAGACAGCAGAGGGCAACAAGCTCCTCTTTGTCCTCAGTGTTTGTTGAGTCGCCAAGGGCGATCGGAAAGTAAGGAGCCTTTCAACCCAGCATGACGTTTTTGTTTAGTTTTTCCTTTCATGTGATTAGCTGCATGTAAAGAAAGTGAAATCAACCTTTGTTTTTATTCATTTGACCGTGTTGTTGTTTGTTGTCATTTATTGTACTGGTTTCTAATTTTCTATCCGTGCCAGTTGGTGGCGACAAAGAGCCGGCCCCCTCCTCGCTCTGCCGTCGCTGTCCTCTCTGTGGACGCCCAGAACCCTGCAGAAGCACTGAGCCAGGTTAGACACCATCTGAACAGCTGCCGCGCTCACTATGTACTAATTAAAATCAGTTAATGGAGTTTCTGACCTCTGATTCTCAGAGTCGCCCACACACACAAGCTGCCGCGTGTGTTCCCCGGATGGAGCCGGGAGGAGCAGCCACGTGCCCGTGCTGTTACGGTGCATGCCAGTGTGCCCGCCACCGCTTCTGTAAGCAACCTCACAAATACACACACACACACACTCATTAGTGGCCTCTGAAATAAATGATATTGTTGCAAGAAAAATGCCTAAAATGAAGACAATACGTTCATGCTTTTTGCAGAAACAAACTTAAAGGGTTAGTTTAGTGGTTTTGTTTGAGGTTAAATCCAAACCCTCTTGCTGCACATTTGGAATGTCTCTGGGAAGTGTTTTTGACAGTTTGACCATTAACAAATATTTTCATTGATCAGTACAAAGAACAATGACGTATGTTTTACTTTTTTTACTCAGGTTGTACTCATCGCCCCACTACGTGTCTCCTAGCCACAGCACACCTTCAGGGGTCAGAGGTCGCAGGGAGAGACACTCCCAGTCGTCCGACAGGCAGTCCTCCGTGGACACGTCTTTGAACAGAGCCATCAGAGCAGCGAGGCACATGAAACATACCTCTGGACACATGGCTCGCTCTCTGGCTACCGGAGTGCAGTACCAGCAGCTCCTCACTCAGTCCTGCAGCTACTAGTCTGCTCACTGTCCCCAGGAGCAGGACCAGGAGCAGGACCAGGACCAGGACCAGGAGGGTCATATGTTCTCATGCAGCATTTTCTATTAAGAATCACAAACGGTAAGCGTCTCTGGACATTAAAGGTGATTGGAAATAGCTGTTATTACAAGTCATATCTATTTTGAGCTTTAGAATTATTTAACCACATGATTAATAGTTTGGGATTTATTTCATAATGCATTAATTAATTTTGGTAAACATTTCAAACCTGTTATGTGGACGCTACAAAATGTTTTCTATATTTTGTACAGCATTTCATCTCATAATTGTAACTGTGAGCCAGCTGAGTAGCTTTGATCCATTTTTTGCAGGGCTGCTGTGGATCCATATTTTTAGTTCATTTATGAAATGTATTTGGTAGAAATATGTAAATTTGTACTTTTTTCAATGTTGGTCTTTTAATAAATATTTTGCAGGTATTTTTTATTCCAAATAAAAAAAAAAACTTACTGTAATGGAAGCCAATTTATTAGACAGCCTTAGTACATACTAAGTACACATGGAAGAATTGTTTGATTCAACACTCGCAAACATACAATCCCAATAAGTTAGTTTTGAGTTACTAATGAGTCACTTTTTTCCTCCGATAAATAATTTTAATTTGAGTAAACCCTATAGAGCAAATTATAAAATAAAAAGACAAGCGTTTGCATCACAGAAAACGCATTACAGTGCAATGTACAGCTTGTTTGCTTTCATTTCCTCCTTTCCCTGCCAAATGGTGGATTTAAGTTCATTTTTGCAAAGCATTCGCAATTGAAGGGTTTTACATTGCACCAGAGGATGAAACGGGCAAAGTATAGATATTATTCCAGTTGACTAACAACTAAAACGTTACAAACACGGTGCCTTCACATTGACATTCTAAAAGGAAAAGTTTCACTACGTCACAGTCAACTATTACAACAGTGAGACGGCAACATATGACACATGTACATCACTACTCCGTGCCTGGCCCAATTAAACATTACTAACCCATGACTTAATCTGACAGGATACAATACTGAAATACAACTGGCCTTTTTTTCAATTCATTAAATATCAGCAAGCATTTTGACATCAAAACGTGAAGTTTCTCCAGAGAAAGGAAAAGTTTGTGGCAAGGAAATACTTTAGTCTCGACAGGCAGAGGAGGGATGGTTCTGGCTTTAACAGTTCTCTTTGTCTAATGTCTCAAGAAAGCACTGTACACATACTTCAACAAAAATGAATGCTTTGAGTACGAGACCCAACCGGAAAGGCTTTGCTTGTTAGCAAACATTTATATTTACTATAGACTACTTGACCTCTTCAGTGGAGCAGTTTATAATATTCACCATATACGTCACAGAGGATGAAGTAGTCAGTAATGCATAAGATCTTCATAACGAGCATCAGCAGTGGTCTGAAAGGTTTCAAAATGTGCATTTAAATCTTTCTATACTCAAAACAAAAAGGGTTTTGCTGAAGTATTTAAGCTCAACATCTTCAGGAAAAAGCTACGTGCTAACTGCTACTTCCAGAACGCCCACAATGGATACAAACATCAACGGTCCACACAAGTCCAAGCATGCTACTGTATACGAACATCTCAATCGGGCAGGGGAGCTCCTCTGAAATCGTTATGTATTGCATGTTGACCGATATATATTTTACAAGATCAACATCCCTACTCAACCCGCTTCCATTAAAACTCGCACCAAGTAGGAAACCCAAAGGAACAAACAAGAGAAAACTTCTGCCTTTTTTGCACAGGTGTCTTTAGCAGAAAATATTACATTTTGGTTCTTCAACTTATTTTTTTTTTAATTAGATAATTTAAATGCATCCATTGTAAAACGTGGGAATAATTGCACCAATGTTATTGATACATCATATATATTTTTTTTCAAATCATCTAAGCTGACTCTTTCCATCTCAAGCAGGATGCATACACAACTGATGTAGAGGGGTAGGTGCAGAGGTAGGACAGGGAGAACAGGGAAAGAGGACAGAGGGGTGAGTGGAGGATTTTAGCTTGCGACTTCCTCGTCTGGTTTGTTCATGGCCTTGAGCTGCTCCAGCAGGCTGGTGGGGGTGAAGATGTGGGTCGATCCTGGAGACACACATTCACAAAACACACAAAGAGCGTCAGATCTGCACGTTGGGAAGGAAACGGGGGGGAAATGTGTTTTCAGCTCTTGCTATGAATGCTGTAGATGACGGTACAATGGTGAAAGTAAAAATAGAAGCGCTGAGGTGCCCACAGGTGAACATGGTGGGGGACCAAGTACTTTTACCATACAAACAAGTTTAGGTGCTTTGAGTATTTCCAATCACTTTATTTCCTGTTGTCTATTTCAGAGATACAAGCTACTTAAAATTAAAAGTTAAAATCTTAAGTCTGAAATTTGAATATTCATTATTAGCCCAAAGACTAAAGAAACACAGACTAGAATGACTTCTGCTATACATCCATTTTAGATTTAAATGTTTTGACCTTGATTTGACTTTGAAAAGTACCATGTAAACATCTTCCACCTCTAATACTCTAATACTAAAAAAACACAAACTCATGAAGCGGTGTTCGATGACATGCAGCTAAACAATGTGGACGCACACAGTCCAGCGATGGAACTGCACAACCGCATTAAACTTAATCCAGAGCTCATCTTCTGCTGTTTCATGACATATTCTATGTCATGAAATCCCAACTAGCATATTGACTTATATAAATGAAAATTAAACTCCACACCTAATAACACAAAAATGATTCATTGTGACAGCTGAAGACACATTTCAGACGTCGTAGAGCTTTACGCTGGATACGCTGGAGTAAAGCAAACTTTTCCCAAATTTGTTGATTAATTGTCAAATTTACATTTAAATTTAGCTCTCTATCATAAAGGAAAACTAAACATTTGATTTACTCCTTTTGCCACATGGTAAACAGTATTTGGCTTGTATTGGTTTGTTTCTGTTGCAAAGCTGTACGTTTCCTCCAGTTTGGTCTGATTAGCAGACATTAACCTGCAGTCGCCCTGTGAGGGGGCAGAATGCCAACTGGAGGCATTTCAAAATGGAAGCGAAGGAGGCAAGGCCAGCTGGGGTTTGGTAGTTAAGTGTGGGACCGGCCTTGCCTGCTTCTCTGCTGCTCCCCAAACACACAGCTTTGTGAGCCTTTCTGCCCCAGAAACACAACAGCGCCACTAAACGACTACACGGCTCGGTTAACGCCAAAATAGCATGTATAACAAAAACAAAGACTTGTTTTAGTAAGTAATGGCCATTTTGCTCAGGGAGGTATTGAATGCAGCAGCATAAAACCAAACATTGGTTTGTAACGATATCGCTTTAGCAGATTAGTCGGGCATAAGATGGAAACGCAGGATTACGCTTGTCCAGAGCAATGTTAAAATGCATCTAAACGTAGATTTCACATTAAACATTTTAAACTCTAAACAGTTCATTTCGGTATGTGGTTTATTCTTCTGGTATTGGCTGCTGTAAATCATGTAAGGGGAGAGGTCGATGAGTAGCATCTTTACTTTGTTATTTGGGTGCTAAAGCATATCAGGTGGAACATTGCTACATTCTCGTGCTGTCAGCAAAGGGTCATCATATAGGCCGCGACACAGAGAGCAACTTTTTGGGCAAATAGAATATTGCTTACTTTATTTTTACTACGTGGACCTGTTTATTTGCCGCAGAATTGCCCTGCCTGTCAGCGCCCTGAAACTGATATGAGCCCCTCTGCAGACGTGCCATGAGAGCATGTGATGGTGGGCTGTGAGACAAAGTCAGAGGACTGGTAGTCAAAAGAAGAAAAAAAACAAGGCAAAGAGGAGAGGATCCTTCTTTGAAATCCAACATCAGGTCAAAGGACCTGTCCGATATGGAAAACTCCCGTGACAAATCAAGGTGATTGTCTTTGAAAAGGGTTGATTCAAAAAATAATCACAGCAACAACTGATAAACATGGATCTCGGGGGTAGATTAAATCTGGAGTGGGTTTTCAACTGGCTCAAGGGGCCTTCGGGTGGCTTTCGAGGGGCGATTTAATCCACCCAGCGAAGATGATGGGAAGAGGCAGCAGGGATGGGGTCACGACCCCTCAAACATGGCCGCTCTGCAGCACAGACTTTACTTGGGCTGAATCCAAATGTCCTCTAAACTGGGCAAAATAAGCGCAACATAAGACCGGCTGTTTTTTTCTTTTTTAACATGACACACTAGTTCTGATTTTTATGTGTTTTATATTGTCTATAAAATAAACCTAGAAGTCTGCAGAGATTTCAAATGTGGTCCTTTGCTTACTGAATTGTGAAAAGGGACAGGAAACAGCCAGGCTGATGGGGTAGCTCAGTATAAAAGGACCAGCGCCTGATGGAGCGGCCCATGCATTGAGGAAACGTCGGGGGTCACCCATCCCTGAGGGTCACGGGGAGGAGGCGGGTGGAGATACATAAGACAGTACTGAGAGTAAGGAGGAGGAACAAGGAGGAAGCCCTTGTGCTGCGAAGGTTCAGAAAGGGCTTCTTTGTGCGGCTGCCTTTACTTTTTTCAGTGTGATTTCTCTCTCCCTCCCTCCCAATCTCTCTCTGCCTCACTCGGCTGTGGGTTCTGCGTCCTCAAAGGACACCCTAGTGGACTCTCGGAAGTCGGGGTGCTGGAGGTCCGATAAGAATTTGGTGGGCGTGAGCATGTGGGTGGCACCTGTGGAGGAACAGAGGCGGCTTCACCACTCGTCTCTCAGCACATGCCACGCCCCCTTCCCCACTCGCTCCGAAATCAAAAGGGTTAAAGAAAGAAAAGAAAAGATTGTACACACACACACACACACACACACACACACACACACACACACACACACACACAGCTCTCACACACACACGACATGTTGCACAAACAAAGAAACACAGAAAAAGACATGGCTGCAATTTAAAAGACAACAGTTTTTTTTAAAGACAGCTGAAGCAGAGCACAACAAAGACTAACAAGACACTTCCCCATGTAAGACACAGACTAGCCAACAACGCTTTAAGACATGAAATAAACAGTACAGAGGGGAATAACGTGGAGGACTATTTTAACACATTGCACACAGAAGGCAGGTTGTAACAACTACGCCTTCCACATAGGAACTGTGCTCGTTTGTGGTCAGCGTGAAGCCATAAAGGGAATTATGGCGTCTTGCATGAGCTGTGTTGTGACGGTCGTCTTCTTGCAAAACCTGAACTTTGAATTTGTGTTTATTTAAAGAGAGTTTATCTATTCATAGTAGACAATCGAGTAAATGCACCTGAAATATCAAACCAGTTGTCCTTATAATCAACTAATCATCTTACTGCTTAGGTCGCCAAAGAGATGCTGAATCCCAGAACGTTATTCTTAAAAACTGGTATTAGGATGACAAAGTAAATTTGCTTCACCTGATGCCTGAAAATAAAACGGTCCACTTTTTTGGGAACCATCATCCAAAACCTACAAATATGAGCACTTTTTGCCTTCTGGTGCACGACTCACCAATGACGGCTTCCCACTTCCCGTTGGCCTGTGTGACCTCATAAGCGCAGCGCATCTCGCTGAAGGACGCGCCGCCGATGATGAAGACCATGACACGCGGGCCAGTGCGATACTCTCCAGGAGTCTTGTTCTTGTGCCAGTGGCCGTACCGAGCGCTGCCGCAGCACAACAGGAGAACACATGTTATCCAATATTCTTCAACTCCGGTATCTCACAACACTGTTTTGGGAGTTCACAGCTGGACTGAAGTACTAAATATGCACTCAATCTGATTTAGGTTTGCTTCTTGGACCCGGTTTCCCTTGTGGCAACATCCAGGCTGCTTCTGGCTGGTTTGGTGACTGTTAGAAACATTTTTAAGATTACCTTCATCAACTTCTATAAGGTACGAGTATTTGATTTCATACTCTTGGATGACTTAAAAAGGAGAATCTGCCAATTTGCACGTTTCCGAGTTGGGGTTGAAAGATGTGTTGGACTACACAGGAAACGGGTAATATGCCTCAAGTACAACATTGAAGTAAAGTTGGAAACTGAAACCAAATAAGTGCCTGAGTTGAAGGTTTCATCTTTATCTACGTAGCTTTCCTCTGACCAAGCCACATGTCTCCTAGTATGATCATCAGTGTTTGTGGGCGAGGGACAGCTAATGAGGCAGTTTGTACCAGAAGAGGATCGGATGCTGAACATTTAGCATAAAATCAAAATTAAATCAAATTATCTGGAATTGTGCTGATATTTGTTTGGAGATCACTAGATCTGTCTTGTTGTGTTCAGATGACACAAACACGTTCTACAAATAGTAAAACACTAATAAAATCAGTGGAGCCTCTTTGCAGAAATACGGGCGCAAAATGAATGAAGACATGGATTAAAGTACTGTCCAGTGTTTCCCCTACCATTGTAACGGGTCACCCCCCCCTTAAATAATTCCCCCAAAAGAACCCACTGTACGACCCCCGGCCTATAAACACCCCCCCTCCCCCCCTCTAGGGGAACAATGATGTCTGAGTGCTTTACATTCCCTCCTGTCCTTGCTGTCATCATCACCTGCTGTCCATTTTACTCCTCTTCTCAGATTACAGTTGATCTACATCCATTTGTGTCTAACCTGCGAGGCGATGAGGTGCGTACCTGACTGCAGTGGTGCTGAAAGACGCAGAGGAGCGGGTAGAGATGTAGGGGTAGTGCTTGGTGTCCAGCTTATCTTCAATAGCATCCTGCAGGGGGACAAAAACACATTTCAATAAGAGCGTCACAGTTGTGCCACGTCTCTTAGCAACCGTGTGTGGCTCCATCACGGTGGTGCATTGGAGGATTGGCTTTGCACAAATAAGGGGCTAAATATAGTCCAGGCTTGGAAACAAGATGTTTGGTGAATACGTCAACAGAAATGTAAATGCGTTTGAATAAATATTGTCTTTGGGGGATGTTTTGCTTCAGGAGAAAAAACATATTTGAAAACACAAACCATGTACAAGTCAAATAAATATCTCAGAACCCATCAGCTATTAGTCAAACGCACAACCGTGTGGGTGAAAGGGTTTGTGTCCGGGGTTTTGGTTCAGCCATCTATCCGTCTGTCTGATCCTTTTGCAGTTTGCAAATTAAAACCAGAACGCTTTAGATCCACATCTGCCCGTTAATGAATCTCCTTAGAGAGGAATTTAATAGTTACATAAGCCCTTCAAACACACCTCCATGATGTCCTTGACCAGGGGTGTCCAGCGGGACAGCTGATAGGTCTGCTCGCTCACACGCTCCTTCCTGTCCAGCTTCTTACCTCGGCGGAGGGTTGACTGAGGAGGGAAAAAAGAAACCAAGTTAAAGACAAAAGAAACGAGGGGCAGAACCCTACAAAATATTCAATTCACAGTGTTTGTTACTGGTAGATGATGCAAAGTGGAAAACGATTGACTGACATAAGAAGCGGATGACAGAAGAAGAAATAAAAAACACACGCAGGGTCTTACATCTGTGACAATGGGGACGCCCAGGTGAGCCATGTTGGTGATGATCTCACTGTCCTCGGGGGGAATCTGGGCGTGTTGGATCAGCTTGTTCAGGTTCTCCTCCGTAATCCCTGCAAACACACACACACACACACACACACACACACACACACACACACACACACACACACACATACACAATATAAGATATGAACAGTGTGCTTGTTTACATTTATTATGTTCAGCTTGTTTTGGGAGGAATTCATACGTTTGTAACTTGCATGAAAATACTAAATTTATTAAAACTCAGTCGACAATATAGACTTCCTGCATGGTGCTTAAACATGGCAGCTCATTATAGCTGTGTAGAAATGTCAGCTTGCGTCTGACCTGAGAATCGGTCTTTTTTTAATGTTTCCTTTTAAACATAAGTAGGTGAAGCACCAGTTTATTCTTTGGCTGGTAAACATGAATGAGTGATAGACCACATTTGCACCCGCAGTCAAGTTGTCCCTCTTGTTCTGAAAGTACATGCTTTGTTTGTTAAACATTTGTAAATGCCTTTTATTCATAATTTGTACTCATTCTGTACAAGTCAAGGAACTGGAAAGTCTCAGTGAGTGGGCCAGTATCAACTGATGCATCAAAACAAAGGAATATATCATGAACAAAGCATTTAAAACGGGACATTGAGCGGCACATGATGGAAGTTCTACAGAGGGCAGACTTAAATTCATTACGTGCCCTGTAGGCGTCGTCTTCTTACCATTCTTGAGGAAAATGTAGAGCAGGATGATGCGGATCTTGTCGTACGTAGTGACGTTGGCATCCAGCAGGATGGGCACAATAGCCCTCATCGGGTCTTTGATCTTCTCTCCCTCGGCATCCGTGCCCATAGCCAAGTCCTGCAGCGGTCAAATTTGTCTTTTAAAATAGTCTGCTGCTATTGAATAAACTATTGTTATTTATTTGTGTGCCAAAGCCTCCATTTTCTTCTTTTCAGTTTTGATAGTGTCCTTGTTTCGCCCCGGCCCCTCATCATTTTGTTTCCTCTCCTGGCTTCCAGTTTCTCGTCTTTCATCTGCTAATCACCTACTTTCCTCTCACCTGTTCCACGCGGCACAGCTTATCCACGGTTCCCTGGTAATGCTTCATGCAGTCCTCGGCGAGCTGCAGATGAGTGGAGTACTGAAAAGCAAAAATACACAAGGGTCAGGAGACACATTTACACACGCAGGGGAACCCTGCGCACACACAGAAACACACTCCTGTGAACACGAACACACACCTTGCTGAGCTCCTTCTGGTACTGAGGCATCTTCTTCAGCATCTGGGACAGATCCCTCATAGTGGTCTGTGGAAACAAGCAAAGCAGTGGGACGATGGCAACATCAGTGCAAGAGACCTTAAAAAAACACAACTACATTATGGATAACAGACCATGTTTGTGTCATCACTTCATTTCTATTGCCAAGCGATGCCGACAAAAGATATTAACCAAGTAATTTAAATCAAGTTCTGTTTAACACATTTAAACACACTTTAACACACACACATTTGAAGGGACAGCTGATCTTCTAGGGAAACACACATTGATAGTCTTATCTTACTCTTAAGTATTCCATATATATATATAAATATATATATATATAGTATAGCATAAAAACATAACAGTATAGCAAAAAAATGAAAGTATCAAAACCGTTTAATGCATGTATAATGCATGTTATCACAACAGTATTTGAAAACGATTTAATTCTGATATTCTTAATCATGAGTTACAAGCAACATATTTTTAGATGGAAGTCACTGAAGCCAATTATCATCAGATGAGGATGTGCCACTTTTAGAAGTTTTTTTTTAACTTTAACTTTAGTTATCTACCATGCAAAGTTGAGCTACAATACCAATAAGTATGCAATAATAATAATCATAATAATATAATAATATGTTGAGACTGTACACATCAGCATTTCCTCTCTACCTTCTCTCCGGCTGTGTTCATCCTCTTGCTGGCAGAGAAGTCCTTCAGCTGACGGGTCACTTCCCTAATGACGAAACACAAAAGCGGCGAAGAGAAGCAGTGACACAAGAGAGAAGGCTTATTATGTTGCATAGGCCAGAATCCGGAGACCATGTGAAGAGATATATATGTATAAAGTATGAAGAAAAGTACTCACTGGGAAACCTCAGCTATGTGTTTGTGTCTCAGGCTCACCCACAGGTCATCATCCTCGTGCAGCAGAACCTCCTTCTCACGAGAGTCTCCGATGCCACTGGTCTCATACCTGGAGGAAGAAACACTAATTAGAAGCAAATCAATATTTTATATGCTTTAGAGCAGGCGTGTCAAACTCATTTTAGGTTTGGGTCAGAGACTGCCCACAGTGATCTCAGGCGGGCCAGACCGTGCGGATGGAAGGGGGGGATGGTCCAGCCAACGGGGGGGGGGGGTGGAGTTTGGCGCTAATGGTCCGGGGGAAGTGCTGAGGAATAGCAGCTACTTTTTTAGAAATGCAATTTATGTCTTTTTGAAGTTCTCACAATAGCAAATTAATCCGGCGGGCCACACTGGACTCCACCAGGGGCCGGATTTGGCCCTCGGGCCTTGAGTTCGACACCTATGCTTTAGAGTCTGCCAGCTGCAGCTTTAAACATAATTTTGGTCAACTCGTACTTGTAGACGTCGTTTTCGATGGGCAGCAGGTCGTAGCCCATCGCCTGGAAGGTGAGCTCATGCAGCACAGGAGAGACGGGATCAAACGCCCGGTCCAGGATGATCAGCTGTGAGCGCGCCTTGTCTGGACCCTACAGAAGGAAAGGAAAAACACCCGCATAAGATTTTAATGTTAATTCTTAGTCATCTAGAATTGTACATTACCTACTTAGATAAATGTCTGCAACAAAAGTGTGACAGTTATTACGCAAAAAAACAGGGGTACAAAAAAAGCGAAAAGATGATCCTGTGCTTACCTCTCCCATAGTGGGGTCATCAGCCTTGTAGGCATCCAGCTTGTCCTGAACCAGCTGGGCCAGGGTGGCGTTGTCCTTGTACTCGCTGACGGAATGATGGGAAATGAAGGTCGACGGGACAAGATGGACCGACAGAGCGGCAGATGTTCAAGCAGATGGAGACCAAAACAAGAGTAAAGACAGGAAAACATTTCAATAAAAACTATTTTTGATTCAGTTTTTTTGTATTTTAAGAAAAAATGAAAAACTAACATTAAAAGGTGTCATTAGAAATGTCTTACTGCAATGAAGGAACAGATTTTTATTTCTACAAGAATTCAGTTGGTGTGGCTTTATTTAAGCAGATGATTCATTAAAAAAAAAAACACTCCTAGCAGTTCATTAATACCTACAGCATACAGCTGAAATCCCAACTTTAGACAGTTTGCTTCACAAGTGCATCTGTCCAAATAGCTACTTGATCGCTAAAATGCCTTTTGTCTTGGAAACCAGCCTCCATCCACAGTGCCCCCTGCTGCTCACCCTCTGTATCGGACGGCAGGGTACTCCTTCAGGGTGGCACAGAGCGTGGCGAGCTGCTCAGCCAGCCTCTCCATCACCTGGTTCTTCAGCTGGGTCTTATGGGGGCTGTAGAAACTGTGGAAGGCATCTGGATTGTCCAGAGAGTAGACCTGCACACACAAATAATGACACACATTAAAATTGGTTTCAGCAGCACTCTTTCCCGCCACCGCAAGGTCATTGGTTTGAGCTTTTCTGTTTGTATGCCTCCATGCCAGTATAAACTGGCCAGAGACCTGTCTGCCGTCTGCAGGTACATCCCATTCTGGAGAAGGTGAAATCTCACCCAGCGGGGATTCTTTTTTGGGCTTGAGAATGCACGGCCTTTTTTTAACACATTTTTAACACAATATCTACAGTTCTTGAGTCAATTTCTTCAAATTGCACTGATAGACTAACAAACACAGTGGACCAACATCAGCCGATGTCACTGACTGTGGAAACTTTACACCCCAAGCAACGTGGATTGTGTGTCTCCCCTCTCTTCCTCGAGACTCTGGAAGCCTGACTTCCAAAGGAAATGCAAAATGTACTTTCATCAGAGAACATGACTTTGGACCACTCAGCAGCAATCCAGTCCTTTTAGTCTGCCGACGCTGCCGGTTGTTGCCCATGTCTTGCATACAAGACACACCAAGTTCCACAATCCTCTCCAGGGTGCGGTTATCCCCATTGCTTGTATATTTGGTTCCACCACATATTTTACTTCCCGTCGCCTCTCTATCAATGTGCTTGGAGACAAAGCGCTGAACAGCCAGCCTGTTTTGCAATGACCTTTTGTGTATGTGTGTGTGTGTGTGTCAAGTCAGCCGTCTTCCCCATGATTGTGTAGCCTACAGAACTAGACTGAGAACATTTAAAGGCCGTTGCAGGTGTTTTGAGTTAATTAGCTGATTAGAGTGTGGCCCCAGGTTTCTTCAATATTTTACTTGTTTTCTTCAGACTAGTTTGACTTTCACATTTTCCTATATATATATATATATATATAATATAATATATATATATATATATATAAATAAACACGTGCACTTTGCTTTGCTCTCAACTCTCCATCATTTGACGGCTGTGTTTGAAGTGCCAACAATCTCCCGATATTTGGACAGGACTTTTTCCAAATAATTGTGTTTTAGGGCAGCAGTGGTGGTGGTCTTCTTAGGACAGTGTGTCGCGCAGGGTAGATGTTGAGACGTTAGCTTAGCCTGGCAGCTAGCTTAGCCTAGCGGGGTGTAAAGTGGTCCGCTGTGGCCACGCACGCCTTCTGTTCGACACGTGGAGCAATTCTTCTGCGCGGTTCTCCGCTGTGTGTCGCACCTGTTTGTCTTATTTCCAATGCAAAAAGCTTTCTCCATCTTTAACTACCGCCTCACTCTTCCCTGTCCAACTGACCGCAGACAACGACGGGTTCGTTTCCAGCGTCAATGTTAATGATCTCCGGTCTGCCGGAGGTTAACAAAGCAATTATATATATATATATATATATATATATGTGTCCGAGATTGAAGGGATACAACATTTATATAAAATAGATATACAAAAAACAAAAATGTGATCATCTTGGAGGTGGAACATGTTGAACTAGGGACTCTTCCTATATACACACACACACACACACACAGACACACACACACACACGCACACACAAACACACACTTTTTCATCAAACTATACAATGTGTTTTATACTTCATACTACTGACTGTAACCGATAAGACTTTTAGGACTCTAGGTTAGAAATGTCTCGTGCACCCACCAGTCCATCTCGACTGGTGTGTTACCTGTGGGCACCAACAACCTTCATATGCAGCAATCCGAGTAGCTAGGACTTAACCTCATACAAAGTGGGATGAACACTAGCAAACACTGTGACGTACTTTGAGTCCCACAATGAAATATTCTATTAAAGTAAAGCATTTACCAGACCACACATCCAAGAATAAACATGGAAGAAAATCCCTGTCCCTGCTCATTTAGAGCCTAATCTAAAATACTTTCACTGTAAATGACATCACTGATCCTCATAAACTGGACTATGTCCTTTTAGAAACCAGGATGCGTTAACTGCCGATACCGAACAGTTTGAAACATCAATAACTCTATATTTGTACATTGCAATTGGATAAATAGAAAGAATGTTCCTTTCAAATATAATGACATTTTCTGCTGTCCGTTGTTCAACTGCTTATCTTTGGACTGTGGGAGAAAACAAACAGAAGGGCTATCCAGGTGAGGTCCCTAACCCTCCCTAACCTCCCAATAGCATACCATGTCATGATTTCATGACTTGTTATGCCTGTGTGCCAAACAAAAGCTTCTGGTTGTTTGTGACCCTCAGTCCCAATGTTGGAGGGATGGAATTTCTCCCACTTTAATAAAAAGTGACCCTTGACTTAGATCAAGATCAAAGATCAAGATTACATTACTCAATAAGTCACATGCCAATTTGAACATTTTCAAACAAATTGAATCAACGCACAATTCATGAAAAAGTAATGACATTTTGGTCAAAATTGTAAACTGCAACTTGAATGCTTGGTAATGACACTGCATGAAAAGTGGGATTTTCGGCAGTATGCGGCTCCGTAAATTGTCGTGGAATTTCAGGTTTAAGGCAGTTTTCGGCAATTTGCGGGCAAGGCGGAAAACTGCCGGAAATTGTCGGAAATTGACGTGGGCCTCCCTTGGCAGTTGTCCCCCCATGACTCCCCTCCTAATTCTAGGGGAGGCTTTGACATGTAAACGAAAATGCTGTGAGCTATACAAATGCAAATCAGGGTTGCAGAGGGACATTTCTTAAAAGGTAAAAAATATCTGGTACAAATAGCTTATTAGACTCACTGAAAACACCCACACTGCGTGAGGAAGGTTGAATATGTAAACAGGTTTAATCTATTCTCATCTGAAAAGGATCCAGTTTAAAATCAGTAAACTTTTCAACTTTAAACTAGACATTAGTCTAGATTCTGGCCATTTTAAGTAAATATCTAATGTTATTAGAGTAATATTGGAAAACGTATCATCAGCATATTTGGTGAATTACACATTTTCTTGTAAAAAGGTTTTTACAAATGATTTCATTATATAATTTTAATTACTGGGCAAGTGATTCAATTGATAACGTGTAAGAGTTCATATATTCACTTGTGTCACTGTGTTCTAAACCCAATTTGCATATGGATTTCTGTAATGTTCTGTAGAATAACGGTTAGAATTCTGTCGCTGTCATCTCCGGTTCTAGAATGGAATCCTTTCTGCCTATAAAAGGAAACACTCACAAGAATCGATCATTTCTGCTCAGGAAAAATGATCGCACCAGCCACATTGATCCGAACTCACTGATCTCTACTCATTCTTCTTTCCGCCACAACGAGAAACAAGTGAGTTACCAGCAAAGCAGCAGACTTTAAACGATTTATTTTAACATGCCAGACTGAAGCGCTTCAAGCCTTGATTGAACCAAAAGGTAAAATGTTGTATAATTTATGTGACGTGTATTGGCTCACGGATCCGAAGGAAGGCAAATGTCCCCATGCTGTAAATTGTGTTTCCTAGCTCTCATTAATTCCTTCACTTTATTGTTCATCGTGAAAATACAGAGCACCCAAGCTAAAGGGTCTAACTAAACTACATCTGTATCTCTGCCGCAAAGCGCGACTCCCTTCTTTCACTTGTCTCTCTCGTCTCTGGCCAGCATGAGGCCGGAGACCTGTTTAGCCACGTGAAGCTGCGGATAAGGAGCAACTGGGGGGACGACCAGAAGACGCGCCTCTACAACTTCAGGGTCCACTCGCAACAGGTCTGAGGTAAGCGAGTGTGGAAGGTCGACCAACCCTATACCATCCAAGAACAAATGTCATAGAATAATAATAGTAATATAATGTGTCATTGATTATAATATGTAAATATTAGGGCTGTCAAATGATTACGATTTTTAATCAAATTAATCAGAGGTTTCAGTAGATTAATCATGATTAATCCACATATGCAACGTTTCTCCGGGGAGAAATAACAAACCGGGAGGTGTCCGGGTAATAGGGGTAAAAAACGGCAGCGTTAGCAGGTAAAACTCCAAAAAAGTGCGCTGAGCGGTCTGCCTCTCTCTCTCTCTCTTCATGGGCGTAAATCTGGTCTATGGGCGTAAATGAAATATATATATATATATATATATATATATATATATATATATAAATTATTTATGAGGCTGGGTGACCAATGACGACAGATCTGTCAACCAATCACGAGTGATTTTTCTTGTTTGAAAGTTGTGGTTTCATCCAATAAGGAGTAAGGATATTCAGCCCGCGGTGTCGCTGCATTCATATGCTAATTGGGGCCGTTCGCACCTGCGCCAGCTGATCGCCACCTACGTCAGAGTCTGTTTCCGACTATTTGTGGCACAGACGAAAGCGGCGTGCGCAGCTTGTAAATTGTCGGAAATTAGGGAGATTTCCGGGCGTTTACGGGGACGAAAATCCCACTTTTCATGCAATGAGACATACAACAGTTTGACAATTTTACTTTTATAATATAATGTGCACATTATTGTTCAGGAACAGTAGATTTTGCGACGGCTAATACAAGTTGAAAATATGTCTTACCCTCTTCTTGATTGTCTGTCTCCTTTCCTCTTTCCATTCCTACACCTCTCCTCATTTTACTTCTCATTTCATTGCTCTTCTTTATTTCATCTCCTCTCTACACTTCTTTTCACCTCTAATGACACGGTTCCTCTCCTCCTGTTTCCTTGTTTAATCTGCATCCTCTACACTTAGGTCTTTGTTTGCTCTTTTCACCTGCCCCTCTCCCGGTCCATCTGTCCGCAGTCACGTGAGAGTGTGCCTGCGTTAGCTGAGCTACTATTGGCTACCACCTGCTGGTTCCTGTTGGATCCTGACTCACCCAATAGGACGAGAGCATCAGCGTGTGGGTGGGGCTACGGGGCAGCACCTTGCCTGCAGCACAAAACCACTGACTCGCATTTAATCAGATTGGACAGGAGGCGAGCAAAGCATTGTCGCTCAAGAAAGGGAGGGACCAAAATACACATGACGCAGGCAGCAATTTGGAAATGAAGCAGCACTGTAAAATCATGTAGGTGGGTGGGACCCATTGAGAGGAGCAATCATCCCCATTACATTTACCTGAGACTCGTAGGGCAAGAAGGCGATGTTGATCTCTGTCAGAGTCTTGATGGTTTTGGAAGCGCGACTCTTGGTCAGCTCGTTGAAGAGAGGATCTGGGCAGGCTGTCACAGTGAAATACATACAACAGAATTACAGTCGGTGGCACACGTCTTTATGGGTAAGGAGATTGTGGTTCATTGGTTCCAATGAAATAAAACGTCTCAAGCATTCATAGTAACATGTTCGATAATCTTGGTTATGAGATTATCCTTGGTAACACTCATTAGATTGCAGGATGTGTCAGCAGATTTTTATGTGCTTTTTTACAGTTAAATGTCCCTGTAGCTTCATAGATGTTCCATAGATTTAATTTAATAAAGCTCATGTCTCAGAAAATGGCACCACCGAATAAAACAATCAAATAACAAATTGAACGTTGAGTACAACTGGTGATGAATGGGAAGAAAATTGTACAAAAAGGAAAAAGCGGATACGTGAACATGTTTAAAGACAAACGCGTTGTATATTGTACATTGTAGTATTGTAGCAAGTCTTAACGTAACTACTTACAGTCAGTGAAGAAAACATGGGCTGCCTTGTATTTAGCTGAATGAGGGTCTTTGAAGTCTCCGATGAGGGTGTGGACGGACTGAGGAGAGAGGAAACAGCGCTCTGATTGTTTCAGCGGGTACCACTCAGGTCATAGAAGCTTTATTGATACAAATGATGCTGCAAAAGCCTGAACATAAACCTCATATGTGACCTCATAAAAATGCTCCTCTATGCTGAAACTAATATGTTTTAAATGTTCTTTATTCTTTTCTCACATTAAACTATGAGTTAGTGTAGAAACAAAGCAGTGTGTGTGTGTGTGTGTGTGTGTGTGTGTGTGTGTGTGTGTGTGTGTGTGTGTGTGTGTGTGTGTGTGTGTGTGTGTGTGTGTGTGTGTGTGTGTGTGGTTTTTTGCAGCTGAGTAAACAGTCCTGTGTTTGGATTTCAGCAGGTTGTCTTCTTTCTCTGCTAGAATCCCATGGACACACCTCTGAACATGAACTATGGAGGAGAGAGAGCGCTTACTTTCTCCGTGGGTGTAATCAGGTAAATGGCCTCCAGGCTGGGAAGAGGCTCTCGTCGCTTCATGATGTCCTCCACGACTGGAGGAGCAGAGACACAGACGCATGTTCAGAGGAACCTACTCAGACAAACCAAGACTGAACCAGTTCAGAGGATGCAACATGTGTCTTACTGGTGATGCCCTCTGTCATGATGTCTGTCATCTTGCAGCAGGAAGACAACATCCTCATGCTCAGCTGGTCCACGATCAGTGCCTAGCAACAGGACATAGGACATGCACTCTCATGAGAGTCGTGTGTGTGTATCTTTTATGTATTTCATTTAGCTTTTTTTCAAATTCAACTTTATGATTGTTTGGAATATTTCAGCAGGAGATCAAACCACCAACATTGTGGTGAAAGTACCACCACTCTTCACTCTCCCCTCTGTGCATTCTTTTTAATAAGGGCTAAGAAAAAATTAATAATTCACGTAACGTCTGAATGTGCTAACTAGCCAAACTATTTTCCCCAACAAACAGTCCCTACTCCAGCAATGTTGCATTTACTATCAATGCAGACTAAGTTTGAAATGTTACAACAAGTACTTGGTTAAAATATTATTTAAAACTTAAATACAGAATCAAAGTTGCTGTCAATGCACTGACACAAAGATTGAAGGTTCAGCTCAATAATTGCAGATGCAGATCATAAATTGGTCAGAATATTTTCTGAAACAAATATCCATAACAAAGTTCCTTTTTTGATTGATTAGTCTGGATGAATAGATGTGACGATGCTGTTGGATGTAGTTGTTATGCTTACCTTCCATTCTCCCTTCTTCTTTACCTTCTTGATGACATCATTCATAATCTCTGTAAAATAAAAGTTAACATAGTCAGGAATCTGACGGGTAAATAAATGACCTGATTATCAAAGTTGTTTTATGGCATTTTTCAAGAGGGGCATAAAGAGGCCTGTGCACGCACATGCACACACACACACACACACACACATGTGGCTGGAGCCACAGCAGTGTGGGGAAAGCCCCATTTCTTTGTGATCGGGTAAATATGCTTCTATGTAGATTTTTCCTATTTACCGGTTGCATGTTTTAAAGTACTTTGCATGGCATGGTCGGGATGAGAGGCGCTGATCCAAGCAGATAATTAATGAACGACTTGGTGTGGGAGTTCGACACAACAGGTTTGTTGTGCTTTTAAGTATGAATTAAAATTCTTTGCTGGTGTTAATTTTGTATTCTTGTGTTGCAGTAATGAACCCGCTCTCCGCTGTCCTTTTATTAGTTCTGATTAGTTAGTCTGTTCCTGGTCCGTGGTATTTTCTCCCCTGTATGTTACAGATGTAAGAGCGGACTACTTTCATTTTTGTTTGTTTGTCATCTGGTCATTGTCCCTACATTTCTCGGTACCGTCTGCAGGGCTCTGGGTAGACAACCTGATCTTGTGTGAAAATGTGTCAGAGTTTATGTTGGGTCGGATTCCACTCGTAATGAATAAATATTGTTAAACTTTGTTTGCTTTCGTTTCTTATATTCATAAGTTAACATTAGCACCCCTGGAATAAAAGCATGATGGAAACAGTCAACCTCATGCTGGTCATTGATTTAGAAAATCCCGTTATACAATTCGTACACTGGAGAAGAATAACCTGCGAAACTCGAATACAACCTCCAACAAAGTCAGCGGCGACAGATGCACACGAGCGGGTAAAGCATCTGGATGGGACCTGGATGAAAACCTTATTAGTGATAGTCTCAAAGAACCCCGTCCACCATGAACACGTGGCGAAATGACCACGTTTATTCCACGATGTTGATATTGGCCTGCTCACAGGACCAAGCATCTGCCAGCTGTGTCAGGATGAATCCATTTAGGCTGAATTACTGTTTAACCTCATCGGATTGCAGTGAATATAAACCGCTAAGCCGCTGGCAAAGAACTGCGACCATGCAGATACTGAGGGATTATCAAAGATTAAAAAGGACTATTACAAAAAAGGATTACAGAACACATATCAAATAAATACCAGGTACATGGTCAAGTCAGCGTGTGCTTTTTGTCTGGAGTGGATTCCTCCAGGTGAAGACAGCTGCTTCTTTTTACAATGTAATGAGACACAATGACAGACGGGCCTGTGAAAGTTTCAAAAGTCCTGTATTTGCTCATCGCTAGCTCATCCTCATGTGTGACAAAATATACTATACAACATATTTTTAAGTTAAGCCAACAATATGGGGTGTTTAAAGGTTTTACTTTTTTTCTCAGTGTCAGACTATGACGAGCTAAAAGAGGAAGGACGTGATTGGTAAAAGAAAGCACATAGGGGCTTATTAATTAAAGAGAGATACTGTATACAGCTCATAGACACTATGACTGACTGATTCAGAGGAGCTGTAATTGACCCCCCTTTGGGACGGACGATAGCGGTAAGTATGCATAGTATTCTCTCTAATGCGTGAGATTCCTTTACTTAGCTTCAGTTTATTTCCGGAATCTTTTTGTCCTGAAGTAATACTTTGACTTTGGAGTAGTTGGGGAATAGAGACTAAAAATAAAAGCTGTCAAATTAAAGCTTGACTTTCATTCCTAAAAAGTCAACATGTATTTCATCCAGCAGTGGCTTCGGCTACAGGATGGACACAAAGAAAGCGTGGGGAGAAACGTGTCCCTCGTTTCCCTTTTCCTTGCTATTGTGCTTCTGTTTCCTCTTTTCTGATAAAGGTTTCTGGTATTAGCAGCTGCAGTGAGTGGCCTCTGCATCTACCTCCTGAGCTCTAAAGAGACTATTTTAACTTTCTTTCCAAAGGGAATAGAAAAATATAATGAAATGAAAATGGACGCCGGCTGCACTTTCATGACTGAGAAGGAAGATGAAAACCATGTCAGGAAGGCTCCTTTCTGACCTCCCAATAATACAGGAACGTACCAGTCTGACAGAGAGGAAGGGACCTGGAAAAACACAGTGCAACAGCTGTGTCAACTAAACAGGCCGAATGGCACACACACACATAGATAATCTCTCACATCCACTTTAACAGGATACACATTCTCATGGCAGAGCAAAGAAAAGAGCAAAGAAAAGCAAAATGACAAGCTAAAGAAAAAAAGAAAAAATGTTTAAAACATCCTTTTGCAAACTATTTGAGATGAAATACGATATGAATATATCTCTATGTATATGGATATATATATATATATATATATATGTACGTGTGTGTGTGTTTTGCTACGGGGGCAGAATGACGTGGCTCGGGGCCCTGACTCTACAGTGGCTCCTTCGCCTCAGAGTTCCCCCCCTTCAGGGACGCTCACCAATGAGTTCATGACCCATTTTTTCTCCAGCTCTCAGCTACAGAGCAGCATCACTCCTACGAGAATATGACCAGGCTGATCTCAGCGACATGGAAGCATGTCAGCGTGGTATCAGCCCTCCGCCGCTCGTCTCTACAGAGACTACATTAATCGTGTCAAAAAAAGCGTCACTTTTAAAACAAAATGTAAAACACACGTCTGTCTACATACATCAAAACAACCAGGCCATATATAAGTGATGCTGTATGATTAGCTTCTTTATCAAAGGTATAGTTAATGACAAAATGGAGGGAAAAAGTGGGATATTATGGTACTTTTGAGAGGAATTAATTAGTTATTTAATTGACAGAAATTGAATCAATGATCAATAACGACATCTTTTGAAATAGGTTAGTCATGCTTCTCAAATGTAGAGAATAAAATGCTCTCTCTTCCGTTATTGTAATTGATTGAAATTACTTTTCAGCATCGTTCAAGATAATATATCACTAAAGAATATAATAACAAAGTAGATTTCCCTCATGGCGAGGTTCATTTCATTACTGAGACTCAAAGGGTAAAGTAGCATGAAACAGGTTGCATTTTAGTTTATAATAATACATAAAAATACATATTGTCTAGACATGAAGTTTATATGAGAATTCTTTTTTTTAAACCCAGCGGCAGTCTGCTTTCATGGCCTGATATTAGTCTGCATCCTTGTGAGAAAAGCCTGCAATTACATAACAACCTAAGCAGCCGCACACAGCACAAGATGGCTGCAAGTAACGCAAACGAGGATCAGCAGTTTGAAGCCTCTCCGTCCTTCAACATTCATGTGGTCAGAGGTCCGGCGGGTGGAGGCGCGGTGCAGTTCACCCGGGGAAAACAGGAAGGGGAGTCAGGACCGTTTCCGATGATCTTTGGCAGAGGAGGATTGCAACAACCAACACATGATAACGCTTAAAAAATGTGTGTAAAGGCATTAAGATAACAAACACGAGAAATCGGACACTCGCACAACACATGGCCTCAGCCGCCCTTAATCACGGGACAGCAGGAGACTCAGATGAGTACGACAGCTCATTGGACCACATGAATGCTGCAGAAAAAGATACGTTGTCGTTTATTTGTTGATGCTTGTATATCTTTCTTCAGTTTGTATGATTTCACTACACCAACAGTTTATTCATTTATTTGAAGAATTCAGCAGGTATTTCACATGAATAAATTACAGGTCAACATCAGCAGGTTCACAAATAAAAGTCTATTATGCAACTGAAACTATCTATATCTCCAGGTATAGATCCAGTGTACAGTACATCCATGTACTCCTTTAAAACTCATTAAAAACTGAAAGATTTCATCAAAGCCCAAAGACTTAATTATATTATTGTCACTATAAAGAAACTAACCAGCGATGGATTTGATTGAAGCAGGAAATAAACTCACAGAAGGACAGTATATATGCAACTGTGACGCTGCCGGCTGGAAAAACCTGACTTTAGGTGAAGCCCCATCGACATCAACATCCTTCTATTTACACTCGCATTCTGGTTCAAATGTTACGTCATGCTCTTCTTTCTGTTCCTTCTCTTCACATTCTGTATGTCTGCAAAAGGAGGACTAGGGAGGCAATCGCGTGCTGCTGAGCGGGGTGGGAGGAGGAGGAGGAGGAGGCCTGCCAGCTCTGACACAGCACTCTTCCTCACAAGGGGAATTCATTAAGATTATCAGCAACTGCCACCCTGAAATAGAGAGCTCTATTCCAGCCATCCCCTCCTGCTCTGCAGCCACGGCGACATGATATTTCATAAATAATTTATTTGGGACTGTGTGCGTTTGCAAGTGCATTAGTGTTGTCTGTGTGTGTGTGTGTGTGTGTGTGTGTGTCTGTCTGTGTGTGTGTGTGTGTGTGTGTTTGTGTGTGTGTGTGTTTGTGTGTGTGTGTGTGTGTGTGTCTGTCTGTGTGTGTGTGTGTGTGTGCGTTTGCACGTCTGCCTTCCCACTTCCTTCTTTTCTTCAAAACACAAAGAGGAGAACATACACACATCCTGCAGATTCTGAAGAGGAATATTTCAGTATAGTTTCAATATGTCAGTCCTTGTCAGTTCCATATTGGTGGGGAGCAACAGGAATACCTGGAGTGCCTGGACAAAGGAGGAACAGCTGGCCTTTCCAAATAAGAGAATAAGCCACACCAAAATTCCTAAAACTCACGAACATGCTGAACTTCATTTGTTTTAACCACAAGGCGAAATGTGTGATTTTAGGGGGTAGATGTTGGAGCTATTGAGTTCATCCATCTGATCAGTAGGCTAACAATTGGTAAACACCTTTCTCTCCGCACAGGAAAAACCAAACCAGGCGTCACCGTGACGTCAACACTCTGGGAAGCTGCAGAGTCGCTGCGCCTGGCTTCTGTTTGCCAAGACATTGATCTTTGGACAGAGCAGGCCATACATTCCCTCCTCTGTCCCGCCTACACGCTAAACGAGGCTAGACACGGCAATGTGCTTATCTCACAATTTAAAACTAGGACTTAAATGTTGTGACATGACAAATACACTGACATCGTTATTACAACAGTACAGATGTGTCCCAAACAGTGTTAGGCAAGTTACTTTAAAAACGTAATACATTTTGTATTACTTGTTACTGTCATTTCAAAGTAATTTGTTACATTATAATATTACTGTCTCTGAATTGTAAGGCGTTACACTACTACTGCATTACTTTTAAGTTACTTTCACCAAAACAACTGGAAATATATATATACACAGGTTGCGATTTGACAAAGAAGCAGAGGGGGGGATGTTTTGTTTTTTTTATTCATGGACAAGAACATGTGACTTTTAGCTCGCATAACTAGGGAGAAGAACGCAAAGGGTAGACCGGCCCTTTTTCGGGTCCGTGGATAAGTCCCCATCACAACACGGCAACAATTTTAATGTTAATTTAGTTGTTTTATTATTGGCTCCTGTAAAGTAAGACGATGTGCTCAGTGCCGGCGCTCCGCACACGCACATCGCGCACTGCGCCAAAACATCTGGGACGATGAAAACCATCACAGTAGGCTACTAGTATAAATAACAAATAAAATATGTTAAAGCCTGTTAATATGCAAAACCAATGCAAAAGTAACAGGCCATCACTCACAGCTCTTTAATAATAAGAGCAGCTCTGCGCTGCTCTTATTATTAAAGAGCTGGTTCCTATTCTCTGCTACGGAGACCCCCCCCTCAGCGCAATGAAAGTTTCCCCCGATGGGATCCAAAGTCCAACTGGCTTGATGCTCACTTTCACGCGCACGGACGGTTTGGCTACGAGGAGGAAGCAGAAGCACAAAGAGGGGAAACCGATCCGCGTCACGCGCGCACGCGCAGCCTGCGAAGTTCCGGCACTAAAATGTTACAATGTTTCTGTGTTGGATGACGTTCAGAAATATGCGCCGTCTGCCTGAAGGTGAAGGTGAAAATGCATTGTAACGCGCGTTACTGACCTTTGTACCGAGTAAATTTTACCCTTTTTTTTGTGGAATGCCTTACATTACCACGTTACAGCAGAAAGCAATACATTACAGTAAGTACATTACTTTTGTACGCGTTACTCCCAAACTGGTCCCAATTGATTAGACTATGAAGATGCAGTAACAGTAGATGCTGGAGATTTAGCAGTGCATACTCCATGGGATTGGAACAGGATTTTTCTTCCACCTCTGCCTTCACAGCCCTTAACACACGAGGACAGAAGGAACCCAATGTGTGATGTGATTTGTGACTTTGTGGATCACAAGTGTCCCTCTGATCATTTTCATAATATGAGTAAATTCTTCAAAATACCGTGAACAAGTTATTGCGACGGCAGACTGTTGGTTGAGCATAAGAAAGAAAGGCACTGAATATATAAACAATATAACAATAAGTGCATGTCTTTGCAACGTGTTAAAATGTTGTCTCAATGTTAAAACATTCATAATATTGTGTCCGTTAAACAGCAGGGTTGTAATTGACTGGAATAACTGCTGAGCTCATTGAATTCTATGAGTACACCAGCTCAGGTGGTTCCTGGCTGCTGAGATCCTCATCGTTCAGCTTCATTTTCTGTCTCTCGCTCTCTGCGATGCTCACACGCAGCGTCATGGGGAGGGAGGGTGAGAGCTCTGCTCACTGCCCATCCCCCTCCACCCTCCTCCCGGCCGCTACATCCACTGCTGCAGAGAGAGAAAGACCAACGATGCTCCCTACCACCTCCATTTCAACTCAACCAAACGGAGCGCAGGTGTAGCTCGCTGAGTTCCTGCCTCGACCTTCTGGGAAACACACACGAGTGACACGAAGAGGCCGTACGGTGTTCCTGCCTTTAGTACAAACTGCAATCGACAGAGAAACGATGCAGAAGATGCGAGAATATTGGGCATGTCAAGCAGTATTATAGTGTTGCAGATGTTCAGATGATATACATTTTAGCATTAGGTCTTTGTTTGGAAAAATTGGCCATGTTGCCAAAAATACCTTGCAGGCTGTCAAAATGGCGAACTGTAAAATCTGCTTCAACGCCACAGCGAGGCTAGCTAGCATTTCAGTTACATAGTGGACACTATTTATGACAACATTATCAGATCATTTCAGGGACATATGACCGATGACGTTTAAGTTCAATTAAGCAAACAAAATGGGACGGAAACGTTGTCGTTTGAGATGCTAAATAGTCACGGCTTCATACACCAACATTCAGCCCACTATTTCATTACATCTGCTACATTATTCAATTTACTCATGCTTTAAAAGAAGGTCTGCATTTTGGGTAATGTGTTGCTTCAGGCTCAGCTTCACGTGGGAGGTTTGATTTGCAGCCAAAGCACGAACCCTTTCCCCCCCTATAGCACAGCAGAAAAACAGTGACTCTGTGAGACTGAGAAGGTGGACGTGTGTCTGCACGTGCGCGCGTGTGATGGGGTGGGGGCCGGAGAATTTGACTAATGTGGCAATGATCCTGTCACAATTTAAGACATTTGGAGATTTGGCGGTCCTATTGCCGGAGAGAGAGACAGAACGACTGCTTGGATTTCTGTAGCAAAATGTCAAATCAAATCAATAAGATGAAAAAACAGTGGTCATCAAATGAAGCAAATCCTGCACCGTGTGCCCGGCTCGTTGGAAATAAAGACACTGCGCTTATGGGGGGAAATAAAGGAGAGCACCAGTGATGTAGAGGCCACCATCAGTCTTTAAGTCACTGGGTAGGCCTGTCTGACGTTACCCAGCTGACCATGCTGAGTTGAACCGAGCTGCGCGTCCGCGTTAAGGCCTGCATCAGCACCACGCACCCCGCAGCTACCGCAGCATCCGCCGGAATACAAGAGTCCAAATAACAAAACCAAGCACTAGACGTCCAGACTACAATCCGGCGATGACAATGCAGGATTACACGGATTGATCAGTGGCGCACTGCCAGCAGAGGACATGCAGCGAGTGTCACTGGACGGTGCAGCGCATAGGCCTATACACATAATGCGGATTTTTTTTCTTTCTTTTTTTTGCGGAGCGGTGATTTAAAGAGCAACTTTCTGGTTTCTCAGGCGCAATCCGCCATTATTCCGTTGCGGGGCGGACAGCAGCTGGGTTCAGCTCTGACGCGTCGGTGCAGAAAGGGTGTTTTTACGCAACCGTTCCATTCTCCTTCAGAAGGGTGAGGCACTGTTGGGATCAGGGAGTCCCACGGACCCGCTGTATTAAGCAGCATTGCGTTATTTTATTAGCTATAAATCACGTGAGGAAACCTCAAACGCATTCGAGCAAAGCCACACTCAACCTTGCCGCTGCAGTAGGGAGGCTATAAGGCGTACACATAGGCTACAGTCGCATCTTTTCTGCATCCCCCTGGAGCAGGATTTCTCCTCTCATCCATCGGCTGATCGCCGCGGGATAAATCCATTTTCACGTCTTCGCCGCTTGGAATACGATTGCGCATCCGCAGCGCAGCAGTGAGACAGTACAGCAGCCTCTGCGGGTCATCCACAGACCCCTCGCATGCATGGCTGTGTTTCGTACTAGGGTGCAACGGCACATCGAGAGCACCACCTTCATCGCCATCATCACCATCCTCCAGATGCACTGTAGCCTGACATCCGCATCCCCCCCTCTCCCCCTTCCCCCTCCAAAAAAACCCACGCAAACAAACACGACCGCCTTCGATAGCAGCGCGCATCCGACAAGAGTCAGAGGAAATCAGGCTAATAAAGAAATCATCTTACTTTCGCCGACCACTGCCTTTAATCCGATAGGTGCCATGATGCTGCCGAGTGTCAGACTGAGTGTTCTCCCTCTGCTTCTTTCCTCGCTCTCCCTCCCTCTCTCTCCCCCCCCCCTCTCTGCGATCACCTCACATCGCTGCGGAGGAGAAACGTCACTGCGTATCCTTACGCATTATTCCCTCAGTGGCGATGCTGGAAGTTTACAGCATGCGGATGCTTAGATACAACTGAAATGGATTCATACACCCGTGTACTTGTTCTAGAGTCCCTGATAAATCCGCATGTATTAATCGCATGTATTAATCGGATCAAAAAGCATAAATTCCATTTGGTGTCATTTCAGTGAGGGTGATCGGCCTACACTGAATTCCTCTTAATGGATTAATGAGGCTGTTAAAAGTTCCCACAGAATGTACTCAAACTGCTTAATTTGCCAACATATATTAGTTAAGTGGAAATTCAAATGGAAATTCTGACAGCGTTCGGTTGAAGCTTCATTTTATTTAGTCGATTTAATTTATCAGCAAAGTGGTGAAGAAGTAGTGACGATTATTGTTGTATATAGCCTACTGTATGCATCTGAAGTATTTATAGAATAACGAGCATTAATATCCATGAAATCTAGCGAATAAATAACAATACTACAAAGCGTCCACCAGAGGGCAGCATGCATCTTTCTGCAAACGGAGCATTACGGAAACCTTTTCTATGCCCGTCAAACTTATATTTGTACTCAAATTGCATTGGACTTTAATAGGGCTTTAATAGGACTTTAAATCCTCAACGCAAACACATGTACACAGGCTACAAATGCGTTTGGCTCGTATTTCAAATCGTCATTCAAGCCGCGTCGGAGGCCGAACAACGTGTAGCTGCACGCGCACACCGCGCACAGTCAATGTTTAACAACGTATTGGCACACTAAAGCCAAAGCCGTGGTTGTGGCCACACCCTACGGGAGGGCCGCCCGAACACGTCGGACCAGTGATGACTCCCGGAGGGTGTGAACCAGGCCAGTGTTCACCTCCCCCCTGCGCTCCTCCTCACCACCCCGCAGTCCTCCACCTTCCACCCGGGAGAGAAGACACGCAGCGCCTCTCAGGAGGAAAAGGATTGTACCCGGTGGATATCTGCCTCGGATATTTGAGACCACTGCAGGACGTGTTCTCCCGTTGAGCAGAGCCCGTAGAGCAGCTCGGATACTCGGTTACTCGGCCCTGGGTCTGTGCTGTAATCATGGGGGACGTGGTTTCCTCTCACCTGGATGAGGGAAGGCGGGAGGCGATAACAGGTGAGGCAGAGCGCGGGGTGGCTGTGGTTGGGGTGGCCGATGGAGACAGTTACGTGAAAGTTATTTTATTTTATTTGATGTGTTTGGGCTGCTTTTGCACAAAATTGTATGAAAACGAAACTGGTTTTGTGTATGGTCCAGTTGGGGAAACATGACTATATCTTCACTATATAAGGCGTGGTAATGTGTCTAATGGGTCGCTTCCAATAAATTCTAAACTAATTCCGTTTCTCTATTTGTCAGAAACCTGGCGTGAGTTGGACAGGCTCTGTTATGGATGAAACTGACCTTTTAACTGAGCTGTTTCATTGACCTGCATAGGGAAATCCGTTATACCCTCAGCATGATTTACGTTCCCTCTTACTGTATCAAACTGGACCCAATACCTGCAGACACCCGGCTTCTTAACTCCCTCTCTCTCAGCAAGTGTCCACTTTCCCGTTTCATTAGAGGACAAAGCTTCTCTTTCATACCAGCGTATTGTTGCCCTGCTCCACTTGAACCGGCCTATTTCTCAGAGATAATGAGTAGGTTGCCAAAAGGGGAGCATGTTTGTATAAGTTTGAGACTGCCTGCTATTTAAGTTTCAAATTGCTCCAGCCTCCTCTGTGTATCGTGCAGGTCTGTGTGGTTATTTTCCAACTAGGAATGGGAGCAGAGGAATGATGCAGAAGCTGAAACGCTGCCATGAATATGTAGGCCTGGGTGATTCCATAAAAAGATATGTATGTTCTTATGTATGTTCTTGAGGTCCAGAACACTCGGTGTGCTTGTTGCTGCTGTTTCATATGAACCAGAAAGAGAAATGCTGTCAGAAATGCTGGGAAGTAGTGAAAATACCATTGATACAAGCTGGTTTGCGACGTTAAATGGGTGCTGTTCCTCAGGGTGTTTCTGAAGAGACTGAGTGTCGTACTGCGGAAATTATTAAAACAAATAATCAGCAAGAAATTGATAATTAAGAGATCAAATATTCTTTGTTTTTTTTAATGCTTCATTAATAAATAAACAATGCATTATATATATATATATAATATATATATATAATTATATATATTTGAAATGGTAAAGTAGTGCAATACTTTCATGATACAAGTCTGCCTGAGGGAGACCCACACGTGACGAGGTGAGTGATTGGAGGCGGGGGGAGAACAGTGAGTCGTTGAGGTAAAGCAGGTGAGAACATGTCGCATGATTAATGGCTGAAACCGCTGCCTCGCTCTCACACAACCTCCATCTGTGTCATCTTGATCTGCAGGACCTTTGCACCAGTGCACATTAATGCCATAACAGACCATGCCTTGAAGTGCTTTGAGTGTGCATGGGTGGGTGTGAGCGCGCTGTGGAGGGGGAGGGGGGAGTGAGTGTGGGTATTCTACTCAGTATTGCTACATTGGGAGTATTGTTTGGAGTGTGTACCTCCCAACAAGGAGGTTTCTTCATCCTTGCTGCACGAGCACATTCTCAAACAAGCATCTCCTCCCGTGTGAGCCGCCTGAATACGGATACAATATGACCCGTTATGAGCCGGTTTTACTTGCCAGGTAAATAATGAGGACCATCCCTAATGAAGGTCTTGCAGTTGTTTCTATAGTATGTGTGACGGAACAAGACTGGGCCTTTTTTAAATGAAAGCAAAAGCTTGTTCATTCAGGTTTGCAGCTTTGCTCAGAAATGAACCTATTCGTATCGGGTCGGGCACCACTGCACCTCCCATCGGATCCGAAGTCGCCCATCTTCTACACGGGTCAAGAACTGTCAACCGGGTGGGGAGTTGGGTCAGACGGAAGGGACGTGGTGGTACTGGTACTTTTCTTCCTTTTAAATGGGACTGCATGGGGTTCATTGGTCTTTGCTCATCCAGCCTACATGTGTTTGGTGGACCTACGGAGATGTCCTTATGTCTTGTGGGGGATAGCAAGTCTTCACAAAATCAAACAAGAAAAGCGATGTTTGGTTTTTGACCAATCTGACTTGTAGAGACGAAACCGATCCCCATGTCGCAGCCAACAAGCCATGCGACCGTGTGCCAGGTCACCGAGGTGCGAGCAGTGCCGGTATCGTTGGCAGCAAGTCAAACAGGTTTTTGGTGGGTGATGGTCTCTGCCGTGTCGTCCCTTTGTCTCCCATTCGAATCTCAGGGTGCAGCCAGGGGGAGGAGAGTGTCTAGTTGTGGACCCTCTTCTATGCGCTTCCCAGATTAAGTAGTTTTTGTAGACATCAGCACACAGATGGGAAGTTAGTAGTCACATTTGATGTGGTTGAGTTGAGAGTGAGCATCTGAAAGTCCGAGGTCGTCATTCACTGGCAGAAAATGTCCGATGGCTCCCTCCAGGTTGGGAGTCCGTTGATGTGAAGGATTTGAAGTATCTTGTTGATAACTGAGGATAAATTGGAGCACGGGATCAAATGGCGGCTTGGTATCGCGGAGGGAGCTAAGTTGGAAGGGAAAGCTTTTCATTTAGCTCTTTGTCTGCTTCATGACCCTGAACTATGGTCATGAGCTTCAGTTAGTGGCTGAAAGCATGACATTGAGAATAGAAGTAACCTTAATGAGTTTACTCTCTCTCCCTTAGAAAGGGGGGCCTTGCTTTAGAGATTATTCTGCCATGTCTGGTTGGTTCGTTGTGGTACAGTGAATCTAATTTATATACCACTTCAGGTTTTTCCTTGGCCTTATAGTTGGCGTATGAGGGGATAGAACCTAACCCTTTGGCATGTTGACCCCGATTATAACAGAGGATTGAGTATGTGATTTATGATGTGGGCTTTGTGCCCCAAACACTGCCCATGTACAATTATCCAGTCTACTTACTTTGGCACAGCAAGACAACCAGTAGAAAGTACTAACACTAATCATGCTGACATTTTCACCGGCCGGGAAGAGAGTTTCTATGAAACATCCGTTATCCACATTAATAGAATGGCCAAATAAAATGGATAACATCCATATTATTTGCAAAAAATAATGTTAATAAGAAATAGCCATTCGGGACCCCAGGGACGACAAAGTGTCTGCATTTAACTTGAGTGAGTCACCCGAAACGAATGGCGAGACATTCCTGAACCATCAGGGCTTTTTTTTCATATAAAAAGTATCAAGATTGATTAGTCAGCCCTTCTAAACACTGGATTTAAGAGGAGTCATTGCTTTAGAAATCTCTCTCCTCCAGCCGGCATCTGCTCCTCGTATGACGCAGAGTGTTTTAACAACTTTGTGTGTCCCTGACTCCCTCCGTTCTCTCCCCGTGCACACTGTCCCGTCAGCGCTTTCCTTCCTGCTCTCCCACTGCATGCCTGCTCTTCCCTTCCTGCGTTGTCCCTTCCATAAACATCATGGTCAACTCGGTCTGCTGCTGACTGAGCCAAACGCGCTGCCTCGCAAACTCAAACTCATTTTCCACCGAAGGAATGCAGGAAAAGCTCACGTCCCCTCCAGCAGGTCTGTTTGGACTATTTATTAGGATACCGCTCGCATAACAGCGGTGGGAAAGAAACGCTGAGTCAAGGTGTGGAGAAGATCTATAGGCCATACAGGAACTGAACTGAATTTTTAAAAATACTTTAATCTAATTTTTCTGACCAATATGCCACAACCCAAAAGTGTTCCATTGATAAAAATAATATTTATATACTAATAGTTGTATTTTGGAACAATGAGACTATATTTCTATTAAATTGAATGGTGCAGCCAGAATAAAGAGTTTTGACCATATTGGCGGGTTTATAAAGACTCTTGCAGCTATGCAAAAGAATTCCGTCCCAAATGTTTTACTAATGATAGCGCTGCACCAGATAGCTTTGACATAAAGTGCTGATAATAATGTTTGGTATCTCTTTGTTGAGTGCTGCACAAGAGGGACTATATATTTCTTGCCTGCTTTTGCATTTCATTATACGGCACTTTCCATAAAGTGCTGATAGCAGCAGTGAAGGTTGGAGCCTTTGTGACATTGTGTGTTTTCAGACAAGTATGTCCACACACGGGAAGTGGACACAGCAGATATTAAATAAAAAGATATTTTTTTTTAATTTTTTTTATTTGACTGTATCTAAGAAAAGAAAACATTCCTTGGTGATTGTTTTGTGTAGTGTGGATGTTTCCTGATGTTGTGTGTCTGTCTGTGTGTCCTCCTGCAGCTCGCACCACAGAGGTGATGAAGCAGTTCAGTGACGTGTACAAGCAGCAGTACGCAGTCGCTCTCTTCAACAGCATCCGCTTCGAGATCGAAGGAGGAGGAGCACCGCAGTCACAGCTGCTTCACAGGAAGGCGAGTGCATTTTATATATAATGTAGAATAAACCGCTGCTTCACAGGAAGGCGAGTGCATTTTATATATAATATATAATAAACAGCTGCTTCACAGGAAGGCGAGTGCATTTTATATATAATATAGAATAAACCGCTGCTTCACAGGAAGGCGAGTGCATTTTATATATAATATATAATAAACGGCTGCTTCACAGGAAGGCGAGTGCATTTTATATATAATGTAGAATAAACGGCTGCTTGGGCTCTCCCTAACTAGACAAATTGTTCCGGCTTTGTCAACTAATGTATTTTTTGATTTAATCGTCAGAACCATAAAGAGTTTCTTTACAAAGAATCACACTAGTTGAAATGTGGTGTTTAGCAGATGTACTTTCGTTTTTTTCAGTCTGAATGACTAATCGACTCAGGATATTCTTAGTCAAGTAAGGGGGAGCCTTAAAACTGCTTAATGGATTGAAATATGAAAGACAAACTATTCAAGGGCACAAAGTATTTGGGTGTGGCGGAACTTGTTTCTGAAATGTACAACATGCGTTTGACTGTTTTCTCTCCCAAGGAAATCCGATTTTATAATCAGTGTATTTTTTGATTGAAATAATTGGTTTGAAGGATCGAAGCTGGCTACTAATTTGACAAACTGAAACCTCTCCAGTTTTTCTTTCTTAGACGCCACGAGCCGTCACATTAATTTACTCCGTTGTTTTTATTTAAACAGTTTATACATGAAACACTCATCAATGGAAGCCTTGTCAGGCAAAGGGCGCTGGATGTGTGTCACTGAGGATGAATGGGCTCATTCTTGAGGTCCGTGTGCCAGTGGGAACCTCCCCAGCGAGGCCTCTGCGCGACCACGTTCGGTTTTACCTCTCATCTGTGCGGTCGCACGACGCACTGTCGGTCCCAGTGTTTGATCACATTTTCAAATGACTGAGGGGGAAGTGGAGCACGTTTCACCCACTTCTGTTAAAGTGGTGTCGCTGCTTGTGAGTGCTTATGGCACAACAGCAAGTTAGGCACATGTGACTTAACTAAAACACTAATTACATTTGAAATGTATCCAATAGAATAATTTAATTTAGCATGTATTCAAAACCTTCATTGAGCTGATCAAGCCGTACAACCTAATGCAATAACATCAGCCATTCGCCTGCTCGGACCTAATCGACAGCGACGCTGCCATTGATGCATTATCTGTTAGTTGTGTTTGGTAGTAAACTGCAACAAATCAGTTCTCTAACCCAAACCCCTGGTAATATTTGCTCCCCCCTGGGTCCTTTCCTCCCTCTCAGCGATCTCCGTTACAGTACAGCATGATTTGAAACGGGACAGAACTGAGTAGTTATCACCTGCCCTGTACCAGTAAAGGAGCCTCTCTGAATAAACCCAGTTTAGGAAAAAAAATGATGCTTAACTGCTTCACAATGACTTTTCAGGACCCTCTGGCAGGCCGGTCCATCTTCTCTGGGAGTCTGTTTCAGTATCTGGAGGAGAACCGGAAGTGGAGGAATCGCTTTGTTTCTGTGCCAGACAGCTACACCATCAGCCTCTATGAAAGCAAGACCGTGAGTGCCATTTGTTACTCCACTGAACTGGTATCCGATCGGGACCCTTGTGTTAAAACAACTTGCTATGTTTTTTTGTTTTTTTTGTTGTTGCCATCTCTCCAACAGGCACACGAACGAGGCCTTCACCCGAAAGGAACCGTCAACTGCGCTGGGTACAAGGCCCTGACCACAATAGAGGAGTACATGGAGCTGATTAACAGCAGCCTCCCAGGTAGGATGACACAAAATTATGAATGCACAGTAAATGCAACATCATTAAATCTGGCTACAAAAGGTTGATATAGCTTTTTTTCTGCATTTCTACATACTGTTTCTTATTGGCCTGGTATTGAATCAGCGTCATTAATTGACAGTTTACTTAAAAACAATGAAGTCAAAGTAAACAAAAAGGATTACTCCTTTCCAGATATTTTTACACATCTGTTCCCCAATTAACCTGCTTTAATCCAATCTGCTCCATCATTTTTTTATTTTTGTATTTCCCTCAGTGTCTATAAAGCACTTTCTGGCTCTTTCTCATTCTCGCTTTGTCATGTGACCTGTTGTCAAGGTGTCAAGGCCAAAGCGGGCAGCAATCCGTTCATCAAGTGTGCGTCCCAGTTCCCCCTCATCCTGTGGCACCCGTACGCCCGTCACCACTACTTCTGTGTGAGGACGGAGAAGGAGCACAAGAAGTGGCACGCGGTGCTGCAGGACTGCGTCAGGCACAGCAACAACGGTAACTCCACGCACAAGGCACGCGACGGCCTCACTTTAGAGAAGTAACGCCACTTTAAAAAAAGTGTTTGTGGCAAATGGGATTATATATGGGGAACTGCGATGAGCAGAAAACATGATGAATCGTTGCATTCAGGTGTTCCCGTCTTTCTCTCTGTGCTGCGGGCCATTTGCGGCTGTCTCTGGCTTTCTACCTCGCCTGGCGGTTCAGACGCGTGTGTGTGTGTGTGTGTGTGTGTGTGTGGCTCACAGTGTGAAGCCTTTACATGCCTTCTGCGTGAGGAGGTTGATCTGTGAATGTGAGATGCAGCAGGAATGATGGGCATTCGTTTTATTTCAGCAGTCTCGGCTACAGCGAGACGCTTTGCCATCGTTGGATCGGAGCCCCAAATGTTACACATTTCACAGCAAAGATCACTCAAATAGTATGAGAGACTTTATTTATCTGCTGAAGAGCGATTCTCTTTTTCCTGCTCAATCATATTTAGGGACACTGGGTTGTAATACACTTAACTTTTCGTTTTCACTAAAATTCCTATAAATCCTAATAACCTAAATATCTGAAAATATTTGATTCAGCGACATTAAACAAATGTATCCAATGTTTTTCTGATTGTTTCTCACTCAAATGTGAACATATGTGAGTTGTCTCAGTTTAAAATAATTGCATCTCTGATCACTGGAAATGTTGTTCAGAATTTTTTTTCTTTTTGAAGACATGGATTCGAGCTTCAAGACATTTTTATGGGTGTTTTTTTCCAAGAATAGAAGAAGCAATGAATCAAACCTAAAATAGAAATAATAATGAAAGGCTTTCATGTTGAAATATTAGAATTGTTTATTTTGACACCATGAAAGCGCAGCGATGCACCGTGCACTTTAACCACGGAGTCATTGTAATTCATGGCATCCGGAAAGAATATATCCAAAGTAACTGCAACCAAACTATGTTAATAAGTTAAGCTAAATGCATAATAAGCAAAAGATCTTTCCCCTTTTTATCAGAGTTTTCAAAATGGTACAGGTGGTTTCACCTGACTTTCTTTGTTTGAGCATCATTATTTGAGTTCAGGCTTATGTTTGTGCTTTGATGGTGTTTTGCAGGATACTGAGGTGCGTTCTGTACAAAATAGATATTGTTTGTTTTATCCGGGTGGAGTACAACTCTTGATCCGCTAATAAGGACCGTGACTCTTGAGTCATCGTGTTTAGAGAGACATGCCCGAGGATGTGCGAACATAACGTAAACCATTTTTTTGTCTCGGCCTAACAAGGCCACTTAGAATGGCACCTCATTGGTATCGAAGTATCTAAAGTGGCAGGACGCATCGGCCCGCTTCCAGGCCTTGTGTGCCACATGGCATGTTGACTCAAACTGCACATCATTAAAAATCAATTTTGTAATTAGCAGGTTCACTTAAATAAACGTTTTGCAACAAAGCTTATCGAGTCAATGAGCTGCCTTCGTTTGAGGCGGATCAAGGTCACTATTGGGGTTTGGTGTGTGTGTGTGTGTGTGAGCGTTGGATCTTTCACTCAATGGGCTGAATAGCGATTTGAGACGGAAAGAATCTGAAGGAGTCCAAACGGTGGAGAGGTGGAGATCAAAACACGAAACGGAGATTCACAGCTGCTGCTGTGAGCGTGACTGGGCTTGTTCGGATGTGCCTGGCTGCAAAGAAAGCTGGTGTGGACAGAGATTCTAGATGGAGCAAACATTATTCATAATGTTTCTCATACCATGATGAACTCATGACCATATCAATGAAGATTTTTGGCTATATTCTCTTAACAGTTTTTACGATTACAAATCTAAGATACACAGTAACATCTTAAATGAACAAATAACACACCATAATACATTGACTGTACTCGTCATGTTTACGTAATTACACCGACAGTAAATTCACATTTTCTATGCTACTTCTGTAATTATTATAACTTGAGGCAAGACACTATGGTCAAGACGATTTTAGGCTGTTTTGCTTCTACAACATGGTTTATTTCAAACTAGTAGAAATAAAACAACAAAAATAAACGTTTAGGGCTTTACTTAGTGAATGAAACATTGATATTTCCGCATTCACGAAGCCAACATTTGGCTACAAATGACCCTAACTTTCAAGTACACAAGCATGTGGTTTTACAATACCGACCTGTAGGCACGCACACAAAAATGAAATGCAGTTTGTGTTGTCTGAGCTCAGCTTCCCTCACAGCACAACAGCGCAGCACTACTTTAAGTGATGGTCAGCAGGCATCCTCCCGTCGTTGTAATTATCAGGTCTGCAGCATCACATTACTGAAAGATGGAGGAAAGCGTGCACGTTAGTTTGTCTGAACGTTTCCACTGCACGTTGAACCACACACAGCTGGCTGACAGAAGTTACCAGACCTGATCCAACCTCTTGTCTCTCGGCCAACTATCTGGGAGTAACCCCTAACCACACAGCCAATGGGCACATTGCATTGGAAGCCCAACACCAACTCGTGGGCACACATGTTCTGACGGCAAACAGAGTCTTTCTCTTGTCTGTATCCAGTCAAGCTAAAGCTCACCTGTTACTTCTCCAACGCTAGCTGTTGGAGCACGCTGGGTGAAGCCAGAGTCCCTGCCGTATAATTCCAGCAGTGGGGAGCAGGTTGCTGCTGTTTTACTGTGGCCATGGCTGGTGTCTGCGTGGATCGGCATGTGTTCGGCCTGCGTTGACACGCCCTGTCCCACCGGTGTTTGGAGGAAAACCAGAACCGGTAAAAGACCTTTACTGGGCGTGAGAAATGTTTTTGTTTTTTTTACAGCCGGACCCCCGGCCCTTCCCGCAGTTTCATTCATCCACACAGATTTGAAACGGTTGCACGCAACACCTTTTTAAAAGGATGTTTATAAATCATAACTAGCAAGTCCGAATGGCTGTAAATGGCATGCACTCGAGTGAGAAATGACCTGTGCACCTACCCCTTCCAGAGCATGTTGGTACAGAAAATACACCAGAGAAGCCAGAGTACACAAAGAATAAGCTCGTAGGCGCACAAAAGCTTCACGCAAAGCAGTTCCTCGGCTGATTGCTGACACTATGCAGCTGGCGTTGATAAGTAAAAACCACAAGTTAAATGTAAAACACGGACACACTGAAGATCCATTTTGAATTCGCTAAAGCTGTTTCGTCCTCAACAGCTCGCCAGTAAAATGATCGGCTGCTGCTTTGCATTGCTTTAACATCACGATTTGAAAAAGATCCTGTTAATACGCTCAAGTAACGAGTGGCTTCCTCGCAGGATTCAACAACTGCTAAAAGGAACTTGGCTTTTGATATTTGTAGGACTTTTTTTGTCATTTTTACTTTTATCAATTGATTAAGGTAAAGAACTAAATCAATGAGGAGATGAATTGAATCTTTGGCTTCTAGCCCTTGTTTTGGGATCAGCAGTCTAAGTCTTCTCCCAAACTGGTGCTGGGCCACTAGAGAACCATCAATCAGGGACCAGTCTCCACCCCCACAGCCTCTAAAACCAGCAGCGGCCCCCCAGTTCTGATTTACAGACCTCACACTAATTCCTCTCTGCAAGAAAGAACCCTGCATTCCACAGGACAGCAGTACGGACAGGTCTGTGAACAGAGTCTGGTGCGTTTTGCATCTATTGTGTCACGTCCAGACAATATATTGGCCTTAATATGGATAATAAACCATTCCCTCAGTACCTACTGCTGGCGACAAGCATCCGCTAAGATGGCCTTTTAGGACCTCGTGGGTTTGGCTGGTTCCATAGGAGGCATCATGTAGGGGAATCCTGCTCGTGCATGTCGGCGGATGCCACAGCAGTGTGAGGGTCTGAATGAAGTGTTGAGAACCTTTGATCATGTGACCACAGGTGCCTTCAAGCTGATGTCTAATCGGACAATATCCAATGCTTAGTGGGTTTTCAAAATGTGAAATCAATTGAACCCTGGGGAGAACATGCACGCACACATGTAGACGTGAAGGCCTGGGAACTCGTCCACGACTGCTGCTAAGATCCCACCAGCCAGAGCGTGGTGTGCAAGGCGGGGAGGGAAAGGCTAGTGGTAAGTGCTGCCATATGTTCTATTTATACAAAGTACACACACAGAGTAGAGAAACTCTAATCTGCTCCTTGATCGAGCTGCGTTCAGACGTACAGAGAATGTCTCGTGCTTTACTGGCCCGGCACCAAGAAGGAAATTCTCTAAAAGTGAGCAACAAGATAAGAATGTGCAAGACTTTGGTTTCAAGTATTACACGTTGGCGGTCCGACCAAACTTTGTTCCCTAAAAGAGTTCAGCTCACTGACTGATATGGTCTTGTGATCCAGGCCAAAAAAAGACAGAATCTGGTTCCCAGCCACCATGTTGACCGTATGAAAGCACTTAATGACACGTATTTCCTATCACTATTTATTTTGGGGCTCTGCTCAGACTTGGTTGGTATTTGTGCGGCCTGTTTCTGCTTCTTTCCCATAACTTCCAGTCAGGCCTCAACGACAGGATACTGATTTTGAACTACATCGGGTCATCAGTCCATCGAGATAGGCTGACGTAAGCAAAACAGCAAAATAGCTAGATATCCAAAGGAAGAGTTGGTCATTACCCTTGCTGTTCTTCGTTACTTCCTGTTCACATCTGAATAATGTTACGCTGGTGGGTCAGGGAGTCGGCTATGGACTCCACAGCCTGAGGAACGCCACCAGGATCCCACCTCGTGAAACCATCTAAATCAATGATGTTTTGTGTTGGACAGAAGTGGCATGTGGCTGCGGTTGGCTTGCACATTACCGGCTGTGCGTCTTGGAATGTGGGGAAGAAGGGTCGTAAACCATAACTGCGCCCCTCTGACAGCTTTCGCTGCATTTTCCTCCAAACGATGGCTGGTCACCTGACAACGTGGCAGCCTTCTGCGCCGTTTATTTTCCCACTGCGCCTCTACCCGGATCCAGTGAATTCCCATGGAGCCTTGTGCCAAAATAAGCTAACACAGAGCCCTACGGCTGTCAGCAGAGAGTTGGGGAGCTGGGAGCAGAGACCGCTTCCTGTCTGGCTCTGCCCCTCCCCCTCCTCACTCCGTGGTCACTTCCTGTCTTTGTCAGCCTCCTCTGAGTCACAGACAAAACAACTCCCTGGACACATATATGGATGTTTGTGCATAAATGCTGTTGGTAAACCAAGTATTCATCTATTTGCTGTGTAGGAAACTGAGTTTGTGTCTCATTTGTCAGGATTTAAAGAAGAATCTGCAATAGTGAATGTTGTTCTGTCCAGGAAAAGCTATGCCATTTTTAAAAATGTATGTGTTTTAAGAACCATTTTTGCCACGCCATCGGCAACCTAGTCTGATGTGTCTATAATGGTGTGTTTGTCAGGTTGGTCAGTTAATTAGAAAAACAGTCGGCAGTGTATTTTTAAGTAAAGTCTAAATATTTCTTTCAGCGAAAATTTTGCAATACAGCACTTGCTGTAGGTGTCAAGCCGTCTTTCTTTCTTTGTTTTATAAGGTATTGCTGCAATTATCGACGTTGTGTTACGTTTTTGCACATCATTTTCTACAATGGCTAGTTTTGGCGATGGCAAACCTTCCCTTTTAATTACACATTTCTGCATCAGAAACACAACTGAAGCTTCCTTTCCTTTTTTCTTTAAGAACACACTGCTAATTATAAGCATGTTTTATTCCATACACCTGCTCCCACTCTTTTGTGGCAGATGTTTGACTTTGTATATTCATCTCTTAAACACTACCGCATGATAAAAACCAACTTCCTGAAAACACGGTCATGTTGCCAAGCGCTGCGTGAGCTGCTTCTGTTGTCCGGTCAGCTGGGAGGGGCGGTAACCGGGGCAACCACATAAATCTGTCCGCCGACAACCCGATATCTTTCGGTTTGAGTGACTCATACGGCTCCATCCCGGAGCTGCGCGTGTCACGTCCCGCTCTCCAGTGACTGTCGCTGACCCAAACGCAGATGTGACCGGCTCAACGGCTCGGCACTATGGGGACGGTTGTTAGTGTGGAAATCTACACAAACCAACAACGCACGTAAACACTTTACTTCAATAGAAGGAAAGCGTCCCCCAGTCTTCTTATGGAACTCATTCCTCTCCGGGTGGCATCTCTGTGTTGTTACCAAGCATCTGCTCTGCTCTTCTCTGCGCCCAACAGGACTGTCGGAGGACTTTGCGGTGGAGACGCCGGCCTTCACCGACTCTGTGAGACTTCACAGACAAGCCGAGGGACTCTACGGGACCTGGGACATGATGTGCGGAAAACCCCCACAGGTCAGCATCTCGGACCACTGTGCAGCTGTGTGTCCGCTCACAGGTTGGATCCTAGGAAGCAGGTCTGTAAGGCTTGTACGTACACATCGCTGGTTGCTTGATGCCAACCTCCATTACTTTAAGGACACCTCCTTCAGGCCTACAGGTTCTCATTAGAAACCATCTTTGATACAGCCGGTAACACAACGCGCCACTGCGGATACTAAGCCTTAAATAGCGTGCTTGTTGCAGGTGACGGTTAAAAGAGAGATGCAGGAAGAGTACAGGGCCATTGTTCTACCTATTGAGAGGCCATCATGATTGACAACATGCGCTGGTAAAGAAAATATGCAGGGCCGCTTTCCAGAGAAATCTATTTTCTCAATGAATAGAGCTCAGGAAAAGACGCTTATAAAAGTTACAGACACACCCATTTTTTTTTTTACACCGAATTACAAGACTGCACCAACACAAGAGCTTCAAAGGAACTGCCAGCAACAAGACTCCACCTCTCAACATACCAGCACGCACGCACGCACGCACGCGCTCACGCACGCGCTCACGCACGCGCTCACGCACGCACACACACACTGTTGATTGGAGGCTCCCCTCTGAATGAGTCTCTTTCACTCTCCTCACGCTCTCTGTGTGCGAGGCCGTTTGCAGGCACAGAGCAGGCACCTTTATTAAACGAGGGTACTGGAGCAGTAAAATAAGGTGTCCTGATAAAAACACGTGATTACTGTGGCAACAGTCATGTTTACGTTGCTAAGGCAAGGTCACGATGAAGATCAGGGTTTGAAATGAGCAAGAGAGAAAATGCCACCAAACAAAAACAGAGCACAGCTTTTTAAACCAATCGGTGGTTTTAAAAAGGCTGCATTTTTTTTAAGTGTGTCAGCCATTTTGTCATTTTACTTAAGAGTAAACACTGGTGTAATAATTCCTATTATTTATGGCCCTGTTCCATTAAGGTGCGGCAGAACCCTGGAATAACTGGTACACTACACAGAATGGGACTTACACAGTGTTACTCTGCTATGACCTGCACCATTTCAACAATGCATTTCCATTTGAGTGATCGAGCATCTTCAGTGTACTCTTTTCAGGTTATTGACTTTTTAAAAGAAAAATTAACTTTGAATATAAATAAAACATATAGGTGATAGAGATACAGATAAGAAGTGGCCCAAGAAATTACACAGTGTACACATTAAGGGATTCTAATAAAGATCTGTTGGATGTTAAAAAACATACAAACTAAATTGAAGTATCATGAGAACAACGTAACACAAGTCGCAGCCGCCAATCCAACGATACTATTTGGTTTAGTGGATCCAGACAAACAGGTCTTTAGACAAATAGAGTACAGTTTATCCATTGTTGGTCGAGCTTGGAAGCAGAAATGAACAAGCAGTTCATTTCTAGGCAGCAACACGTTTCACCAAATATTATTTTAGCTTACGTCATTGAGGTAACCAAGCTTTGTGTGTGTGTGTGTGTGTGGTGAGGACAGTGGTGCTAAAGCCAGATTTCCTGCCTCTCTGTATCCTGCTGTGTATCAATCGCCCCACTGTTTCCATGTAACCACTGAGGAAAGAGTTTCCTCTTTTTAAGGTTTATTTTTGTTTTTCTTTGGGCGGAAGATATTGCTGTTTTTTTGACTACACCTCTAGTGTGAAAATTCCCAGTTCAAAGGAACTGGAACTGTACAAGTTTAAAGAGGCTGACCTTGCATCTCACCATATGAACTAAAAGGACCATTAGATGGAAATCAGTCCAAAACAATTCAGTCAGCTTTATTGTAACCAAAGAAATTCCTTGACTTCAAAAATAAAAAGTGTGTGTACCTACATATCATACGTGTGTGTTTGTGTGCACAGATTCTTGCTAATCTGGTGATGGAGACCCTGCACCCGGAGCTGAGGACCACCATTGCGCCTCGCCTGAGGGGGAAGCTGCAGCAGAGGCAGAGGCACTGGATGCTGGTGAGTTCCAGTGCGCTGCAGACGCGCTGCACAAACACAGGGGAGCGTCTCTCAACCTCTCCCTCCACCCAGATCTCGGATGCCGTGTACAGGCAGGTGTTGTCTCGGACCACCGGCCACTACGAAGCCCTGGTAGATTCCTGTCAGGCCCAGAGAGCTCCGCTGGACGCCAGACTGCGAACCGACATGGACCAGATCATCGCGTCCAAAGAGCACGTCAGCAGCAAGATGCGAGGTGACCGAAGAGCCACAGTCAAACAGAATCATGCTTCAAGTTGCTTTTCGTTCATGTTTTTAGGTGACAGTGTTTAATATTTACAGATTGTGAGGTTTGCAGATGTTTTGCATTTTGCAGCAGTTTGCTGAGAGGGAATAGCTCTTAGCATTATGTAGACATAACTATTATCACAGGTTCACAGCTGTGTTTGTTTAGGAAACTATATTCGACGCAGTGGGTAAGATGTGCTTTTTAAGGCGTGTACATAGCAGGACCGTCAGACCAAAAGCATTTGAAGCACGTCCTTTCTGCACGTTGATGTGCGGTCATTGGATTCAGTAAACAAAGTAAGATCCAGGGAAACAATCAGAGCAATGGTTAGTAAGAAGGGAGCGGCAGCTAAACGAAAGACCAAAAAGAAATGCCAACGGAGGGGAGTCCCTCTTTGTTGCATGTTTTAATCTAATGTTAACTAACTAGTAACTGTCATTCTACTCGTTTTACCGTTTCCTCTCGTTTTGGGGATTTTTAGCTCAGACAGGGCCTTTGGTTTGTAACCAAACCAGGGTTTAGATCCCACATCCTGCTCCTGTCGTCCTCAATTGCACTTAGGTTCCCCCCCCCTCCCCCTTTGAGTGTGGGCTCTCTTTTCAAATGTGTTTGCTCACATCCTTCATGTGTTTGCCATCGAGCTGAAGTGGCCACGCTGCATTCCACCACCTGCACAAAATGTCGCGATTATACAATAACAATAATGAGCAGTATGAGTCCCCGAGGCGAAGGCTCGGATTTGAGAGCGCTGATCCAAGCCATGAATTCCACTCGCAGTTGGGAGATTTCCCTTGAATGTCATACCTGCCCTCCTATATTGTGATGACCCCCTTTTCGAGTTCCTAACTATGGTGTGTTTACAAACCGCACAAACTAACCATCAGTCTTTTCTCCCGTCCCGGGTGCGTCACTGCGGGTCTTCAGCTCTGGTGTTGCCCAAGGCTGAGCAGATCCTTCGGACCAACGTCCAGCCCTACATCAGCTCCATCCTGGAGGCCCTGATGGAGCCCACCAGCCGGGGCTTCTCTGAAGTCAGGGAGGTGTTCTTCAGGGAGCTGGTGGAGATTAGCAAGAACTCGCTCAACGCAGAGGGGAAAGACATACTGGGAGACGTGAGTTGTGTTTGTGTCGTCCGTGTATCAAGTGTGCGGAAGTTGGTTGATTTCGTCGTCGCGGCCGGCTGGTTTGTCCCTGTGACCCTCATTCACACTCTGCAGAGCAGTTGGGGAGTCTCCTCCTACAAGTCAACCCTTTCTCGCTTCTGTTCATATCATACTGACCTCCATCGCCACCACCCTCCTCTGTCCCTCTGCCTCCACCTCAGCACATGGAGAGGCTGTCGATGCTCGCCCTCCACCCGGTGAAAATGCAGAGCTGCTACTGAGAAGGTGGAGCAGCTCAACCTGGAGGGGCTGCAGCAGAGGTTCGACGTGGCCAATCCCTCGGTCTTCGTCAGCAGGGCTCAGATCCTCATGGGGGAGGTGAGGTTCTCCGTCAGCATTTTTCGCTCTTATGGAACAATGATTTGGAATGCACTCCCTTAGGAATGACACGTTGAGTCCTGGCTGTTGCGAAGTCTGTACTTACACCTGCTGGACAGAAAGAGTACAACAGTCAACAAAGATGAACAGAGTTGTGGTTCACTGCCAATCGGCCTCTGAGCAACGCTAAACGTGTTTTTTTTTTTTTTACAGCAAATGGACAATGCAGTTTACACCTTTGAGCAGCTCCTCAACCAGTCTTTAGAGAACAAGGGAGAAGATGACGTGTGCAAAACCATCCAGCGATGCCAGGACCGGGTGCTCAAGGTAAGGGAGAGTATGTGGATCTGGAGTTTCCTTCAATGAAGTCCAGAGGGACTGTGAAATGTTGTAAATGTGCATATGATGAATGGCTGTTCTATTACTGAATCATTGGGCTCTAAGCGTGTTTGTGGTCTTTCCCCATCAGAAATATGATTATGACAGCAGCACGGTGCGCAAGAAGTTCTTCAGAGAGGCTCTGCTGCAGATCATCATCCCGTACATGCTGCAGCAGCTCTCTCCATCCTACTCACCTGTGAGTAGCAGACAAATCGGCCTTTCTTATCTTTTTAGAGATTCTAAAAGACTTCACAGACTACACTTGTACTCTTCCCACCTCCTGATCCCGCTGTGCTCTGAATTTCCACCTGCTCATCATTACTATGAATCCAGCTGCACACAAAAAAAGGAAAGCATTCTGCTTTCGACTTCTTCAAACTGTTAAACAACGGATAAAAGATCAATGCGTCTCATGCATGTTAATATCAAAGTAACACTGGATCAGAAACTGCTAAATGCAATCAGTCCACTGATATTTGGGCCAATCATTGACCGCTTGATGCTAATCGTTGCCCCCTTCTTCTCCAGGAGCTGCCTCGCTTCAAAGAGATGATCTTTGAGGACTTTTCCCGTTTCCTGCTGGTGGAAAACCTGTTTGAGGAGGTGGTGCTACAGTGCGTCTCCAAGGACATAATGATGGGTGAGCGACACGCACAATAGGCACGGATCTAAATGACCCCCCCCCTCCCCACCCGCTCGGGAGCACAGTGGTTGATGTTTCCCGTTTCTGCTTTGTTGTCCAGCTGTGAAGGAGGCGGCCGTCCAGAGGCGACACAATCTCTACAGGGACAGCATCGTTCTGACCAACAGCGACCCCAACCTGCACCTGCTGGGAGAAACCCCTCAGGTGGACTGGGCCGCCAAGTTCGGGGCCGATGAGCCGGAGGGCGGCGCTGGTGGCGGCGGCGGCGGCAGATCTGAAGGAGGCGGTTCTGGGAGCCGACGCAGGCAGGTGGTGTCCATGATCCAGCTGGACGGAGTCCCTCTGCCCTTCGAGTCCTGCCTGGAGGTCCCGGGGGTGGAGCTCATCCCCGAGGAGGACACCGAGGACGACCTGGACCCGCAGGAGGAGGCCAAGTCTCCCGACCGCGTGGTTGAAATCCGAGACCTGATCAATCCCGTGGTGGCGTTGGCGATCCCCGCGTCAAAGGAGAGCCCGACCGACCTGACCAACGGGACGGCGCCCACCACCGGCACCGTCACCTGGGAGGACGGGGTGCAGGAGGATGTGACGCACGTGACCACCGTGGTGGAGGACGTCCCCAACAAGTCCCCACGGGACACGACTCCCACGCCGGCGGCGGTCCAGGAGACAGTGGAAAACACGAAGCGGGAACGCGAGGAGGAGCGTCAGGAGGGGGAGGCGGCCGCCATCCAGAGCACCATCGAGGAAATAGAAGAGGCGGTGCAGGACGACGACAGAGGAACGATCCCCGAGGTCTCTACAGCAGAATCGGACAACGCGTCGCAGCCAGCGTCCGTCTCAGTCTCCCACGGCGACGGCGGCCTCCAGTCACCGGCCAATGGGGGGCCGGACGAGCCACAGCCAATCACAAACGGTCTGAGCCGAGAGGACCAAGCGCTCGACCCGGTGGAAGTGGAGGTGCTTGTGGCGTGATGGAGACAGTCCTCCAAACATGACTCTGCACCCGGAGACTAAGCGTGCGGTGGCACGTGGACGGGGAGGAGCGGCGGGACACGGACGGCGTTGGAAGGTTCGAGTCGGAGCGCGTCGTCTCTCAGCCTCCCTCCTCACCTCGCCCATCAAAGCGTAGTGATGATTAGTGGATGATACTGCTTTCGTATCTGCTTCTTTATGCTACTCCAATGGATTAATGGTCCATCACAGGGATGAGGGGTTTATCTAGCGGGAATCAACGTTTTTAAAGTTTTAACCAACAATCTTAAGTTATTAATGTTGAAGTTGTTGCTTTGTTTATGTCAGCCCCATTTGTTTTGTTGTTAATGCGTGATATTAATAATCACAGCCTCTACCTGGACAGCAGGCGGTGCAACAATCTGCCTTTTTATTATTTTATTTTTTTCATCTTGTTTCCGACTGTCTGTTCTTTCGAAAGTTTTCCCTGTATTCGCAAATGGCCTTTATGTTTCAACACCAGATATTTGGTACAATCTGTACGGAGTGATTTGCACTTGATTGGATAAATTGGATTTTTTAAAATCTTTTAGACCTCCAAACAACCAAAATATATGACTTCTTGTCACCTTGCGGGTGGATGTAGATTACCAACATACAGTAAATGTCTATAACTTGTAAGATTTATATGTAATGAGCTCTCTTTGTGAGAATGGTAATGTATAGTCATCATTCTCAACCAGCGACAATTTTATCTACACATCATTTAACTCAAATTTTATATCTGGGTGAATTTTTAAATATTGATCTTTGGATTGAGTTGCTCAAGTTTTTATATCTTTTGTCATCTAAAATGAAAGATTATATCACTGATACTTCTTATGGAGGACATGTTGGGGAAATAGTTTTGGGTTACTGTAAAGATTTAAAAAACGCTATAACTTCCTTTAAAGAATTTAGATTCATTATTAGTTTGATATTTTTGCACAATCTGATGACCTACTATACAATTAAAGACTAAACTACATAACTGAAATAACAGGATGTCAATCAGGAGACAGGTGTGTTATTTTAAAATAACTTAAATAATAATTTTTCCTTTTATAATAAACATGGAGATGCTTTTGAATATTATATTTATATCTCCAGTAAAAAAAACTAAGAAATGATGACAGTGGTTTATTAAGAGGGGGTACCACAAGTGGAATATATGTAAATAGTACAAACATGTCATTTAACATCTTCATTTTTATTAGAATAAAAGTTTCAAATGACATCATCCTTTCCAGCAGCCATTCTATGAATTTGCAGTTGCATATCAGCTTCCTGCCAGAAAATGAAGATCCGTGTTACTCCATCTTTGGGGGGCAGCGTCAGTTGTACTTTTGTCTGTAGTCAATCTGATGCGTGTCTCCATTTTTCTGAAGTCCGTGTGCTGTTGTGAAACTACCTCTTGACGCTGTGTCAAAGGCACATTCTGATTTATCTACATACATTCATACAAGAGCCAGTGAAGGAACATCGACCGGCACCTTCTCCGGTTTTATTGCAAAACGTGTGTGAAGGAAGCTCAACATCTAAATGCTGCGTCTTACAAGACAAGAAGATCCTCCCCGAACAGAACAGAAACCCCTCATGGTTCCCTTTTTTTTTTAAAGTCTTCGGGATTTCGTCAGTAATTTCCACCGAAGCATGTGATTGAATATGACATACGTCGGTGAATGAACAAGGAAGGCACATTAGGGAGGTAACGCATGATTCATTTCCTTAATCTGAGTCCTGTCTTATGTCTGACTGTAAATCTCTACCCACACACACTGCAAAAGGCAGCAAATTATTAAATTATTTAAAAAAAGTTATTTAATCGCCCTTAGTGTCAAACACCTTTGATTGTTAGTAAGTTAGTAAACCACTGTAGTATGATGTCACAAGCCCATCAATCATATGGTTTGTATCTCTGCTGTAAACTATTCAAATGAATTTTAAGATATAAACAAAAAGAGTTGGAGCCAAAAGCAGCACCGCCCACCACCCTGGAGAGTAAAATGCTAATTTCATAGAAGTCGCCTTCCTAGATGATCACTGATCGAGAAAATAAGCAAGAACCTGCCTCAAAAACAGAACATGATGTCCCTTTAGAACGTGAGGCTCTCAATGTCCTCAAAGGGAGACAGAAGACTAAGCTTGCTAACGTACAATCACGACGCACAACCCCACAAAACGCTGAAATGAGTAAACCCATTAGTTAACCATTTGGTGTTCAGAGCATACGATCCCTCTAACTCGGGGGGGGGGGGGATTCCTCTGAACCGTCCATACCATCAGACGACATGCAGCAGAGGGAAAGAGATCAAATGGCCGAGGCCGGAGCCCGCGATGACCCCGAGGAAGATCCAGGTGTTGTAGGACATGACGCACAGCATCAGCATGTAGCCCAGAGACACCTGCAGCATGTGGAGCAGCGCCTGCACAGCATGGATCAGCCAGCTGCACACGACAGAGACAATGACACAAGATAAGATCTACAGCAGAGGATCACTACCTCAGATACTTCATTCAGGGTGCATCTGGTTAACTACTGCAGGTGTGCAGCCACACGACGTACCTTTAATCCCTCACTAAAATCACTTCAGTCCACACGTTTAACAAACAGCGGACTGGATCAGACTCCAGGAGGCAGAAAGAATAGAACTGCTTTCACATTTTACAGGATTTCAGTTCAACCTTTTACAGAGGCACATTTCCATCGTTGAAGAAAAAATAAACTTAACCAGTCATTTAAAGAATTTTAGAAATTTGTTCAATATGACCTTCCAAGTCAAACGTTTGGAAGATAAATGTTCTACTTTTGATTCACCAAGCAAGACGATGAGGATAAAATGTTCATATTAATGATGAAACAGACCGCTTTCGGTTGTCTGCGGTGGGGGGGCGGGGCTCCATGGGGGTCAGCGAGGACTCGGAGGGGCTGCTCTCCAGTGCAGAGGCGCTGTTGAAGGTCCGAGGGGCTGCGTCCGGGTCCTGAGGCTGAGCCCACTTGGAGCTGCTCCCCAGCCACAACTTGAACACTTTGAGCACCTCGTAGAACATCGTGAGCAGAAAGACAACAACCACCGACAGCACCATGCCTGCAGACACGGACACACAATTGATCTTCGTCAAGTAAAACTATATGGAAACATCCTACACGCCAATATGCAAACAAGCTCCATGTAGGTGTGGCTCATCCATAAAACAACACATCAAACATAGGAGGTATATATTCATCGTTACATGTATCAGAAACTACATCACCTGTGTTCTAAAACAGAGGGTAAAAAAACAGGTTAAATCTGCACTCATCGGTGCAGGAAACTAGAAGGAAATACTCAAACTGAGGTAAAGCTCAGCAATATACAGCATCGTATCACAACTCCAAACTAAATTCAATAAGAAAAGTTTTTTATTGTATTTTAACATTTCGTCTCGGTATTGGCCTTTTTAAAATCCCATCATTAGACAGGTTTGAATCCTGAACAATGAGAAACCATTAAACAAATCACCCTGCAGCAGCGGCCTGAGCTCTATGAGAGCGAGTCATCAGTCAAATATGAACCAGAGGAAAAAAGCCTGTTGCTCCGTTTCTAATGGAACATCCCGATTAGAAATACACACAGGTGTTGGTAGAAACAACATACTCGGGAGAGAAAGTGGCCCTGGGGGGGGGGGAGAACCCGTTTGACACCTGCGTCTTACCTGCCGGTCCGTGCACGCTCCAGAAGTCAAACAGCAGCGTCACGCTGCTCGACACCCCAAAGGTCATCTAAAAAGGAAGAAACACAAATATTAAACTGTGCTTCAGCTCAGCGTAAAGCACATTCTCAACGCAGGGAGCAGCTGCTACGACACGGTCCCACCGAGATCACACATGTTAGAGAGAAGGAAGCTTTACACTGACTAAACGGAGAGAATATGAACCGCAGCCTCATAATGCGGTATTTCTCTATTTAAGATTAAAATACTTAAGTACAATGAATATCACTAGTGCAGGAAGGAAGGAACGGTCAATACACGAAGGAAGAAAACATGAAGCAACACACCTCTAAGGTGGGAAACAGGTGATCGTTTCTCTTGTTTGGAGCCTTAGAAAAGACACGTTGTCCTGTTTCATCACTTGTCTAGCAGGGAATTGCGCGTACAGAATCCGCACCAGGTTATAACAGCCCCTCTGTTGTGTTTCTGGGAATCCATAAACTAATAAGAAGAAAATGTAATCTAAACCAAAGACATATCTATTCAGCAGGTCCTGCCCAACAATTACTGAAAGTGTCCAACAAAAGCGTCCTCTGTCCTGCGCCGCTCCATCACACGTGACCCCGACTAGAGGAATGTGCGCGTCTGTTAACGAGCGCGGCGTCCTGCTCCTTCTGTCCCTCACCAGCTGGGACCTGCAACCTCCATGTACCAAGTATATAGAAGAATGGACAAATGGCCGTCGACCTAATCTTCACATTTGATACGGGTTTCTCCATGTGAGGACTTGCTACCCTGGATGCAGCAGAAGGTGTTTTGGGATGTTTGATGGACAGAACAAGCTCATTTTGATATGTCCCCGTGGTCTCTGAGGACATGCGATGGGAATTTCACTGAGTCCCTCAAAACTTTTATGGACTCATGCGTTCAAAAAGACATCCTCCAACATTGCATTTGCACAAATTAGGAGATGCAATTTGAAAAGTGGGTCACATAAGAGCAGAGAGGCGATCGGACAGATGGAAGAAAAGCCAATAAAATCCAAAGTGAGTCGTCACTGTAGCAGGAAGTCGGTTCGTCAACTGCTGGATGTTTGGGTGGTTTGGGTTACGACTTCACCACTCAAATATACGACTTGTTTTTATTGATGTCATCATGTCGGTCCTGCGAAAAACTTGTCAAATGAATGAAAAAAAGAAGGAAAAAAATCAAAGTTTAGAAGCAGAAGCAGAGTGCTGCTATGGGGAGGACAGAAGCGTGCCAAGCAGCAAGAAACAATGCACAGAAAGTCAAATATGGACAACGTGAGTCACCAAGCAGACTCGAGGTGAAGTGATCATTGTGAGCTTATCTCCCACACCACACGGCCTATTTGTTCACTTCAACCAGGTGAGTGTTGAGATTGAGGACAATGCGTCTGCTGCAAAACACTCCCAGTGCACTTTCTGATGACCGTATGGATGATTGTGCAGCACGCATGCACTTAACATTCATGCGGTTCTTCCAAAGAACAAACAGAACAGGTTTTTCCATTCTGCTCATGCTTTTGTAGAGAAGTAGAATTGAACTAATTTCAAACATAAATCATTACGGCTGAGATGATGGGTGGAAGGTAAACTGATCATCAGGTTGAATGATCATGTTATATATATTCACAATATTTGGTGTCTACCCGGATAAGTCAACTCAAATAGAGGTGAGAAACAAAATAATGACTCCAGGTTGTGTGCATAGATGATTGTTTAAAATAAATGACTGGTAACTCTACTTTTATGAAATATTAACCACACCAACTCCCCAAATGAGCTGAAACATGTTCATTTTGATCCTCCAGGTCTACAATGGGCTTCCCCCTAAAGTCCATATCACGTGTCCCCACACAGCGGGTGACTTAACTTATCTTTTTATTTTCATCAAGGCACATTTCAAACGCAACATGTGACAGACCTACAAAAGAGGTGACTTACGGCCATCATGGCGACGCTGCAGTTCGCTGGTTATTCACCAACCGTTTCTCATCGCAGGCGACCCGCGGCCCGGGAGAGAGAGCGAGTCCCCAAATGTCCCAAAGCAGCAGCTGCTGGACTCGCGCAACGAGGCTCCCTCCTGACCTCAGACAGCAGCAGCGGGCCGACGGGTAATGGAGTTCCTGAGCGACTGCGGGGAAGGAGGGCCAGCGCAGCTGGACTGTCGAAAGGCGGGTTTCACGCGCTTCGAAGCTCAAATGGTGAAGTCAACAGCGAGCACGGTGGCTACCGATGACCGAACGTTAGAATCACAACTCCTGTATACAAATGTAGTCGGTGGAGAGGGGGGGGTTGAAGAGCTGCGCATGCGCAGACTGAATGTTATGGTGCTACTTGGATCACGTGATGGACGGAGTTACCCGAAAACCGTCGTAGCTTTTCGGCTGACCGTTGTGAAAGCGGCACCGTAAAGTGCCGAAACGTTACCTGAGAGCGACAAGGACAACATGTTCTCGATAATACCATTCTAGGTTTTGGGAGACTACTGGGACTCATCCACATACGGTACTTTGTCAACCATTTAAGTAAACAATTCAAGCAATACAAAGAGCCCCATCAGTTGTTCTGTCGCAATGCTTCTATGCAGCTTCTATCAAGATAAAACTCACCAGGATTCCTGCGTTTGTACACATATTTTTTCTTATTTTGTGTCCATGTGTTATTTCATTAGTTTTCAGTTCTCTAGTTGCTCTTACTGTATATGATGCATTAACTGCCTTGTTTAAAAAGGTGCTATAATGCTCAGTTTCTTAAATGACAAATTCGTTTTGGAAGCATGTTACCGTGTCAAGAAAATAAAGCAGACTGTTGACATAAACGACAAAAAACACGTCTTTTGTCTTTATTGTTATACTGTACAGTACAACTGATTCTTTACTGCATGCTGAAATATTACATTTCCTGATTGAGGTGCGACTATAGTTATCTGCATACGCACCTGTAAACACTTTAACAAGTAGAAAAATTACAAAACCAGACACCACTCATCAATATGTGAGGGAGGGAGAAAACAAAAAGACACACAGAACAATTGGAAGCTCATAAAGCTACAGTACCATTTGATGGAGAATAATTAAACAGTCAGGATCGATAAAGGCAGCGTGACTTGCCTTCAGGGAGTTGATGCTGCAGGATTGTTGGCGATGAAAGGAATTGCACATATTTTTTAAAACAAGAATAAAAACAGGCCTAACGTCCAGTGTGCTCGCTGTTTTTAACAGCTACATTTGTATACTCCAGGTGGACTAAGCACAGTTCACAGGATATGAAACCAGAGACAGCTGCACACCACAACGGAGCAGAGGAGGAGTCCATCACAAGCTCTTGTAGGAGGTGGCGAGAATCAAGGATAGTTTAAGGCATGCATTCACAAAGATGTAGCCACCAACGTCTGGCTGACAGTTACAGCAGTTTGCCTGTGCTCACAGCTCATGTCTTCCACAAAATAAAACAAAATCTGCAAAACCCTGCAATCAGAAGCTCAAACATCATCACCCTGATGCTTTGCTCTTCTCAATACAATAGGAAGGGCGTCAAAAGTCGCACAAACATTCAGAAAATAACAGAATTCTCTTAAGAAATACATGACATCCAATTCTTGGTTAGTTTTTAATAAAGAGTTAAGATAAGCTCATTTCGATATTTGTAGAGTTATAGAATGAAAAAAGTGTGGAACGGTAAGGAAAATGTCTCTCACCGATAATTCAACAAAGGCGCCGAATCAAGAATCTATTGGAAATCGTTGAGTTTGAGGGAAAACAGACCAGATACCATAAATACTAAAAGGTGCTGTGTTGTGCACAGGTACGTCTCACAGAAGAACGTTAAGGCCGTAGACAGGAATTAACATTCGTACTAAATCAGCGGCGTCACATCCCAAGACGCGCTTTGTCCTTTTGGCTCAATCAACAATTCAAACGTCTCGCCTCACTCGTTGCATCGCGGAAACAGAGACCTTTCACTTTGCAGGCAGGCGAGTCGAGTTCATACCGGTGGCGGCCACAAGAGGACGGACAAAGACCGAGTCATCACTGAAGTCCCCACATCCAGCTGCAGGAGAGCGGAACCTCATCCAATCTCATCTAACAATGGGCGTCCAAGCAATGCGTTTAATATTAATCAACAACATTCCATCTTGCAAAGAAGCTAATTATTTTTAGTATATAAACTTGCAAATATTCCAGTAAGTTATTTTGATTGTTGATTATTGTACCTCCGTTGTAAATAAAGAAAAGACTGAGCGGTGTTGCCAAGACGCCAGAAGTCTTTAAAGCCAATGTGTATAGGATTCCGACTGGACTTCTGGAGGTATTATTAAGATGTTCTATTGTTCTAGTGTTGTTTGGACATCCAGCATGGAGACATTTCTGCCCTGCTGCTGTTGAGGACAACTGAGACGCAGACAGACAGCGGTGGACCACAATTGGAACAAGACTTCCACAAAAAGCCAGCGATGGATCTCTTCAAAAATCCCTTTTAAGGCATCACAGATACATAAATTCTTGGATAAATAGAACCGATTTAACCACGCTCCTTTAAAGGAACATAACAAATCACTGACTATTCAAAATGCTATTTGTTGATCCAAAACACTTTTTTTAGGCACAGTGATGTTCACCCGTTGTGTAAGTCTGAATATACCTGATGGGACACAACAAAGTAAACTTATATTCCATATAAGTTAAGACACAATCTTTGGGTGTTCGTGGGCCGAGTTATCGTCCGTCCTCTGTAACCCGCCTGGTCTCTGTATTGATTTGTCGAATGCAGAAAAGGTGGGGGTGGCTGGGGGCCATGGTGCTTCGTCACCTGCTTCCTCTCTACGGTCTACCATTGAAACTGGAGTTGGCGCTACTGCAGCTTTCCTCGTAAGTGGGCGGCGGCTCTGGAACACACAAAGTAGGTTTCATGCATCGTGGATTTAAACTTTAGTCAGAAAAGCTCCAACATGTTCCCTTTTCTGGCATTCATATTGTATTCTATGATCAAATTAAAATACAACTGTACTAAACAGTTTGTGACATTAACAATGGCTTTGTTTGCCATTTAAGTGCCATCACAGACATTGTTATTACCCCCAAAACGACACGTGACATGCACGTTGAATTCTCCATTAAACCAAACGGCTATCTTGCGTGTCGCTGCATGCGCGCGTTTGTCTGTGTGTGTGTCGAAGAACTAACCATGAGGGTAGTCGCAGCTGCTGTACTCTGGAGGGAGGATGAGCGAGCAGGAGGTGGGGATAGGAGTCACGTTTCCCTCGGTGAAGAAGGGTATGGTGGCCCCGGTGGACACACAGAACAGGGGGGCGGACGCGTCGGGGTGTGCGTGCCCGGGAGGCGGGGCTCCGCGCGGCGCGTGGCTGAAGGCGCTGGGGGACATGGTGACCGGCTGACCTGAGGGGTCCTGCTGGGAGTGACTCTTGGTGGGAAGCTCCTCACTGGGCACGACGCCCGCACACAGCCCCTCTTCCGGCTGCTCCTCCGCGGGCGGAGCACTCGGCGTCACGCCCGCCGCGGCGGGAGGGGCCAGCGCGGGCCTCGACAGAGACAAGTTCACGGCGATGTTCCCGATGAAGATGGGCAGCGTGACGGCCGCGTCCGGAGACTTTAGGGACACCTGTGACACAAACGGGATTTGTGACTAAAGAACAGGCCTCAATTAGATTTCAACTTCATGCTGCAATCTAGATTAAGGCTCTTTACATTTGGTTCTTATTATTTTTTTTTTAAATAGTGTAATTTGGGTACAGATCAGTGGATCAATGACCTTTGCAACTATTAAGAAGTTGATGTTCTTCTCACTGGATTTGGTCACAATAAGAAAAATGTTATCACCAAGTAAATTCTACTGATATGTGAAGCGGATATTGAGTTAGACACAAAGAGAGATCTGTCAGGATATATTAATTTATTTGTCTTTATTTACCTGATTTTATGTGATTATTATACTTCTGAAGATAATGATCTTTTGATTTCTAGTATTTCTAATAATAGTGTCTACACATCGACACACTGACCTGAATGAAATAGTCGATGTCTATGAGGCTGCAGCCGCCCAGTGCCGACTGCGGCAGAGGAGGCACGATGATCTGCTCTCTCCACTCCGCATGCTTTCCCGCTTTCACTCCAGCTCCCTCCACCTCAGCGATGGTCCGCAGGTCGAACACAGGCCGCTTGGTCTTGTAGGTCACTTTCTGGTTCGCGCACACAAAAATATGCAATTATGACAAGGCAACTCACCCCCCACTAGTTTGTTGGGAGTGTCTCCTTTGATATGGATCAAGATAACCATCAGATCACTTGAGGTATAAAGAGATCTGATGAGCTCTGAGGCTGAGGTTCTAGTTTCATGAACGATGATAAAATCCTTATATCCTTTAATCACTGCTCCTATTAATGCTATTTGGAAAGGGTGAAGACATACATTATGCTAGTTTTCTTCATGGATGTTTTTTCCTAAATTGCCTCACTGCAGCTTATCGATGGCTGATAATCTTCCCTGATCTACCTGTATGAGACTGGCCAGCACACATCCAGTGTCCTTCCCGGACTTGTTGTGGATCTCGGTGGATAACTTGATGACCTGCCCGGGGATGTAGCCCCTCAGGTCACTGCCAGCTTTCAGCAGCAGGGTCCCCGTCTTCACCAGCAGGTAGCTGAACTTCTTGGTGGTCACAGCGTCGTTCGGTTGCTGCGGAGACAGAGTTGCAGGATGAACGCCTGTTTTTGCGCGATGTGGCTGATCAGGAAAGCCCCATTAGCTGATGCTGAGCCGATTATCTGTTGCTGCTTAGTTCCAGAGAATCGGAATAAATCTGACAGCCATGATGGGAAGAGAGCGAATGATACGCAAGTAATACATGGGAGGTTGAGGAGAGGATAAATTAGATCATCAAATCACAAAAACCTTGACCGAGATGAGCGCAATAAAAGGAAACACTTACTTCAATGCCTGTCACCTCATTTAGGTTAAGCATGTTGAGCAGGTAGAAAGGCTTCTGGGCTTTGTAGTCCTTAGAGAAGCGGGGCGTGTCGATAGTCGCCCTCACGCGGTAAATAATCCTCCCAAAGGGTCCCTCAAAGGAAGTCGGAGCAGCGACTAGAAGAGAAGATTACAGTAGAATATATACAATAGTGTAATAATATTTTGTTTTGTGATGACTGCCACAGCCCATAGGTCTGTGTCCTTATCCATGTAGGCCTCTGTCAGAGCTGTCATAAAGATGCAACACGCTTTTCAGCCTGATTTCTGCACACTTCTTGTGAATAGAAAATACAATTTTAAATCAGGAATGGCGCAGAAGAGAGATGTTCAGAGCAAACGCAGGAAAAAAGAACCATTTTTCTCTGCAATCCCCAAAACAATCTACAGAAATGTGAACAATCTCTTGTCAAGACAAAAGCTGAGCCACTCCCACTATCTGAAAGTGTTCAGAGTCTCACTGATGCTAATGTGAGCAAGCGGCTGGCTCTGCTGTCGATGCGAATCAGCCAGGAGATGTGGATGGGTGTTGTGTTGTGTTTCAGAACACAGCTGTGGATGGACTGACAGAGGGAAGACCGAAGCACCAGGAGACGGCAGACGGAGCTGCTGGCGGCCGCCGGATCCTTTGAGCTCAGACAAAGACTCTTTGAGCTGCAGTTTCTGCTGAGTTCACTTCAACACTGCAAGGAACCAAGCACGGTCAAAGTTATGGCACCTACGTGAAAACTACACCACATTATTGGTAAAAATGATTCCTTTACTCGTGGTCCCCAGTGGATGATTCCTACTTCCTATTAGTGGCACCATCGCGTCAACATTTGTGCAATACCTGGGCTTGACCTATAACCTGAACGAAGATCTTGACTGCAGAAGTTTACAGATCGGGTAGAGAAGGCTTAATGTGAAGGAATCCTGTTCGGAGGCAACTCTAATCAGTAGAGCTCGTCAGATGAGTCAGCACCATTTCACTCACACATGTCGCACAGCTTGCTCCCCGATTTGAGTGCAGCAGCAAAAACCACTGATTTGGTGTTTTGAAAAGTGTCACAGTTGAATTAACAATGAGAAAATGAATATCTGGGCATTTCAAGGCTGTCGTTTTTCTTTCGTTGGGGAATTTGATCGTCAGCTGCTGACCGATTATTCCAAAATGATTCAGTTCGTCCGTATGAAAAAGAGGATTCTCGGGTGATATGAAATGGCTCATCAACAAAGGATAAAATGTTCTAGTACTCTTATGCAAGTATAGCAATTCTTCATCTTGTTTTTTTCTCAAGGACACTCACTGAAGTGATAGTTAACAACCTGCTGTACCTGCCACAGCGAGGTGAATGACACTGCTCATTCAGTATTCGTGGGCTCGTGTGAATTATCCACTTTTACTTTGAAAAGAACTTTGAACAGTTTACTGCCAGTGCAAACGCGTCAAACCACATTGAAAAAAAGCTGTTAAAAGATTTCACTTAAGTGTGTTTTAACCAGAGACCATCGATCTGTCTGCTGTACCAGCAGGGGGCGTACGAGACCCTCGACTCTCCAATGAGCCACTGCAGGAGAGACAACACACAGCTTTAGGGTGACAATGTTTAACTAATGGGCATCACCACCACACGTTAGCAGCCGATTACTTACATTAATGCATTCATTATATTTTATAATACATACTTCATATATATCAACATAAAAATGGCTTTTGACATACAAGAATCAAAGAAAATACCGTCAGCAACCATAAAAAAAACACAATCTTTGGAATAAAATGTATAGATGAGTCAATGACCTCTAGAATATAAACTAGGTTGGTTTGGATATTTCTGCCTCAGAGTCAAAGAGAAAAATACTTCCGACAAAGCAACCCTGTAATGTATGTTCTTTACTCCCACAATACAATAAAAATACAATACACTTGTGAATTACTGGTGAATAATCTCAATAGATAAACATGAAACTGCGCCAGATGATTATTTATCATTAGGACCATTTTATTTAACATACTTTCTGAAATGTTTTTTTGTGGATGACAGAAGAAATGCGGCACGTTTGTCTTTCCTCATCACTACATTACGGTTAACACGCCTGGGCTGATGCTCTCAAGTCTGAGGGTCTGAGTGTGGGGAGGCAGACGCATGGGGGCATAAAGAGCAATTAAACAGTGACTGCACAACAGGAGGAGGGAACTAAGAATAACCCAATGCCCCCCTCGCTTCAGCCCACGCCTAGGAGAGAGTGCAAGATACCAGACAGACGCTGCACCGTGTGAACCTCACACGTTCAGCCCATCTCTAATCACGCGTGTACGTGAAGTGGCGCGTGGAATAAAGATGACTCCTCCCGCTGAGTCACGTCACAGGCGTCTCGTGCCTCTCCGTATCGCTTAAACATTAACGCTGTAATGACCCTTCCCACGCCATTGGCATTGCAGATCTGTGTGCGTCTGCTTTGTGCGTCAGACAAAGGGCCCCGGGTTGAGCACTGTGTGAGTACACATACAGGACGGAAGTCTCGCGTTATCAGATGTTGACTTGGCCGCAAGCTCCCGTCGGTATTTGTTATGTGGACATGAAAAACCATTACGAGGAGTTAGACGGGTCACACGGCTTTCTCCCACACTCACCTGGAATGAGAAACTGGAAGGGGAAAGTGTGCTCGCCGGCCGCCAGGGTTCCTGCAACAGAGGAAGTCTCTCAATTAAATTAAATTCTATTCATGGGTGCGATTGAAGTGAACATTCTCAGGATCGGTGTGTGTATGATTGTGTATGATTTTAACTTCCCACATCTCCTCGTATGCATTGGAAGCCCTGCGGGGATCAACCTTCTGTCCCAGAGGGACGTTTACTTTAACAAAGCACCTCCATTGTTCAAAGACGTAGTGACCGAAACTAACAACGAGCTGTAGAATGATATCAATTCGTCAATGTATTGAGTATTTACAGCAGCAGGCCCGTGTGTGTTGTATAAATGAGCGTGTGAGTTCACGTGATGAAAGAACATGTGACCTAGTGTGACAGAGGCTATACAGACAGCACCTGATGGCATCAGTTCATTCGTTTAATTAGCCATCAGAAAAATGTACACAGCCTCCAGCCTGCTTTGAGATTTAGTCACAAGAGAAATTCATTGTAATGAAACAAACTCGGTTAAAAATGTTCAACGTATTGCATTAGCTACACACACCCTGAAGAACATTTCTTTATACTAGCCGAGTTGATAAGAGGAGCTCGGGGGACAAATAAGAGCCTTTCCACTGCCGTCTCTCTGGGAGCACCTTATTCATTCTCACGATGATCTCACAGCCCAATTAAATTCTTCCAGAGAGCAACATGTCTCACATCATCAGGGATGGAGACAGCACTTTGTTTCCCCGTTAGCCTCAGTTTAAGAAGGGAAGTTCTGATTGTGCGTTTATTGGCACCATGTTTACTGCTTGAGGAAGCGGTTGTGCTCTAAACCAGAATTTGTTCCTGGTGTTGATGCTCGTGTTCCCAGAAGGATGATTTGAAATGATCTGTTTACATTTAATCTGGTGCCATAACAGTTTGAACACGGGTAATGACAGCATGACTATGTAGAGCTCAGGAAGCCAAGTTAGGAAAATCTTATGTGAACAGATGTTTCAGTGTGATTATCTGAAGTGGGATCATTAAGATAAGGAGGAGTTGGTGGAATGTGTTCCAGGTAGGTAACCATTACACCATCAACTCTGGTGATGATGAAATATTACAATTAAAAATTGCTCAAACATAATGGTTTTCAACACTGTGTTGTATAAGGAAGAAACCAACAGCTAACAAACATGCTTTAACTTTTCTTGATGTGTTAATTGAGATAATTCGCTTATCATAGAATATGAAAAGTGTCTGTGTGTGTGTGTGTGTGTGTGTGTGTGTGTGTGTGTGTGTGTGTGTGTGTGTGTGTGTGTGTGTGTGTGTGTGTGTGTGAGTGAGTGATACGGAAAGAGAGATAACAGGAAGCGCGGGGGGAGGGTGTGTTTTGTTGAATTGTTTGTGTGCTCCCCTGTTTGGAGTGTGGTGTGCATAGTTGCCGTGTGTACTGTGGGGGCATGTGTGTACTGAAATCTAGACTGAAGTGTGTCCTTGTTTCTCTTCTCTTTACATCTTCCGCCACTTTCCGCTGCAAACTAAAGACGCACCTCTTCAGACTTTACCCTGACTAAAGACACTAAGAAATTGTAGCACTTTATTTGTACTTATATTGGCTCTTATCAATAAAAAAGGTGTAAATATGCTCACATGTGAAAATATTGCACTTTCTTGTTCCCCATGGTTTAAATGCACTTATTGTAAATCACTCTGGATAAAAGCGTCAGCTAAATGACATGTAATGTAATGTTATGTACAACCTGTACCAATGCTGCATTCAGAACTAAGCTCCTACAGTAACCTCCATGTTTGCATAGTCTGAGTAGAAACGAAAGTTTCACTTCCTTGTTTGACACTTGCTCCAAATGCTCTAATGAAACGTTACAATTATTTACATGGTAGTAATAATGACACTTTCCAACAAGTCATCATAAGAAAGATGGAAAAGAAAGGAGCAAAAACTTCTGTTGTTATCTGATATTAAACTTAATAAAGACAAAAACAGTATCTACAATGCAACATATCTTCAGTTTCAGTAATAACCGCGTCATTGGTTGTTACATGTCCATGTCGACTCGAAAAAAATTGGATGGTATACAGTGTTTATAAAAAAATGAGACAATCTCTGTGAAATCTTGTGACGGCTATGTGTTGCATTCAGCCCCATTGCTACATGTTATTCATTTATATTATTTAATTATTAAAACTGATGCATCTACAGGCATCTGGTCAAGCTAATTGGAGGACAGCATGGGCGGCTCTGCAGTTTACTCAGTCATATTTTTTCTGTAACTTTATAGCATCCCCCTTAACTAGAAAAGTGTCATGTTCCAACTGAAGTATAAAGTAGCATAAATAAATATATGATCAAACAGTATGTAGGCCTGTCTGCTGCAAACCACATGTTGAGGCACAGTCCTGAGCGTTAAACATTGACGTGCTTCTCTGTGTTTCCACCTGCATGCACTACACGCTCCATTAAGTCCCTTCATGCATACTAAGCACATTTCAGCTTCTGACCGCGGGCGGTACCAGCAACCAATACAAAAGATAAAGACGGCCCTCACAACAAAAGGTCGCGTAAGCCCCGGCTCCAGGGAGCGAGAGTGCAGCAGGGCCGGATGGGACCCAGAGACAGGTGGACGAAACACAAGAGCCGTCCGACCTACGAAGGTGGGACGGCTCTTATGTTTCAGACACTGCTGATCACGTGAGATTAAGCCTGTTGCAGAAGATTCTCCCTGAAACCAAATGAGGCCACACGGTAAGAGGGCTGACATTGTAGGACACAAGCTGAGATTCTGTACGGTACCATGGAGGTGAATCCATTTTAGCCCTTTGCGTCTATATGAGGACAACCAGCAGAAAGACTAAAGCATCGTGCTTTTACGCTCCTCACCTCTGTCGGCGACAGCGTATGTGCGGTTGAAGTACTGCTCCTCCAGAGCCCACGAGGTGTCGTTCATTCTGTTGGAGATCCCACATGAGCCGTGACAGTTCACCTTGATGTCTGTGGAGAGAGGAGAGAAAAAGGAGTCACTCCACTGGCTCAATGGTGACCGCTTGTCTTTTGCCTGACCAAGGCAAAAAGCTTCACGGGGTCACGGCCAGCACCGTGTACACTGACTAGCATGAGGATGACCCATACGGAGGGACGCCTCGCTTCATCATCACAGGCCTCTGGTGCATAATCACAACAGGCTGCGAATGGAGTTTGTCAGCAGATGGAGGAGGAGGACCTGTAACTTTATCAGGGAGCTGCTGTGAAACTATAGAGGGGAGGGAGTAATACAGGCGCTTTGTCAAATGCACGGTGATGCTACACCTGCGTTCTAGCGGGGCGACGATGCTTGTAGTGAGGAAACCACAGAGAGGTCATACTGAGTCACCGATAGAGCAGATGCATGGCTAATAGTTGCACAGAGACGTCTCCGCACTTGATTTAGAATCAGGAACAACTTTCCATCGACTCAAAAGCAGAAGCTCCCACTGGTCCTGGATATGTTGCATGACATCATGCCTGAGTGAGTGAGGCGTGGTAGCAGCACTGTGTAGGCCCGTCATACGCAGGCTATCTTTGTGTTAACTATCGCGCACAGAGGTCAACAGCTCCAGTAAAGGGTAAAGAAACCCAGGAGCTTCTCCGTTGCTATGAGCGCGTTGACGTTGCAGGGGGAATATTTGCAACACGTGATCACACGCAAACATGGACAAGTCAACTGGAAGAGCAGCATATTTTACCAACAAATAAGCAGAGTCAAGGCTATTTAGATATGCAGCCATCTGACTTTTTCAGTCCTGAAACAGATTACTGATCTGATAGTAGTGTTTGATTAATAAGCTGCAGAAGCAACACAGTGAATACTCACAATATTGTTACATCTGTTGTGCTAGAGATGGGGTGATATTAGGCTATAAACTCAACCTGCAATCATTTCTAAATTTGATAAATTAGTTTTAATGCTGTGTTGCTATTAGGCCGGCTCAACGGTTCAGGGTTTTTCCTATTTGGTGGTAGTTTTGTACTCGCCCCGGAGTCAATGTGTCCTCGCAGGTTACAAATCCCTCGGAATGTAGGCGATCTACCTGGATTAAAAGTGAATCACCATAGTGGGATTATAAATCCATGGTTAACCCCGGAGTTACTTTCACTAACCCCAAATGCTGCTTGGTAGGAGAGGGCCGAGCGCTGCGATGGGTTAACACAGCCTCTATCGCTCTTCCTCTTGTCTTTCTGTTGATCTGTCTGTAAGGAAATTAAATGCCTCTGATAATGCGCACGTGCCCACAATTGCACGCACACAAGCACACACAGAAACTGGAGGATTAAACAGCCTCAGCCTCAGTATTACAGATAGGCAGGTATGGCCAAGCATTGTTCTAAATATTTTAGTGGCCTGAATTTGACCTCTGCATTTCTTTCCTTTAGTGTTTAGCAGGCGTGATGACGAAGGAAAGAAAAGTCAGGGCGCCACCAAAGGGAGCGGGATTGCTCTCTGGCCACCATGGATATCTGTTCAAACCCTCATGTATTCTAAAGTTGTTGAGATACTAAAGAAACAGCCCAAAATGTCAACCTGCCATTTGGGCTTTTTCTACATTTATTTCAGTCGTGACCAAAGAGGAGCTGTAAATGGAGATGCAATTGGTTATTTGCAGTGCAACATTGAGTTGACGCAAACAGCAGTTACATCCCATCATCGTATAGCTCATTGATATGCACCATCACAAACAGGGACGTAACAGAATCTCCCCCCCCGTCCCCCCGTCCCCCCGTCCCCCTCTGCCCGGGGCAGATGGCCTGGCCCTCCACACCGGCACGACTCTTGGCTCGGTTTGTTGGAAGAGGAAGTAACCTGAAGAACCAAAATGTGCAGCTCTCAAAACACAAAGCAGGGCGGTGCCCTTCAGCACGTTTCTCTGGTCCTTAACTAAACCTTGCAATACTAAACATGAACAGCTTTAACTCACACTTCACAGAGGCAACGGTAGAGCTGTAAAGTACACAAATGTAATGGAAAATGGAGTCACTACTGACATTGTTTACAGCTGTGGACGATGAAAGGTCAGCGCAGAGGTAATCTGTTAATACCCCGGCAGGAGGAGCGGCAGCAGCACCGCTGAATAGGGACGCGCCAGCAAACATACTGTACATGCAATGTGAAAACCTAAACTGAGACTTGTGTCTTCTGCCTGGTTCTAGCTGGACCTCAGGGGAGTTATTCCAGTTTGCAGTGATACTGAAGTTATTTAAGAGGCTATGCCACCTAGATAATCCGGCTGCTCAGTGGGCTGGCTTGTGGGGTGGAGGAATGTAATGGTGGAATAGCACGAACAACGGGCGGTGTATCCACACTAGATGACACCAGCTATGACAAAGTCAACAAAGTGGCTTGTATTTCATTTCCTCTTTTGCAGCTCGGGCAGGTCAGCATGAAACCAACATTGTCATTTAAAAAAAAAAGTGCTTTCTTTTTTCAATTTAGTTTGCACACTTATAGTCAATGTACGTGATTACAAAACGTCAGAATGTCTCTTGCAATCCGTCACTAACAGACGGCAGGGTCACACTCAAACACATCAAAGAACGAAACCTCAAAAAACAGACTTGATTATCGGATTCATGCTACGATCGGAGCAAACTCAATTCAAAGAGGTTTGGTTTGGTTCTGTGAAGCACCAGCAGAGGGATCTTTGCCAGCTCTCCACAGGATGAATCGCAGCCTGAGGGAGTGAGAGGGAGGCCAGCGGCACAGCTCTGACTCAACACGCTGGAGTCCATCCAGGTCCACTGAGAGCGGCTGCAGGCCGAGGGGATCCAGACGCCGCTACTGCTTTCCACGAAGCAGACTGTGTGGGCGGACAACCCGAGAGAGAAGAAGTCAACCGCGGCGTTTCAAGATCGGCCTGCCTCGACACGAATCCTCAAAGTGTTCCTTCGATGAGTTCTTGCTAGGTTACTTTGTTCTTACACATACTGGAGAAGATTGATAACCGGACCAGGCGTTCATGCCTCCCTTTGTTGCAATTGATACATTAAGGTCCGAACCGGAGAAAGTATTTAGGTTTGGTTAATCCTACATTCACCAATTAGCATGCGAGTCAGTTCAACTCATGTTGGGGTCAGATTCAGTTGCCATTCATTCTAGTCCGGTGGTTTAACTTGGTGTCCTGCCTTATGCCAATAACAATAGCTCAAAGACAGAGTTATTTGTTCCGCATGTTCTCCTCCACCTCTCTCTGGGAAGCCATTTTGACCTTGTGGGCATTCTTTCCTGAAAGTGTGGAACAGTTACGCAATACTGGTGCTTGCTATGTCATCCGATTTTACAAACAAAGAGCAAGTACACGCATGATTTAGTGATTGGTGTGTGTGTGTGTGGGGGGGCGGGGCGGGGGGGCATCCAGGGAGGGCTGATGATATCAGTTCCTTATTTACCCTGATTACGCCGAGTCCTGCTCCAGCTAATGGCTGGGAGCACAAGGGAGCCTCAGTTGGTTTAAGGTCTGGACTTTACAGGCGGCAAAGCAGAAAGAGGAAACCCCCGACCTCCTGGACACGGGAGGTCACACGACAGGAAGAACCGCGGCCACTCGGACTCCGTCAGTGCAGGAGGGCCTGTATTACTTGAATTGATGGGCACTCCTCGGACGTCACGTAGACATTTGCGCTGTGACACGGAAAACCCTCCCGTAGCAGCTTCTGTCTGATAAGACTTGAATGGTTTAAGAGACGCTCTGGTGGAATGCAGAAAACCTGCAGGGTGATGCAGCGGATCTGCTTCAGACATCCGCTGGAGGGGTGAAAAGAATCTGATTCATTAGCCTGACGGGCTTGGTTATAAAAGTGAAAATGGGCTGCTACAGAACTCAAAAGGGAGGTTTGAGGAGGCCCGTATGAGAACGCTGTGAAGGACGGGGAACAAAGCGCACCAGGAACCACTGACCCTGTGGCCCCTCAGTGCTTCTAAGCGCCTTTGTCCAGAACAAATGAGAGTTCATCTCCTCCACAAAGCCAGGAGCTCACAGCCGTCACGAGTAACCCGACGCTACCTTCACTGCCGTATTAATTCTTTAGGCGCTGCAAACAATTAGTCCCCCTCTCTTCTCCGAAATCTCCCTTCCTCATGTTCTTTGCAATGCTTGAACGCAGCCACCTGATCTCGTGATCTATCCCTCCTGGCTGTAAGGGAATCCCCCGCTGCATCGTACAGACGCGCGCCGAGTTACTTTTCTGTTTGAACGCGACTGAAAGGCTTCAGTGAGAAAGTGAACTCCCAACTTCCTGCCCGCGATTGTAATTTAACGGTCAAAGGAGAAGCGCAGAGAAATTCAGGAAGTTCACTACAGATTTGTAACATTTAGTACATGAAGATTGGCCTCAATATCAATATCAAATGTCAAAAGACATATTGAATTTATTTGAACGTCTCAGTAATTGAATATTAGGATAGAGTCCCTTAAAGCTAATGTGCTAACAGTGTCAACAATAATGACAATCCTCTATAAATAGGAACTACTATATGCATCATTATCATTTCCAAAAAGCCTGAAAGACAACGGTCTGAAAGGTAGTTTCACTGAGTGAATCCACTGAGCTGGATATTTTATAATACTAAAAAATAGCACTGTGTACATTTTCTTACCCATGATATTATTTTCAAATAGTACACATAAGTATTACTAACTGGAATTCTTGGGTTAGACCAGGGGCCTGCACCATGAAGCTGGTTCAACAAACTCAGGGTTCCAGAATTGGTTCAGAATCGACAAAACCAAACCGAAGCGATCAGGCTTTATCGGTACCATGACGCCGCTTATCAACTGAGTTTGTCAAACCAGGCTTTGATCCTCAAACTCTGATTACTCCGCACACGCACATAAAAGAGTGACGTCGGCACCGAACAACCAATCACGTTCGATATGGAGAGCGAGAGAGAGAGAGAGAGAGAGAGAGAGAGAGAGAGAGAGAGAGAGAGAAATATATTTCTCCGCGGAGGAGCAAGAAATTATTGTTCAGAAATATGAAGAATGTAAAAATGTTTTCCAGCACACAGTAACACCGTCTCTGCTGCCAAAGCAAGAGAACAATATTAGAGGAACATTGCTGAGAGCGTTAATGCGCAAGTTTAAAAAAATATATAAAAATATAATTCAAACCATTTGCGGTGCAGTAAGTGCGGCTTCGACGAGTCACATTTGTTATTTGCAGCTCAACAAGTTCGCAAAGATACAGATACAGATATTCCTTCCGCGGAATATCTGTATCTTTCATACACGGAAGTATCAGGAAAGTCAGGGGGATTTAGTCCCTAAAAACTCTACGTGCTCTTCTAACAATCTGCGCTGAGATGTCCACAGGATGTGGAAGAAAAGGTGAAGCCGCAATGATGCAACAGAGAACAGAAGCTAGGAATTAACTACGTCAGCTGTTTCTTTGCTCACCGCTGATTGGTCAAACTTCTGACTGAGAGCTCGGATCCAGAACATAACCTGCCCCGGAGCAGGTGAGCCGTGCAGCGTAAGTTACCATGGCAACGAATACCGATTGAAGCCAAGCCACTTTCATGGTACCGAAAACCCGGCACAGGCCCCCTGGACCAGCTTCACGGCACAGGCCCCTGAACCAGCTTCACGGCACAGGCCCCTGAACCAGCTTCACGGCACAGGCCCCCTGAACCAGCTTCACGGCACAGGCCCCAGGACCAGCTTCACGGCACAGGCCCCCTGGACCAGCTTCACGGCACAGGCCCCCTGGACCAGCTTCACGGCACAGGCCCCCTGAACCAGCTTCACGGCACAGGCCCCTGAACCAGCTTCACGGTACAGGCCCCCTGGACCAGCTTCACGGCACAGGCCCCCTGGACCAGCTTCACGGCACAGGCCCCCTGAACCAGCTTCACGGCACAGGCCCCTGAACCAGCTTCATGGTACAGGCCCCTGGACACTGTTCTTAAAGCAATGTCTGATTGATCAATTATTAATCAAAAGTCTGCATTAAATGTACATACATCGTTTACACGTTTCCCTGGTCCAACTTCTTCTTGTACAATCTTTTCAGCATTGAAACGAGGGCTCTCTTCCAAAAACCATTTGCTGTATCACACCTGGATACTGGTGACTAATTAAACAAACAATATTAATAATAGGATGAGGAATGTAACCGTGATGACTGCTTCATAGGACACACGGGGCTCCGTGAATCATTCAATGATATTGATCGTCTGCTTAAGCCTCAATAATCACCAATAATCATAATCACCTTCATCAAACCACCAAGTGAGTGAATCTGCTTTAAAAAGACTACTTGGACATCGCACGACTGTGACATTAATTCTACACCCAGCTGGATCCGCATTGAATCACGGACCCGCCTGTGTATTCAACACTTACAGGATGTCGCTGGTTGTGTGTGTTTGGGTTTAGAGTGCTTACTCATCTGTATGTGCAGCCCACACAAATCCCCGGATGGGTTTGCATGCATGTAAAAGAGGCTTATCCATGCAGTGGTTACATCATAGGTACCGCTGACAGACGTGTAATCTGCCCTCTGAAATCCCCACATTTCACGGCGCTGCGGCTTCAAATCAGACGGACATTGTGACTGGAAAGACAAACTTTCTCCCTGTGTTCTCTCTGTATTCACTTTCCAGGGCAGCAACACATTTAGCAGCCACACAATGACCCGCCACCCATTATCCCGCAGCGAGAATGCATCATTTTATTCTCTGGCTATTTCATCTATTTCATTGTCCTGAGAGCGAAACATTGTAAACGCTCTGCCAGCTTACGGCAGGCAGAGTGCTGCAATCAAGCATTGTGGTAATCAGCCATGTTCTAAGTTCACCTGATCTCACTGTACTGGTAACAGACACAACGCAGTTTAATTCAAGCAATTTCAGATCAAGATGTTGAAATGAGGATGATCAAAACTAATGGTCTAACCAGGACATCGTTCATTATGAATCTTTGAGATTCGACCGCATTCATTATATTTGGATGCTACTCCAGACACGATCAGGGCTAAACGTGATCGCCACTGGGTTTTGTGTGCAGCCACATGACAGCAGCAATGAGATATTTTCTCTGGTGTAAAATACAGCCATCCGCTCGCAGAGGTTGGGTCACTTAGTAACCGCAGCGACCTTCAGACCCCTCCCCCCTTCTTGATGATTTTATGATGGTGTGTTCGAACTGCCAACTGTGCTAATAGGGACTTTCAGGAATACACGGACCATCATCATCATCATCAGCATCATCATGTCATGGAAACACCCAAAGTTGAAAGGAGGTTGACACAGATTATGGTGTGTTATGAACATGCACGTGTCATAAGCAACCTCTTTATTAGCGTAATTGGTTCAACAACAAAAGCTGCTGGTGGCAAACCTACTTCCATTTCATTATAATCCAAGATTTAATCTCTATCTATATCTATGTTTGGTAAACCAAGCAGACATCTTTCCGATCATCACCAACTTTAATACGATCACATGTCCCAAGATGGACTTATCAAGAGCTGTGGCGCAAGAAGAGCTTTGTCTAAAGAACGTGTGTGAGGAAGGAGCGGTCGATGGAGGATTACCCGCATTGCGGGAGGAAGATAAAACAGGGGTTGAAACCTCTCACGTCTGATCAAAGGTTAAACCAAACACACAAACAGGCTCACCTATAATTCAGTCTATAAAAGACTTAATCGGTGTGCCCACTGTTGTGGAATATTTTAATTAAAGTTCAGGAGAAGAGAATGATTTGTTTCGATGTTTGTCTGATAAGAAAAACAGGATCTTGATGAATGATCAAAGTTGTAAAAGTCCATTTATTGCTTGCAAGCAGGAGGTCAAATACACAAACACGTGTCACGGTGCTCTGTGGAAATGGCATCCCCGAGCGGGCGAAACACTGAGCTTACACACACACACACACACACACACACACACACACACACACACACACACACACACACACAGTCGTCGTCAGTGGCAGGTGTGAAATATTGCAAACCAAGTTGAGATAAGAACCACGGTTAATGTGGGGTAACAGAGATCCTTTGTTCGAGCCTTTGCGTAGGAACAAGTTGACTCGTCCTCCCTTGCACAGCTGCAGATGAACTCTGTATCACCCTACAGACAATAATCACTCTGTTAATATAAGACCATGCTATAACATATTTTACCATTACACCACCAGTGGGTTAGTTGATGTGTTGCCTGACTTCACATTGACCGACACTTACTCAGCCCTCTTGGTAAATATCACATACTGCTCACCTTTTCTTGTTGTGCAATAGTTCACAAAAAGTCACAGTGTTTGTGATTTTTGGCTTCTTGGGCCGAGATGAATGACAATACATCTTAAAAGCAAACCTAGGAGAGAGAAAGGCGTCTGGAGGCCTCATGGCTCACCGTTGGCACCGGCTTGTGGGCCGGCCTGACCACACCCAGTGACATTTCACAACACACCAGCACAGCCACAGACTAACTTCTTATCTCCCAGATGACAAAGCACGCTTCTATCTTTAGCTTTTTTGTTAGAGCTTATCAACGTTGTGTTCCACTTCCTCGCAAAGAGGGGCATCCTCCCTGCAAATTCGTTTGACAAAGCAGAGGAAGTGGGCAGCTTTGAAGGGAGAGGAAGAGGGGCGAGTCCATGCTTAACAGGGAGAATGAGACAGAACCTCTTATGATAGACCCAAATAAGCAACGTGGGGTCAAAGGATAGTTGTTATTAACAGGATTTTTAGCCTGTGGGGAGGGAACAGCTAGTGCAAAGATTTCCAGTTTACAGCACCAATTTCATGGGCGCAGTTCTCGGACCGATGAATTACTGTACGTGGAGGTCGATGTCACCTGCCTCCACAGAAAGGAAGCCGAGATAATGGAGTCACTGTTAATTCACCGTCGCACTGAGTGATTATATGTCACGTTCCAAAATAAAGACAGCAAAGTCAGGAGGGAACAAAACGCCTCAAGTTCAAAATGATTCATTCAGACAGTCCATGAACGTTTATGGTTAACAGCTTTCTAAGGACATTAAAAAACAGACGGCAGAAAACCACCACTCTTGAGAAGCATCCATCGAATATCAAAACCCTATTAAATGTTTTAATAGGACAGCCTTTCAAACCAAACCTTAAACAAATATCAGAGCTTTAAAAAAAAACCTAAACAGACTTAATGCTTTCTCTCCTTTGTTACCTTTTAAATTAATTCACCACATAACCACAATAGAATGTGGTTTTATTACTACTGCAGGTATTACTGGTGGTTATGCCAGTAATACCTGCAGTAGTAGCAGTTGCATAAGGGGTACCAGTTGTAGTAAAAGTGGTAGTTGCAGTGAAAGTAGTACTGCTTAGTGATTTTTTTAGTATTTGTAGTAGTGGCAGAAGGAGTAGCACTGGTAGTAGGGGTTGTACCAGTAATGCTGTAGAGTGGTAGAAGTAGTAGTACCATTAGTGAAAGCACATGCAGTGGGAGCACTGGTTGACATACTATTATGACCAGGTAGTAGATGGAAAATACCAGCTCTTGACATATTTACCTTTACTTTTTGAAACATTTTTCATCCTATTCACTTTGATCCACTTAAAGGCTGTTGTGTAAAAAGTCCATCCTCAGGACGTCTCACTGCCGCTCATCTACTTCTCAGACTTCTTCACATTAGTTGCCTTTGGAGCGATGATGTCATCATCACACACTCAGGCCCCTGACCTGCAGTCCGGTCAAAGAGAGACGCACACCCGGGTGCTAAAGCATTGACGAACGGAGGGCTAATACCCTATAAACCGTTGTTGTCCTTCTGCTTTGATGTCATCCTGCTCCTGCTGAGTATTTCAGAGGAGCGTGCACTCCACACCTACATGCTACGGCCTGCGCAGGGCCGTTGACCAAAACTGGGTTATATGACACCAGTTAGGTGTCATATATAGCAAATACCAAAAGGTATCAATTCAAGTGGCATTTTGATTAAACAAGGAGTAACAAGACGTGCAAGTAATCATCTGACTATGCACTGAAGCGTCACCTGGAGAAAATAGGACTCTTGCCACGTGATCCACAAAACACAAGTCCAAGTGTACGTGTATCCATCGGAGTTACAAAAAAAGCAACACGCCTATAAGCTTACCCACACTCGGAAAGGAAGAAAAAGGAAGGGAGTTTGAACAAGGGGACTTTTGCCCGAGGTGATTCATTTTCTTCCCAATTTACCTGTCTGATAAGGTGCTTTCCAGCGCATGAGTCACAAAGTCCGTGTATGAGTGCACAACGGTAGGTTTCACACACCGTAAGATGTGCATACAGGCTGAGACAAAGAGTCAAAATGGTGACAAGCTCAAATCAACAGCAGACAATAGAGTGGATTGAGAACATCTTCACGTTATAAAAAAACCCACAGGTGATGGGTTCTGATGAGTGAATCATTTTGCAGACATGTGTTCATATGTTGGAGATAAGAAGATAAATGATGCATTTTTACCCATTTGGGAACCATGGATGTACAGTCATTCCTCCAATAGTTGAGATCAGTCCTGAGTGGTGGCCAATAATGCTGATATGGCGTAACCATTGCCATGGATATAAATCACATGCTGCAGAATCATGTTATATGAACAAAATTTCTACCAATAAAAGGTTATAATAAAAGGTTATAAAGTGGTTATAAAGTATAATATAATAAAAGGTTATAAAGTAAATAAAAGGTTATAAAGTGTATGCCCAACATTGTGTGTGAGTAAGTTTATAATTTGCCCACTTCCATTCATGCATCCCTGACTCTGCTTTAACGACTGTCTTTGAAAAGGAAGCTAATCAATAGAAATGCGGTCTAATGGTCTCCATCATCAATAATATAGTGAGACGGCTCGTTTGGCCTCTACGATATTCAGCGTCTCTTGGAATTTCTTCACGACACCAACCTCAGCTGTGCGCATGCGTCAGCGGAACCAGACGATAGGCTTAAATGTTTCCCGGCTTGACTGTTAAAAAGCAGATGATTGGCTTTCCAGCGGGAGGGGCGGGACATGTGCATACAACCGCTATCTTTGCCGTTACGGGTTTTCCTACGGGAGTTGTATTGAGGATTGAGGAAGTGGGATGTCTCCTTAATAAATAGTCTCTGGTGCCGTGCACAATTCTGGCAATAAATGGCCGTTTTTAAAACTGAGTGTTCACAACTGTCGACCTCTTACTGGATGAGAAACGGGAAAGTGGGGCGGGAACATCAGGCCCATTCTATGGTGATATGTAATTTCATAGATCAGGTATCCCAATAGCAGGATGTTTATGGCTAATGAAATGAATGAAATAATTAAATTGTTTGCATGAAAGTACCACATGATTCAAGATGCTTTTGCATGCTCCTATGTGATTTGATTCTTAATTAAAAATATATTTTCATTTAAATAATCAGAACAAAGCTGACTTTCACTTTCCTGCTCCAGCACGATTCAGGCCTGCTGATTGATGGGCGATGGTGGTGGAGAGGGGTGATGTCACTGAACCCATAATGCACACTCAGCATTTATAGTACATTAACGGAGCGGCTGAAAGCTCCTATCGAGTTCCCTCAGACGGAAAACCCTCGCCCAGATGTGTGGGTGGAACTCTCATGGAGGTCCAAAACAACACCTTGACCTATAAATGACCTATAAAACGGGCATTCGCGTCACGTCTTTCAGCGTCACGTGGGGGAACACATTGAACATGTAAAAATGGTAAAACGACAAACTACGAAAGGTCCTCACATGCAGCACACACAGTTTTTATTTGCATGAAATATTTAAATAGCAAATAGTTGTTTGCTGCCATATTACTCCACTGAAAACGTAATGCAACAAATTGTACTTTGATTTTGGGGGTTTTAAAGGCTAGTTGTCTTTACTCAGTCATTTAAACATCAGTCATTCAGGACATGGCTGCAGCCAACAGAATGTATGGAATTTAGGTCAAATTGTGTTTTTAATTTAATTCATCAAGTGTCATTTTAGTATAGAACTGTTGTCTGACATGTAGATGTTTCTACTATTTTCTCCACATGCTACAATAATGAAAGGTTGTTGTGTGCCGTCTCCTCAGTTCACTTTCCAGCAGTCCTCTCTATTTAGTGTCCTTGTCAGTTAGCATACCTTTGAGAAAGAGCCTTTATTTAATGTGCAGAGCCCCATTATGAGACAATCATCCCCACAATACAACAGCTTTTTTGTGTAGCCCTCCTCCGTGTCAACTCCAAAAAGCTGTTCTCCACCTGCTAACCTACTTTCCAACAACTTTGTCCCAGACCGAAGCATCGGACGTTTGGATTTCACACCGTGAAATACGAAAAGGCCCAAAAAGTGTTTTTTTGTTCCAGTTCTGAACAACATCTCCCAAACAATGTAATGGGTTAGTGGAAGTAACGTGTTTCAACAACCTGCAGGCCTGTCACGGCACCGTCCAACCCCGCAGCACCTCCTAACGTTACGCTCATATCCGCGACGCCCGCACGTTCACGACATATCGGACCGACTCAAATAGAAGCCCGGCGGGCGGTCAGCGCCTCGTGCTTGCTGGAAGAAAGTTTATATACATCGAGGCAGCGGCGCGCGCTCCGCTGGACCGAGCGGCGGGGAGGCACGCTGGCAGCGCGCGCGCCCCGGCAGCGCACGCGCCCCGGCCCCCTTCAAACCTCCCTGTTGAACGCAGTGCTGAAGGTGAGCTTACCTTTGTAGTGCAGCGAGTGGCCGGTTCGTATCTTCACGGTGCCGCTGACGGACTCTCCCGGACTGTAAACCACCTTGTTGTTGGCAAAAGTGATCTCAAATGCTTGAAGCTTCCCCATGGCTGCGCCGCGCTACTCCACCGCGCGCGCCGCGTCTCTGAGGGGGAGAGGAAGCGATGCTCTCACCTGCTGCTGCCCCTTTCCCCCTCCCCCTTTCCTTTTCCCACCTCCTCCCCAGAGACCAGTGACGTCACGCTGACCGCCAGTTGAAGGGAATGGGAGGAATGAATGCGTAGTTTATGGACGGGAAGTAAACATGACTTATTGTATTCATATAATGTATATTATATTCATTTGAATGAAATCATGAAAATCAACACAACAAAACTAAGAATGAAAGAAGATTGTATTTCTTATTTCTGTAATCATAACATAATTTACATATATAACCATAAAATATCCAAAGATGATATGTATCCTTGGCTTATTTTCCCCTTTAATCCGGTCGGTTACAAAGTTGTAATATCTCGCTTGCCGTTCCTGCACAGTACTTTCCAAACTGTTACTCACACTTTTCATCAGGTACCTTCCCCATATACATGTCTTTGTGGATATGTTTCGGAACTGTGCTGCACACATCTCTGTATGATGTGTTCATATTTCTACGCTATGAGGCTACTATTTGGCCCCATATTGGTGTAGGGATGTTTCTGATCATGCACAATATAAACATATTATCTTTGACTGAGTTCATCTTGGCCTGATTACCTTAACTAAGAAACCATTTCTCTACGGAAGTCATCAGAAGGTGATCAGAATGCTAATGAACCCTTTATCTTAAGAAGGATATGGAAGTTACAACCATCTATTGTGGGACAGGATGTCGCTGAAAATCAAGATCTGAGTGACGCATGCTTGCATTTTCTAGTAACACGCTACCCAGAATGGGAATTGGCATGAAACGTCTCAGTACTTTCCGTGGCTCACACCGTCCCCATCTCTGCACATACTTCCTGTTACTGAAAGTGTTTCCTGTTCCTGACTGTACTTCCTGTCTGAATGAGCAGCCTAGGCGTGCCAGAGCAGGTCTGACAGTTGCTGCGTAAAAAGCCCACAGAAAAGGACCTGTACTGTCTTGGCACACATTTTCCATCATACAACTTTAATACATCATGTCACCCGACTGACAACATTCATGGTTAATGCACTGAGACACGTGTTTCCATGGTGACAGACAAACACCACGGTTGCCAGGTTACTGCCTGTATCCATGGAAATCGGGTATGCGGTGGCAACTGATATGGTCTGCAAAATCCCTGTTTTTTTATGTTTTTGTTTAGTCATTTGCAAAAGCAGCTTGAAAAATGAGTCATTTGGACAAAGCGAGAGGATCGTATGCCAGGAGGACACCGGATAAGATGTTTATACAATATGTCAGATGCATTAAGCATCAAGAGGAGGTCCATGCCAGTGATGACGAAACAGCCCCGTTCATGTTTTTTCTGTCTTTCCATAGTGCTGATTTCAAAACTCATTATTCCTTCAGTGCTGCACTGACAGCTCTGGTCAGCGGTGACCTTCACACAGGTCGTGGTTTTGACTGGTGAGTTAGAATGTTTGTATTCTACAGTGAGAAATAGTGAGACAAAAATGAAACAGTGCCTCCACCCTGTGGACATTGCCATAACTGTCTTTTACGTCATTGTCATCATTTAGTGGGTTAAGTCCAAATGATTTTAGCTCTATGTGATAATGTTTCAAATTCTGTGATATTTAAAAAAATATATTTTGAAATCAATATATGTTGTAATGTATAATATTCTATAATGTGGCCACCTAAACTTTAAGAGGCACTTTTAGAATGACTCATTATGTGAATATTGAGGACAAAAAAATGAACATGATGTACAGAATGTACACAATGATATATTTAATGATTGCAAAACGTAATTGAAGCAAAATAGTGGCTGAACTAGGAAAGACGCATCAATGGATAAATGGAATATCTGAGAACTAGATGAAGCAGCTATGCTGCATGTCTGGGACCAACTTCCTGCTTGTATAAAGGGCCTCCAACTGTTGCCAACTACAATTAGAGACTTAAAACCAAACTGCTGTGCAAGTGCACTTTTTTAGTGAATCAAATGTGCTCTTCCTTTTTAATCTTTGTTTTCATGTGCTTTTGTGACTGTTTTATTTTCTGTTAATTGCTGACTAGCAAAGCCAAAGCTTCAAACAGTACCATATATTTAAAAACAACGTGCCTTGCCTTCACATTCATTTAGCACCGTCGTGATATTATTTCACCCACACTAAGACGTGTAATGTGAGTTTGAAACAATAATGACTCGAAGGGAAAAAGGTGTCATGTTCTGTTTTGACAGACCTTCTGTTCAAAACATTTTTTATTTTTTGTTTCTGTGCACATGAGGAAATATCCAATCTTGCATACTAAAATACAGAAACAAATGATTACGTGCAGAGGCAACCTGACGGGCGGGCAGATCCAATTCTACCTTCCCCGGAGCACCTTTCTGCTACTTGCTCTCCTCTGTGCCTTCTACATCCAGCAGGCAGGTGGTTGCGATGGCCTTAGTCACGGCGTACGGATCGCAGTTCGCTGCAGGCCGGCGGTCCTCAAAGTAGCCTTTCTGCTCCTTGCCCACCTGGCGCGGGATGCGGATGCTGGCGCCCCGGTTGGCCACTCCGGCAGAGAAGTCTTCGATGGAGGAGGTCTCGTGGAGGCCTGTGAGGCGCCTCTTGTTGTCCGCCCCTCCGTGCGGGTCGTACACTTGGATGTGTTCGCTGTGTTTTTTGCTCAGCTTCTCGATGGCCTGCTCAATGTAACTGGTCAGGGGAAAAGTAAGCAAATATTTACCTTTTTTGAGCTCTGTGTTTGGTCTCCACCAAGTCCAGAGGCAATTATTCTGCTCTTTTGCTAAATGCTCAGCTATGTTCACCCACAAGGTGCTGATTTCAGTCCACTCATCGGTTTTTTTTAGTCGAAGATAGTTGAGAACAAAAACGATATCCGTGATGAGAGCGGTGACACTGAACCAAATCATTACAGTTGGGTGTCAGAAAACCGGTGAGCTGGAAGTTTCTCCCTACAGCTGTGGGTAACTGTGGATTCTGCCAATTGTTCTTTTTCGACTGACAAATAGAGCGAAACTTTGCAAATATATACAGTAACTATATATACAGTAATTGATCTATTGCTGATGTGAAAGGGTTAAGCCATTTTGAATTGGGGAATGTACACTCACGGAAACAGTTTGCCTCATATCCTGTACTAGCCCAGACTTTAAATATGTAAAAAAATGGGACATATGGTAATTATCTAGAGAATAAATCCCTAGAAATATCAAAAGTGTGTGTGTCAATAACTGGGGAAATTATTTTTAGCAAGTGTGTAATGTCTTAACACAGAAAAGTGAAATACATTTACAGTAGATTACAGGAACCTTTAAGTAAATAAAACAAAAACATCTACATTATGTTAATTATCAATTTAGTAACCCCATATACCCAAATTGAAATCATGTTTTTATAAATATGAATGACACATATACCTAAAAAGACCATTCGGTGTGAAAAAATGTTTTTTTCCACATCTGTTAAAACCTCAAAAATAATGTTGCACTGTAAATGCACACTGAGCTTTAAATGTTTATCCTTCATGGAAGTCAAAATACCTAAATATGAGCAATAAGACAATTTTGGAGAAGATGTCTTATGTCAACGGCCGGGATCATTCCATTGTAATTCATGAAGAGTGGTACTATTTCACTAGGTTTCAAAGGACATTTTACATACCATAGTCCTCCTGCTTCTCTCATCTGCTTGGTGCTGACGTTGGTATGGCAACCAGCACCGTTCCAGTTGCCCTTCATTGGTTTGGGGTCCAGTGATGCAACAACACCAAAGTCTTCACAAACGCGGTGCAGCAGGAAGCGGGAGACCCACAGGTGGTCCCCCATCTCAATACCTTCGCACGGTCCCACCTGGTACTCCCACTGAAGAGGTAGAGGCAAAGAATAAAGAAGTTGTGTCAAATAAATATAAACAGAGAAAAGTGGGTGGAGTTATGGGCCTACACTCACCTGTGATGGCATAACTTCAGCGTTGGTGCCATAGATGTTGACCCCTGCATAGAGGCAGGCCTTGTAGTGGCACTCCACTATGTCCCGTCCGTAAGCGCAGTCGGCCCCCACCCCGCAGTAGAAGGGTCCTTAAAGAGGGAGACATGTTGGCAAACTTGTTAAGAGAGTAATAATACTCTAATTAAATAGAAAGACCTGATGAGTGACAATCGAGTTGAATAGCACCGACGTCAAAATATATTTATTATATTTTAATTATTTAACCTTTACGTTGAACTGCATACCTGGCAACAGCTTTATTAAAGGGCCACTGTGTAGTATTTGGTGCCATCTAGTGGAGGGCTTGTAGAATACAAACAACTGAATGACCCGTAACTCTCCCCTCAACCTTCCTGCATCGTGGTAACCGGATCTACTGACGTCCGCTCCTTCTTAATGTGAATGTCCTGTAACTGCAGTGGCCTTCAGTTAAGGGGCATTCTCTAGAGCAGTGTGGGGAAAAAGGGGGTAAGTTGTCACACAAGTGTTGGTTGTAACAATTCTTATATTAAATCGTGATTGGAATCACAGTGTAGCATGTAGTCATAGTCGACATAATAAACATTATTTAGGTTGAGGTGAAAGGACTTTTTGTGTTTTCATGTCAACATATAAAATGTTCCGCTCCTCAGTATTTATCATCTAGACTTTTACACTATACGTCTATAACACAACATTTCTTTCCTCTTAAAAATGTTGAAGGAAAATTCAGTTTGGATTGTTGTCAGCTAGCTAATTAGTTGCTAGTGGTTGTCTTGATATTAGCAAGAAACTCCACTTGGGGACTTGTCGCATGGGAGCCCCTTCAAAGTGTCTTGTTAAAGTGTTGCATGTTCAACGAGGGGCGCACACAGGTTCTGCTGGGGAGGAGAGAGCAAAAGTATTGGGTTGTGTATTATCAATGCAATTCAACTTTCAAATGTAGTTCTCCCTTCTTGGCTCCTGGTGTAAGATTTGCCCGTTGGAATAACATTGTGATTATCAACCTCATGGTGTGTGACGTCCATCCCTGTGATGGGCTTTTGTTATCCCAATGTGCCAGAGTGTTTTATAGTTAATTTACCTCTTTGTTACAATAGGTTGGTAAATGGGACGGATACACGTTCAAGCTAACAGCTTAAGCTACAATTTAATTTAGGAAGGACTATTGAAAGATGTTTTTAAGGGGAGCAACTCACGCTAGAGCAGAAAGTGTGACAACCAACCCCCCTCTCCCCTACTGCAAATACAATCAGCAATCGACCAGCAGATCTTCTATGAAGTCTGCCTTTACTTTCCTCATGGCGGAGGTGAGCAGAGGATCAGTAAACAATGGCTGATTCACCTTGGGGTTTAGGGAATCCATTCGTGGGCCAACTGTAAGGGTGTCCGTCTATTCCGAACAGCGTGTACTCCTGCTCCATGCCAAACCATATGCAGTGCTCTTTTATCTCCTCCATCACGTCTTTGCAGGCCGCGCGATTGTTTGTCTCTAGACGGGGGAAAAACAGGCTGGAACAGTAATGCAACTGAACTCACCAAACAGGATTCCAACAACACCACGCGGACAGAAGTGTACCGTATGCACCTGCAGGTAAGCGGTTGTATTTGAGGACCTCGCAGAGGACCAGCTTGTTGGGGTCCAGGGAGAACGGATCCCGGAACATGCGGACGGGGATGAGGTACATGTCGCTGTTGGAGCCTTCGGCCTGGTACGTGCTCGAGCCATCAAAGTTCCACTCCGGAATATCTGCCAAGACAGAGGAATGCGGAACATCTGAAATCTCTGCTAAATTTAACTCAGCTTGGAAACCGGTTGAGACTCTGACGAACTAAACCATTATGTCATGGTTTTTTCCGCACATTGCTATTTAGTTCATATTTACTTTATTCTGACATTGAACTTCTCTAAAGAGTCAATAAGCCCTGCATCTTAATGAGGTTTTACCGGAAGGTTTTTGTACTCATCCTAATATTTATGTCATTCCTTCATCAAAAAATACATGATCCATTCTGCAATCTATATACAGGCCTGTAATGTCAGTAATTTGTGATACATATTTTCTGCAGAGACGAGCAGCTTAGATAAAGCTGTCATAAATCCTTCAACTATGTTACAGACTAAATAGATTTATATGACTAAAGGACATATAGGCCGACCATACCAAAAGTAATAACCCTCAAAAAGAGGGCATTTACCGTCTATGCTGCTCGGCTCGCTGTCCAGGGTTCGGGTCTTGTTGCGAAGACCCTCCCCAGTGCCGTCGATCCAGATGTAGGTGACCTGGCACTTCCCCCCCTGCGGCAGGGTCATGTACTGCTGGCGCACGGCCTTGTCCAGGTGGGAGCTGAGTGAAACCGATGCCATGCTCACCTTTAATCAGAGACATCATGTGACATGTTAGGTCTGGGTGGCTCCAGGGTTTTCTGTTCAATCACTAGCTGTCATAAGCTACTATGCGCTTTTGTTCTTCCTTCCTTCATTCCTCCCACTATTATGTCACTCTGGAGCAACTTATCTGGTTTCTGTTTGCTAGCAACCTGTAGGGCTGGAAAGAATTCCACTCACATAAAGAAAAACCTCTTAATGACAACTGATTCAAAACTGAAAGGTGGGAGCTGCAGTGACCTTTGTCGGGCCAAACAACTATGAACTAATATCAACTGTCACTAAATCTGTAATATGTTGAAACACGTTACAATACAACTATGTGTCTACATAAAAAATATCTACACACAGCGGATCCCATTCACTGTACATCTTATCAATCATGAGTGATTTTATTCATTCACTTTGTTGATCATTGATCATCAACAAAGTATTTAATAACTGATCCAGAGAATCAAACCAAATTAGAACTAAATAAGTTAATAATTTTTTTAGTTTCCAAGAATACAAATATTTAATATGCTTCCTGTATGAACATTACCTTCTTTAACTGTAGACTTTTTGAACATTACATACAACATTACATTTAATCAGCACTGTTCCTCAGAATCAGGAGGTTTGAGCTGAATTACAAAGAAAAAGCAGCTTTGTCCCACCTGTTGCCTCTGCATCACTTTCGCTTTTCAAATGGAGCAAAAACCAGATAGATTGAACATAAAATGTGTAGAGCTGCATGCATCAGACTAGACAACAAGCACATCAGATAAACCCAGTACACATAGACAAATCTTACTTACTGTGAGACTGAGGACTTAAGGTTGTAGTCAAGCGTCAAGACCCAGGAAACTGTGTGCCGTGCCTAAACCTGCTTACGGTATTTAACGGCAATACAAATACCACGCCGATGACGCAGGCTCACGTGTCCTTTACAAAACCTGACACTACACAAAGTGTGTGTGTTTAGTTGTGTATTTCCTCTACTTGCAATATGATGTTTACCATTAGACCAAATCACATTATGTATGCCTTTGACTTTAAGTTTACTCCTCTGGTGAGAACAGAAAATCACTCAAGCAATACATCGCATCCATATTGTGTATCGTCAACCTCACACGTCCAAATCTACCCATTCTGCCCACTTTAAATTGAAATAAATGAACAAATCAGACAAATCTTTGCACGGATAGCTGAGGCGAACACAAACTCCCATGGGAAATACTAAGCAGCCACCATCTGCTGATAGTGTCTGTCTGCTGTTTGCTGAGTCTTGCAGCTCAGTGAACACAATTAGAGGCTGGAAGCTGCTCGCATGTTCAGTTTCCGTCAGGTTAGCTGTCCTGAGATCAGAGGGCGGAAATTCAACAACCCCTACAGAAAGCGGACCGGTCACATGGGGTTGAGAGGTGGCGGGCAGTGTCTGTGTGGTACCCGAAAACACTCACGAACGCCGGAACACAACCAGGAAGCGGCGTGGAAGCAAGTCCTGCAGGTTTTCCCAGTTTAAATTCTTTACAATGTGACGGTGTTGGAGGGCTTGAAGAACTGGAACATCAATTATTGCGTCAATTATGCTGAACCCAAAAGCTTTACATCATAATTGCAAAGAAGAAACATTTCACTGGTAGACAGCAGTCTCGGATTTAACAGCAGAGGTGTGGAGGTCTCATCCTCATGAATCCTCCTTATGTCCGTAACAACCCGATGCAGGGGGGGATGGCGCACAGAACAAGTCTTTTTGACACATAATCCACAGGCATTTACAGATTTTTATTTGGGACTACAAACATAGAGCTCAAAGAGAAGTTGAGACTTAATGCAGAACTTGGAGAGCCAGTTCTGCTTCATGTCAGTCTTCAAGAAGTGTCCCTGTTTTGCTCATCTCCTCGCTTTTATCAGGCTTTTCTGACAATGCGTCCACTCTTCCTCAGGTCCGTCCCTCCTCTGTGGGGCCTGACAGACTGGCTGCTTGTGCTCCAGGCTCCGCGGCACACCTGGGGGCTGGGGGCGAGGTACAGGTGACTCACTCAGAGCGAACGTCTCATGATTAACATTCATAAAAACACTTTTATATACGGCTCCCCTGAGGCCATTTCCGGACAAAAGCCAAACAGATTATTGAGGACACTTTGGGGGGGGAAATCTTAATACTGACTTATACAATGCTATTTTAGATGATAGTGTGATATAGGATTCAAATACTACTTTTGGGTGAATCAATTTTTAGATAAAATATTCTAAACTCAAGCTTCACAGTTTGTCAATTAGAAGTTGGTCTGGTGTGATCATCATGATAAAAAGGTGGTCATATACCTGAAGAGATACTGTCAAAAGCACTGAACAAAAGTGATCCTTTAGTGTAGAGCTCTTCACAGCTTTGTGTTTGGATCAAGGAGCCCAAACATTTATCTTGTTTTGGCATAGTTTTATGTGTTTTCTTACATGACTTGTGTATCAGTGTGTTCATTCCTTTTGAACGGTTGATCATCAAAGATGCCACCAAGCTACATTGTTGGCACACCAGCCGATCTCTTAGTTCTCACAGAGCTGCACTGTCCCCACGTCAAAAAAGGTTATGGTTTATAAACTGCACCCAGATGATCAAAAACAAATCTCTCGCTCACACACACACACACACACACACACACACACACACACACACACACACGCACGCACAGACACGCACGCACCTCGAGCGCAGCCGGGGCCGAGCCGCTCGTCCTCGCGGCTCGGCGCTCTCTCTGCGGTACTGCATCCAGCCGCACAGCAGGTCGTGCGCGATCATCACGTACAGCAGGAAGATGAGCACGGCCGGATCCATTCACCGGTACCTGGGGCTGCGGGTTGTGCTTGTAAGGGACGATCACTGACGGGGCGGGTCCTCGTATTGCGCCGTACCCGCAGCAACTTAGGCACTGGAGTCGCGAGACACAATCAGCTGCTGCGGTGGCCGCTCGCGCGGGATCCGTGTCAACAACGTCACCCCCTCCACCCCCCTCCACCCAAATAAAAGCATCAGTTCACCGGAGAGAAAGCGGCGGAGTCCGGGCGAACGCAGCGGTAAGGCACGTCGGAGGATGTTGCCGTAGAGACGCGACGTTGCTAAGGACATGATGTCGTCATCCGGTCCTCCTAAAGATGAACGAGGCATTTGACCTGTGGAGGAGCCACCGCACGTGACAACGCGCGGTCACCATATGGATTATCATTCACCTTGTGTATGCCGGTGATGCTTTATTGGTTCTTTACACCAACAGGTGAATACAGCATATGCGATTTTAAACAACAACAACGTGTACTAGGAGAATTATACAAGTAGAAATGCTATGCCACATGAATTATGGGTTGTTACGGTTACATTCAGTTAGAGGTAATGGTCATACATTTGTTGTTGATAGACTTTGCTAATATAATTCTGTCCTACTTCAATAATACTTAAGGATTCAGATGCAGTCATTTCATTCATCAGACACCTGAACAGGTTTAAAATGCTCATTTTAAAATCAATTAAATCAGAGGTCAATTATATCTTGGAGTTCAGTTAAAAGAATGCATCCACCTCAAACATTTTCAAAACTACAGCATTACACCTCAACTTTTCAAAAGTTTAATGTCAGTTTGTTCCTTCGCTTTAAAAATGGCATTTCCATAACTTTCCACGGAGTTGGGAGGCTTGTGAAACAGATTGAGGCCCAGATATTTAAACTGTTCCATAATGAGAGTCAAGCGCCTCTCCCATAATGCACCTTAATGGGGTCTTTTAGACCCTCCATGCCTGGTTATCTCACAACTTTCTAGCTCCGTGCTCCTAGTTTCTTACATATCCCCATGCAACCATTGGTGGGTTTTGCTCAGTTCCGATTCAATGATCGTGAAACTGAAAATAATTATTTCTATCCACGACACCATCGACCTTCTGACTTCCATCAGTCCGTCCACAGGCAGAGAGCTGTGACCCTCGAGGGCTCCATCAGATCTGAGGCAGATTCATCGATTTTGCCTTCTTTCTTTCTGTGTGTGTGTGTGTGTGTGTGTGTGTGTGTGTGTGTGTGTGTGTGTGTGTGTGTGTGTGTGTGTGTGTGTGTGTGTGTGTGTGTGTGTGTGTGTGTGTGTGTGCGTGTGCGTGTGCGTGTGTGTGTGTGCGTGTGTAAAAGCGACACAAGCAGTTCTGCTGCTGTGATATCGCCTCATTTTCCCAAGGCCACCTTTCGGTGGCAGAACCAGCACACTCCTCCCACCTCACACCACCCTCTCTCTGACATCAGCAGAGACCTGCAGGAACACAAGAGGAAGCGTGGACACGTCACCACAGGCCGTCCATAAACAAGCCAACGAAGGACGCCAACTTTAAACTGGTTAGTAAATAGAACCACGGCAATTCTATATTGGAATGCTTTTAAGTACACGCGAGTGGACATGCATACATAATATATATTATATATTATATAAGTTCAAGCGGTCTACACTCACAGGGACATTATTGAACCCAGCTGCCATGGGATGGTCCTGCCACACAGGAATAATCACACGGTCCTGCTGCAATGAACACACATGAGATCAATCCTAACCATACACGGTACGCATAAGGATCCTGCCGTTAGCTCATTCTCGTTCAAAAGAAAATCTGATCTTATTTTTTTAAGCATAGTGAATAGACTGAGTGCTGTCAGTGGCTGACATACCATAGTAATTGTGTCACTTGGTAAACAGACTGTTGAGTACACTACTTTGCCAGTTTGGGATGTTTTTTTATTTCACGCACAACAATATGACCAACGTTACAAATCATATAACAGTCTTGTAGAACTAATGACACCTCAACAACTGCTGAAACTCTTTCTATGCTCACTCACTCCTTTTTATCTGCTCTTCTTTCTCCCCAGGCTTCGCTTTCATCTTAGTCGTTAGATACAATTTGCTCTTAATACCAATGAATGATTTGGCCGGATGTTTGCCAAAGGTCTGGGTGTCAGATCAACTCACTTTGAGTGTGGGTTCATAGACTTCATTAGTGAAGCTACCGCCAACTGAGGAGCTTGGTGGTGGCGGACCGGTGGGGCCATTGGCCATGTGTCTGGTACGCAGGTAGTAGACCAGCAGGGCGATCAAAGTGCCCATCAGCAGCAGGACCACGATGACGGCCGCCGCGATCCCTCCGTTCATGTCTCCCTTCGACGAGGCTACAGGGAAGGTGGATAACATTTAGCTTCAGGCTGAGGCAGACGACAACGCCGGGTACCACCGCAGGTGAATTTCTTTATGCTGTAGCAGACGTGTGGTCGTGGTTTTCACTCAAATCGCTAAATGGTCGCTAGGCGAGACCTGCGGGTCTGACCCATTTCCAAGCCCGGAGAAGTAAGGTAGAAGACACCCCGCTTCGCCCGCAGCCTGCACGCTCCTTCAGCCTGCGTAACACGCTCATCTTAATTCCCCTCCTGTACGAAGAGATCTGCTCCAAGTGCGTCCAACGCACACATGATCAATGCTCCGAGCCCCCCGGCTGGAATGCAGATTAGTTTGACTATACCGCTCTTTACAACATGATTTTTAGCATTCAGCCATTCATTTGAAAAGTCATAGTTCCAGCATTTTAAATCACAATGTGGCACTTTCAGTTAGTGGAATTAGATTTATTTCAGGAAAGAAAAGATCCGTACCAAATCTGGCTTCGAACTAATATCCCTCCGCAGTTTTGGTGCAATGGCATTTATAGTCTAATAAAACAGGCTGTGAAGTGTTTATCTGTGAGTCTGGCATTTTCATTTTTGGAAGAAGCCAGTTCAGCAATGTGCTGCACCAAATCTAATCCGAGATAGTCCAACCTGCTGCTGGTTGTAGCGTCATATTCCGCATTCAAGGAGAAGCAAAGTTTCTTCTCTGGCTCTCGTCAAGAAAGCGCATAATGTCCAACAATGTCCCCATTACTTTATAAACTCCTGGTGCCTCATTTATAAAACCTTGCGTAGAATTTGCACCAGAAGTGGCGTACGGATGAAACCTAGGACATGCGTACGCACAGAAATATTCAGACTTATAAAACCGTGCGCACGCATGGCCTACGCAGTTTTCCCTTAATAAATCACAACCCATTCTAAATGCAGCGCAGCTTTTGCGGCTTCACGTTACGCCCATAGTTGCCCATATAGAGTCTGTGGAACGCCCACAAATGAATATTCATCGATTGCGAAATCATGGCAAATACTGAGAGGAAAACGAGGAAACGTAACTTCCGTCAGTGTGAAGTGGAAATGATCATTGCCGAGGTGGAAAGGAGAAGTAAAGAGCTTTTTGGAGGGCACAGTGTGCATTACTAATGCCAAAAAGAGGCAGAGGCCATGAACGCTGCAGCCTCACAACCTCGGACCGTGGCCGAAATAAAGAACAAATGGTCTGACATCAAAGTGGATGCAAAAAAAGCGTTTCCTTCTGAAACATGCCAATATTATTATTTGCATTTCTGTCAAAAAAAAAAAACGATCAAACGGCTGTTCGTGTTATTTATGAGAGGCAGTATCGGCATTTCTTTTACGTAACAGTTTAGTTTTACGCACTTTCACACACGTGTCCGTGTTTCTTTGCCAACGGTCCTCATTTCACCCGTTTTTGTGCGTATGCATGGGTCCGAGCTTGTGTGAAGGGCCACACGTTTTTCCGCCAAGTTTTCTTTTTAAAAATACCAATTATTGCGTAGAGAGCGGCGTACGCCTTCTTCTGTGCGTACGCAGCGTTTATAAATGAGGCCCCTGGTAACTACGCACTCATGAAGTCAGCAGTTAACAGAAACATTCCTTACTTGTGTGTCCATCTTTGATGCCGCAGTTGACTCCATCAGTGTACTCAATGTCATCTAGAGCCACAACGCCCGATGTGCCTTTGATTCCCTCCAGCACAATCTGTAGACCAACACAAGACAACAGCGGTCCGTCAGTGAAGCGTCATACTGGTAATGTATAACGATTGCCACCCTTTTAGGTTTTAGGGCAAGTGAGACTCTGACCTGGTATTCCTCAGCAGAGGTTATGTTGACGTCGAAGCGTTTCCACGGCCCTCCCAGTTCACTCACCACCAGCAGCTGATGGAGAAGACCTTGTGACAGCCTTCCCACCCTCAGCTGGCTGTCTGCTGCATGTGTGAGAAAGTAGGTGCACGCGTTATAAAAAAAAAAAAAAAAAAGGCATCCTGGTTACATCTGACTGGCTTTCCCCCAACAACACCCCCCCCCCCCCCCCCTTACAAGAGTACGCCTTGTAGGCCCAGAATTTCAGGCAGGTGCCCTTAGTCGGGGGCAGGTGAGGGCTGAGCAACCGAGCGTTTTCATAGGCTGCCGTCCGGTTGCTGCTTGGAAGGAACAGGAAGTGACCTGGCGGAGAGGAGAGAGACGGTAGACTCTCATTGCAAAGATCTCGTTGAAATGCCCGACTGTAGGAAGGTGTTACCAAAACTAAAACCACTGCCAAACGTCCCTGTTTACCTCTCTCGGTGCCCAGACTGTGGTCCTCGGCAGGGGTGGGGTAGTGGCTCTCAGCCTCCCGGCTCGTCAACTCCCAGTCCAGCTTGTCCGCGCTGACATTTTGAGTGTTGCTCCAGCTGCACATCCCCCTCTCCAGACTGCACTTAGAACCTGAGACGTCAAAATTCAAGAATTTGGTCGAGTTTTCTTCTTCTTTTTTTTTTTTTAAAGCCCACTTTGCGTGAACAGTGGTTGCATGGACGAGTAGGGCGCCAGCTCAAGCTGGTACGAACCTCCGTCTTCACATGGGTGAGCTGAAAGGAAGATGTCATCTACTGCAACGTGAGTGTCTTTGCCTCCAGCACCGACCACCTCGAACTCCAGCTGCAGAGCAGAACAAAGCATCACGTTGGTGTACGCAATGACTACAAGATTAAACAAAAAGGTGGAGGCCCTTTAGTACCATCTCATGTTTAAAAAGCTGCCGATTTAAATGAATTTCCTTAAAAGTGTGAATCCTTAAGATTGAACGGAAACTGAAAAAGGTGCAACGCAATGAGATTCAATTCGAAGATCATTATTGTTAGTATTTAAGAGGCTAGATTTTTTCCAGCCGCCCCCGTCTACACAATGTACCTGCCAGTCCACAAGACCAGTCGTGATGTTGCCGTTGCCATGGCGCCAGACATCTCCCTGGTTCATGCTGTCAGAGAAGATTTTCACCCTTTCCCCCTTCACCGGCTTCATATACAACGTCAGAGAACCTGCAAAGTACATAGAGTGGTATTGTAGGGGTTTCCTACCATGTTTGTGTGCGCGCGTGTCGTCGTCGTCGTGTCTCACCAGGATTAGCCCCGCCCATGTGATACCAGAAGTGAACGCACTCAGTCTTGGCGCTCCCCTGGCGAAGTGGAGAGTTGAGGACCGAGGTGCCACCCGACGGGAGGAAGTTCTGCCCGGTGTTCACCAACATGTAGAAACCTGAGTCACCAAACACGCAGAGCGACACCACAGTTCACCGTTAGTCATCTCTCTGCGTGCACATTCAATCATGACCGCCATTCAACGGGACCGTCGAATTCTGTCCCACCCAGCGCCGTCTCCAGGGTGTGGTCGGTCTCGGGTCCGCTCAGCGTGACGGTGCGTCCGCTGCGGTGGAGCCACTGAACTCTGCCAGAGCTGCTGTATCCACACGGCTGGCCTTCAAAGGAACAAACCCTCGGCGCGGCGCACGGCCCTTCCACAAACGCCACGTCGTCAATGGCCACGTGCCCGTCGAAACCAGAGCGGACCGCTTCGAACAGCAACTAGTGGGAGGCAGAAATGTCCGGGGAAGATGATACAAACGTTTTATCAATATCTGTGTATCGCGTGACATTGTGCGTCAGGGTGAGCGCAGTCATTCCATACCTGGAAGTTTGTGAGCTGATCTGGCACCGGGCAGTGCGCCTCGTGCCACACGTTGCCTTGAGCCGCACTGCGGGTCCAGATAACGACCTCATAACCGTCGTCATACAGCAGCTTCACACGCAGAGTCCCTGGACGGGGCAGTTAACAAAACAACACCCAACGAGTTAGAAGACTAGATCCGGTTTCTTTTGTAGTCAATTCATAAAAGTGAAAAGTCAATCAATGCTGATTGTAAATATGCTTCTTCAACTCTGAACTGCTTTCCAGTCAGTCTTGTCCTCACCCGTGTTTGGCCCGTAGAGTTTGTAGAAGAAGAACAGGCAGTGGTCTGTAGCCACTGGTGGCTGTGTATACGAAACCAAGCGTCCGAACGCACCGCGCAGAGAAGGACTCCACATGTCCACCACCAGACTTCGGCCTGGACGTGGACACAAAGAGGGGTCACAAGCACAGCAGTGGCTCTACGTGCCGCAGTCACACCGTATGATGGTCTTTAAAGTACGAGTGATGCAATGAACACATTAACCACAAATAGACTCAGAAATATCTTCACTTTAGCGCCAATTACAGCGAGTGTCTCAAGTTGTGTCCAAGTCATTTGTGTTTACAGGCCTCCACCAAATTAAAGGGCCGCACACATTTTTAAACAAAGCAACCGTAACAAAGCGGTACAAAAGGTAAATTCCCTTTAATAATGAAGGCTGTATTAGGATTGCTTCATCATTACAGTTGCAGTCCTGACGACACACCTACAAGATTTTGTAAATTCGATCTCCTTCATAAGACGCAAATATTATGAGACGTTAACTACCACAAAGGCCGAGGAACTACGGAGGCAAAGTGTGTTTGTGTCCGATTTTCTCCCCCTCCCTCAAAAGACATGGTCCATCTGTGTTTTGGATTTGAAATGAGCCTACCGATCCCGATGGTGTGGTCCATCCCGTCCATCACCGCCCAGTCAAAGTCACCACTGTGGTCCTGATACCATGCACACAGTCCATCCTCAAAGTTACACGACAGCCCTGAACAAAAAACATTAAGACATTTCATCTTAAAGTCTGAATTATGCAGCATCACGTGTGCATACTAGACGGTTTTGAGTTACCTGTTGGAGAAGCTGGGAAATAATTGTCATTACAGCTGACAAAGCTAACGTTTTGCACTTTAATATTGGCATCTGGAGGAAGTTTCATAGCAGAAGCTTCAAAGGCCAGCTGTAAAAGATAAAACAGAAGAGCCCTAATTTTTCTTTAAAGCTTTACTGCCATTATTTTATGAATCATTCCCGCGAGTCGAATCTCTTGAAATGAGAATTATATCAGCCCTGAGACAATAAAATCGGACCTGGAAGCGATCTCTCCTCGCACCGATAGGCAGGTCGACGTGTAGCCACGCCCCCTGCACAGTTCCAGTCGTCCCACTGAATTCCCACAGCTTTGAGCGCATGCCCAACAAGCTGTCAATCAGCCTGACGGACAGATGACCTGCAGCGTAGACGCAGAAACTGAGTCGTGTGTGCAGAGGTTGGAAGAGAAAATAAAACCATGTGGGATGAGAAGTTACTTTGGTTAGCAATGGGATTCCCTGTTAAAGCAAAATCAAAGCTCAGGGTGCAGGCAGGGCCGGAGGGGCCCAGGAGGGGGGTCCGCGTCTGGGCCTCGGTCAGCTGCTGTCCCGGGGCCTCGGATACGTACAGGTACTCCTCTGAAGGATTATTAAAGAAGCCAAGATTTAAGGATTTTTATACGCTCCAAATATTAGTGAAGAGGGGAGTGCCTTGAGTCGTACCTTTGGATGTTTCATTTCTGTGGAGCACCCACCATTGACTCCCGATGCTAGCGTCAGTCCAACCTGAGCTGCCCTCAGTGGAGGAGAAATCCCCTGCACAGATGAATCTCAGAATGAGATCACGCAAAGCTCAGTGCATGCAACAGGGCGATATAAAAAGAATGAGTCAAAGCACCAGCTAACCTTCCTCTTAATGCCAGCGATTCGTTTCTCTTTGCAAATACAGAAAAACATTTGACCAGTGAGTCAAAAAGACGATTTATTGGCTTTTTTCTTATTTATTTGAAATTTGTTAATAATTTAAAATAGGATTCACAATACAATAACAGCAATGTGCCGTTTTCTGTTTACAGTACAATGCAGTGAGTATGTTCAGTTCCTGTTAGTTTTAGAAGTGGTGTAAGTTACTTAATTTGTGTGGAACAAACTAGCATGAAAAAACAAAAATCACAGGACCGTACGTTCTTATTTGCTTCTCTCAAAAACTGCAGTATTAAAAGAATCATTGCACAAGAGGGTTTTATATCTGGTAATCCGTAAATAACCATCAGGAATTATTTTAAAAGTTTGTAGTGATGTTGATAAAGGTGAGGCAAGAGGGAAGAGAACAAAGAGACCCACCACATTTGTCTTCATCCTCTCCTCCGGCACAGTCCGGTTGGAAGTCACACATCTTGTCTGGTTCAGCACACGGGCCTTTAGGAGGTTTGGGGAAACTTTCCAAGGTACCATTTCCTGCATATGTGAGATAGTAGATGCATCACAACACAGGGAGTGTTTACTCCCAGTCTTTGCAGATGTGGGTTATTTTAGAGGCTTACCAGATGAGGGGCGGCATTGTGGAGACAACACGATGCTATCGACAGCGATACCTCCATACGCAAAGTCCCTGACTGCCGCCACGATTAAGATCTAATAGAGTGGAAAAGAGCCAAGTGAATGACAGCAATCACAATGTTCTTCAAGACTAAAGCTCTGAGGTGTTATAGAACCATCGAGTGAAAACCATTGCTAATCTAAATATATGTCAAAGACAAAGTCTCAATTCACCCTACGATCACATCATTCAAGGAATGAATTAAACGTGTTGCGTTTTACGGTAAATTGACTTTGAAACCAAATTCTGTGAACATAAATGCAGTGTGGAGTAACCTAGAATGTGTTCAATGTATGGATGCAGTGTTGCCATGGTTACAGGGACTTTGTGCTCACTACATATCCTGGTCAAACTAAAACAAATATCCAATCCTTGTTAAAAAAAAAAGGTTTCACAATATCCAGAGGCCCATTCAAATACATCTTAAATAGATTTTCCAGAAAATTAGGGAATAAATTGTGAAATAATTCACTACAGTTATGGAAACATGTGTTGGTCACATTGCAACTACAACTTTTTGCATTGCCCTTTGTTGCGATTTGCTTTTATTGAGATAAAAACATTCCACCCAAGCCTTTCATTCTCAAATTTTTGTAGTATCTTTTATTACTGCATCTTCAGCATCTTTGTTTCAAACTGGCTACAGCTGTCAGCAATAAAATGGCTACAAACTCGAGTGAAGTACTCACTTGGAAAATTGAGTCTTCGACAATCTCCACCTCTGCCTTCACCCAGACGTCGCCCAGAGCTCCACCCCTCTGCCACACCGGCTCGATCTTCCTACCTGCCACCAGCACCGAAAGACCGCCGGACCTCGGCCCAAACTGGTGGGTGTACATCACCATCTACAGCAGGCCGATACAGAAAAGAGATCAAACCTCAGGCTGTACTATGCCACTGAGGAGCGAGAGTGAAGGAAGGAGCTCTCTGAAGAAGAGAGGAGAATCTGTTTGGGATCCACCTTGCAAGGCTGTGAAGTGTTGGTGATGGGCTCAAGGTGGGGACTTTGGAACGCCGCCCAGTCCTTCGTCAGACCACCATCAGGGACAGTAACATACAGGAAGTGACCTGCAAAAATACGATGCGTGTGAAAACAACACTAGTTAGAATACTTAGTGACTCTGAACATATTGGCATGGTGAGAATAGAATACCTGCAGCAGTGTTGTTGGAGTGATCCCTGCCTGGTCCCTTTAGAGGATCCGTGTCAGAGATGTTCACCTGGTTGGTTCTGGCCCATTTAAGTTTGGAAATGGAACGCAAATCCCAATCACAAAGACCCTGCTCAAAGTCACACACCTGGTACCCATCTGGAGACAGAATACATTTTTGCATTTTTTGCATTTTTGCATGGGGTCGAATGTACGTTGTGGTTTGTATAGAACAGTTTACCCTTCTCCCTGAATACCAGGAATTTTGTAAAAGTTTATTCCATACAGACCGCGTTGGGGAAATTCACTTTCGTTGGTGATACGTCCTGGGACTAAAAAGTAGGTAATAAAGGAATATCCCATAATACATCTTACAGCAAAACAAAAGGTGTCTTTGTCATAAAGGAGCTATTTAGAAACTTTTGAAGATTTTGGAAAACAGTTTATTTAACAAATCCACCATCCAACAAGAGATACAAAGGGAGTTTTATTCATCTGATGTTTCCTGTAATGTCATCAGAGACTTGTGGTCTTAGGTTTTCTACTTGTGTTCGTTTGTACAGTCAGTGTCCCAACTAACGTGCACAGTGTTGTGCTGTGTTGTGTTGTGTTGTGTTGTGTTGTGTTGTGTTGTGTTGTGTTGTGTTGTGTTGTGTTGTGTTGTGCTGTGCTGTGCTGTGCTGTGCTGTGCTGTGCTGTGCTGTGCTGTGCTCTGCTGTGCTCTGCTGTGTTGTGTTGTGCGGTGCTGTGCTGTGCTGTGCTGTGCTGTGCTGTGCTGTGCTCTGCTGTGCTGTGCTCTGTTGTGTTGTGTTGTGTTGTGTTGTGTTGTGTTGTGTTGTGTTGTGTTGTGTTGTGTTGTGCGGTGCTGTGCTGTGCTGTGCTGTGCTGTGCTCTGTTGTGTTGTGTTGTGCTGTGCTGTGCTGTGCTGTGCTGTGCTGTGCTGTGCTGTGCTGTGCTGTGCTGTGCGGTGCTGTGCGGTGCTGTGCTGTGCTGTGCTGTGCTGTGTTGTACTCTGCTGTGTTGTACTCTGCGGTGTTGTGTTGTGTTGTGCTGTGCTGTGCTGTGCTCTGCTGTGTTGTACTCTGCTGTGCTGTGCTGTGCTGTGCTGTGCTGTGTTGTCAGAGGGCTCCGTGCGGCACCATTTCTCACCACAGGTCTCCTCATCAGTCCCGTCTCCGCAGTCGTCGCTGCCGTCACAGAGCTGTCGCTGCTCCACGCAGCCTCCCCGTCTACACCGCGTCATCCCTGGGGGACACGCTTCACCGGCGGGAGGCCCTGCTGTCGTAGCGAGACATGACAAATCATTACCCCTCGTCGCGGCTCACTCAATTTACAAATTCATTACAACGAACGGTTGACGGGACGGTTGACGGAGGGTGCACAGTATTTGGAGGGACTCACTGGGCAGAGCGCAGTCCAGAAACTCCAGCTGGTCCACCGCCACGTCTGCCCTTTGCCCCAGGGAGCGCTGCGAGTGCAGACGGATGCGGAAGCCTGTGGGAACGCGGCCCAGAAAGACGGTGTCCTCCCGCCAGCCCCGGCCGCTAGTGGCCTCGGGACGCCACACGACGGCCTCTTGAGAGTCGTTGCGAAGGATGGACGCCCACAAGGGCGCGGAGCCCAGACCCACGTGACCTGCAGCGCGGGAAATCAGAGCTCCCCTCAGTGCACGTAAATGAAGAGCAATAATCTGCAAAACGCCCATTTTTAAAGCAACTATCCTTTAATTTATTATACATTGTATACTAGTATACAACCAAAAAAACATTCATTGGGAAAACTGGCTTTGAACAATATCCAAGTAGTCAGTATTTGGGGGGATTTTAACAAGAAATTTTTCTTTACATTGTATTTTACAGTTCTTCTACTTTCCTCCATCAATGTTTTCTGATTAAGGACAGATAAAACAATTCACATTACATACATCTGAATCCTAAAACAAAGTAGAAAATTAAAAATATCGTACCAGCCCATAAGATTGTGTGTGATCTGCAGTGATTGATGTCCGTTACCTGAGTCCCACAGGAAGTATCGGAGACGAAGGCGACACGTTGGCGAGGACTGTTGCATCACTGGGGAGACTAAAACCGCAGTGCTGAGAGACCCTGCAGTCAGCGCGCTCACCCCCACGAACCAACCTGTGCAATAATGAACGATGCAAGGTCAGGCAAGATCTGTTAATTACTCACTTCAACAGTACATTTCACAGTGGCACAGTGCTTTCACCACGTGCCTCTGCACACGTTGAAAAGGCTCAAATGAATGAACATGAAGCAGATCTCCAGGATCTGTTTTCAGTGTTCACTTAGTGGGGTTATAGGAGAAGGCACAATAAAATGTTATCCTTTCATTTGTGTACTTTTAATTGATCACAATTACAATCCTAATTTAAAAACTGACTTTATGTCCTCATATCTGACACCTCTCAACTCAGACTTTTAGCCAACTTTACTAATGTATTCTACCAGTTTAAATAAGACACTGAATTAACTGTGTTCCCACGTGGAGCACCTAAAGCGTTTAAATACACTGCATTGACAGCAGGAGGGCAGAAAGACTGATAGAAAGAAAAATGGCCGAGTATGACCCCCCCCTCACCTGCAGCCTGTCCCGGTGGAGTAGTCGGAGGTGGGCCCGCTGTCGGGCAGCGCGTTGCCTTCTCTCTGCAGTCTCTGCCAGCTGTACACTGTTGCATTCGAGGACTGGTCAGTCCAGCCACACCAGCCCGTTGCGTCAAAGTCGCATGTGAACCTGCCGCTGTAGCCTTGAGAGGTGTGACACACACACACACACACACACCCGCATTAAACACCACATGCAGTCACACTGCACATTCTGTGAGGTTTCTCTCTAATGACACAAGCAAGAATTTAGGCTCGATAGTGTTAAGCATCTTTTTGTCATTCACAGAAGATCTCGTAGATGAGAGGAGGTGACAACACACATCTGATCTCACATTTCATTAACAGTATTGCGGCGTACCACAGTCTTGCTCATCGGAGCAGCCATCACAGTCGCACACAAAGTCACATGTCTGGCAAACTGCCCAGGAGCCGGAAACTGTGGAGAGATTTTTTAACATTAGGCAGCGTTCCACACACAACAGATGCAAATGTTATTCTGGAAATGGATGAATGTTAAAGTGTCTTCATCAGCATGAGAAGTTTGCTCGGTTGTCATGGAAATTTTGCATTGTACAGACCATTTTTGAACGGTATATATTGTTATTCTTTATATGAATTTATTCTTTCATCTTTTTCATTCATTCATCACAATCACATTTGTATATGATTTTCTTATTCTGTTTGAAATCTCATCGGTGACCTAATCTTAAACTCTTATCAGGGCTCATGGCTGTTAAGATTTATGGCCGAAGCGAACGGCAACAGGCTCAAAGGCCGGGAGAAGCAGTGTGGAGAAACACCGGCCGTTCACCCGAAGGTCTCTGGTAGATCCACGCAGCTCTGACGCAGACAAAGGAGGCCCAGTTACCAGGCAGATCACCACGAGATGAAGTTCACAGAGTTTTGACCGTCCCAATTTAAGCAATTAGATTTATCAATTATTAAAGCCTATAGCGATTTCAGACAAAATTATCTAATCCAAACATTCTAAAATTAGTATAAATGTTGTTTGGTTTATACGCCTCACTTTGCTTCTTTTCTATATATAGATTTTTTTGGCATGGTTCCTTTTCCTTAAAAAAAAAAAAAAAATAGACAATTAAAACTGTAAAGAATCTTGTGTATGGTTACCGAGCAGAAAATATACTTAACAAGTTTTTCCCTTTATATGGGAAATCTAGTAAAAAATATCAAAGTAAATGTACGTTGCAAGAACACATGTCAACACATAAATCACAAACGTCCAAAGCCAAAGTCTTCATGGACATAAAAAGGTGCATTTACTTTTATCATTCAAAGTTGGCTCAATTGTAGTTATACCAATGTGCACTATATATACACACACACTGATATATAACCACAAGAGGTCATGACCCCATGGCTCCAAATGGAAGCTTAAAAGTCCTTAAAACAGCCAGAGAAAGTGATCCACACTCACGGACAAAGGCATACTTTCATAAACCATTTTTTATGTCAACCTTTCAAATCCTACCAGTACTTTAAAGCTATATATATTAAAGCTATATGATGAGCAGCAGCATTAGAATCCCTTTAAAGAGCTACTCAGGTTCTCTCTCTGTTGGAACGTGCTCTTACCAAAGTGCAGCGTCAGCAGCAGAGCGAAGGCTGAGCTCCTCCAGGGAAACATCTTCTACCTCTCCCTCCCGATCGGACCGCAGCGTCTTTATGGGCCGACGGTGACCTCCTTCTATCCGCATAACACCCAGACTGTAAAGTCTCCCAGCATGCAACTGCAACATCGTAAAACAATCCATCCGTACGTTGCACAATGACTTAAGTAGATACTGGTGGCAAAGACCTGCCCGGCATTCCAGCCGCGAACAACACTTTAGTCTCTACAAAAAGAACACGGATAAGCGCTCTAAACTATGTCGTTCAGTGTGGTTTGGCTCTGCTGCAGCGGAGGGGCAGAAGGGGCAGCGGGGTAACTGTGCCAGGTGGCGGTGTAATTGGCCTCAGCTGGATTCATTGAGTGAATTGTTTGTCTCATTGTTAAATGCAGTAATCTGGCAGCAAAAGAGAGGACAGATGAAGCGTCCATACAGAGAAAGTACTTATTCCTAAATTATTGTTTAGGAGTGTTCAAGTCCCCTTCACACAACATATAAACGCTACTTTCAGCAGAAAGTACCAGCCTGCAAGAGACCACAAACACTCGCCCACACGCCGAAGCTTTCTAGCCTCACAACTACATCTCGTCTTTATGACGTCTTTAAAGACATTTTTCACTTTTGATGGAAGATTGGGTCCAACAACATATTTAGTATCCTTTCATTGGCAACCAATATGGCATAATTTCAGAAATACGTTTTATTATCTACCCAGGTTTGATAAAGGCAACTCTTTTTGCATGGTTTGCCTGAAGAAACGTCATGGTCTGCGACAAAAGGAAGTATTCTCACAATTTAAAATCAGTTGTCAGGAAACATTTATGAAACATACACCACTACAAAGCATCAAAGTATCTAACATAGCTTAGTGATTAGGTCATATTTATGAGGTTATGTGCCTCTCCAACAAGGTCAGAGAGTGACTAAATGTCAGGAGCAGTTATTTATTCACACGAGGAGAACACAATCGGTTACTTTCTTTAGATCCATGTGGAGTAAAAAAATGACAATACAATTTTTCACTCAAATTGTAACATTAAAATTTCAACTTTCAAAAATAGGTGTATTTCTCTAAATCAGACTTCTAAGTGAGTCTTAGTCTTGGATTACCGATGCAGTATCAAAAAGCTCTTTATCAGGCTGTGGTTCCTAACGAGGGGTTACAGATCAGTGTCATGTGAGTCCAGGAGAACGGGCGCCCGACAGCGGCGACTCTTGGGTCACTTCAGTATCCTTCATTGTCCCAGGTCACCTCATAGTTTGGATACTGAGCCTTCAGTTTCTCAGTAGCTACAGCGTGGTTTGCTCTTCCAAATCCCTGCAATGGAAAGTTAAACGACACGTGTTAAGAGTCTAATCCCTCGTTTCATGCTCCAACAACCAAAATGCAACACTCAATTTAGCAAAAGGGATCCCTCCTGGTGACCGGCCCATCACTTATCATCCGCCAACACTGCAGCGATGTGAAGCTTTTCAACTAGGCGCTGTGGTTTGGTGCCACTTTTATTTTCAGGTAACGGCTGAGTTATAATTCAGCAGAATTTGCTCACTATTGAGTATCCGTAGACGTGGATCTTCTTGGCCTGGGGGTCATGGTTGATCCTCCCCCCTCCGATACACTCACAGTCCAGGTGGCCGCCTTTTTCCAGTTCCTCTGACACCTTGTCATAGATATCAGCTGTAAGAAAAGAAAGTGAATATATGAGCGATTGATGATGAAACACATTTTCATACATTCTCCAGATAGAATTTCTAACAACAGAAACTACACTAAGCTCTGCATTGATTATTTTGTCATGATAAGAGGGTCATTTGATGTAGACGCACATTGTTGCGGCAGGTTGCACAGTTCTGCAGAAGTTGAGTCCATGCGGGACTATATTACCAACTGTCATCCAGCAGTAGTTATTTAGTTGTCACTGGGACGCGCGCACGCGCACACGCCAATCAGCTGCGCACCGAGTGTAGCCGCCAGCTAGCGGGGCTCGTGTTGCGCGCATGAGGGTTTTTTGAGCCGCACCTCCGCACCAACTCACCGTGATACTCCGCCCAGCCGTATCCGCGCACTATGTCGATCTCCGAGTCGTCCCCCTCCTCTTTGCTGTGCACTCGGATCAGGACGTACTTGAAGACACCGGACGGGTCGATGTCCACCCGCGGTATGTTGGCCATCAGAGCCGCAGCCCTCGTCTGCGTGCACATCTCTAGGCTACTCCCCGAGTAAGCTAGCAGACACGCAAGCAGACACGCCGCGTGGATTTTCCCTGCGAACTCCGTGTCTGCGTTGAAAGCCGGACAGCTCTCCTCCCCCCAGACCCGTTGGACTCGGTGTGTTCTGGTTTTTAGACGCGAATGGGCAAGAAAGTACTCATTGCAAACTGAAAGCTCACAGTCGCGTCTACTTCCTCGATTGCAAAAAAATAACACTTCCGGTTGCGGCCTTCAACATAAAAGCTTCGCCTCTTTGGAATTAAACGACTTCTGGCCCGCTGTAGTTACAATACTGCCATCTGCCTGGATTCGAATGGTCAATAAAAAATAGCAGCAGCAGAGTATATATAATCAGACATAGAATAATTAGGCAAAATATCTCAATAGATCAGATCAGAGCTGTTAAACAGTCAAACATCTTTCTAAAGAAGATGAAGAGCAGCAGCTGTAGTTTGTGGTGTTGCTGATCTTTACTTGATTACACTGACAGGTGTATATCTGATTTGTACATCAAGAGGCCGATCAGTTTGGTAGTCCTCGTACAGTTGAATGTAGAGAATGTTCCTGAACCTCACCTGTGTCTCTACCTTAATAGTGATTAAGTTATTGCACATCTTTAACGTACCACCCCAAAATGTATTGGAACTAGAGTTGTTCCGATTCCGATACCAGTATCGGAAAAGCCTCCGATACTGCCGAAATGCTGGCATCGGGTGTCGGCGAGTACTGGAGTCCAGGCTCCGATCCGATACCACGTACCGTGTCAGTTCTTCTTTGCCACTTTAAAAAAAGTTGCGCTGTGCTGCCATCAGCAGCTGCTGTTTTAGAGGGGCGGAGAATTGTTCAATGTTTGATCAGGAGCTGACGTCAGCTAACGTCAGGCGCTAACGTTTGCTCAGGAGCGGGCGTTAGCTAACGTCAGGCGCTAACGTTAGCTCAGGAGCGGGTGTTAGCTAACGTAAGGCGCTAACGTTAGCTCAGGAGCGGGCGTTAGCTAACGTCAGGCGCTAACGTTAACTCAGAAGCAGGCATTAGCTAACGTCAAGCGCTAACGTTAGCTCAGAATCAGGCGTTAGCTGACGTTAGCGAGATCCAGCGTTCTACTAGCGTGAGCCGGGTTTGTGGAACGTCACGCACGGCAAACGAACCTAGCTAACGCTATCCGGGCACTCGTCTCGGGCAACTTTCGCTGTACCGAACACATTAGATTTGAACTGTTATTGTTACGGGTCCGCTTATCCGGGTCGGTAACCGCTACTGTAAATGGCCGTTGGTCTCGGTGCTGCTCGGGCTGTCTTCTCTGTCATTTGCACATTAGCTCAGGAGCTAACGTTAGCACATCATGTCGGCGGTGAGGCAGTACTTTACAGTGGCTTTTCCCACCAGTAAGACACCGACATGCAACAAGTGCAAAGAAGCTATTTCGAGGGGTGGCACGAGTGCAAATTTCAACAACAGCAACTTAATCAAACATCTGAAGACGCGTCACGCTGAAGAGCACGACAAATTTACCAAAGTTAAGGGGACACTGGTATCGGTACTCGGTATCGGCCGATACCCACTGGACGTATATCGGAATCGGTATCGGGAGGGAAAAAATGGTATCGGAACATCTCTAATTGGAACGCAGGAAATAACATCTGCTTAAACCAAATTGTCCTAGGGTGGACCTTCAGCTATGTTTTTACTTCATACAATATAACCAATGTTGTCCATCTCCAGTAGGCCGCCCCTATCAACGACTTTGGGCCCCACAAACCACCAGATTGCAGGACACAACATGGGTACCCCGCCAAATCAATTCCAATTCCCTGATATTTGATGTGTGTGATGGCACCTTTCCTGTCATGTGCGAGCCCTTAGACTTTACTAAGACCCATTATTCAATCTTGGGATACAATGGAACAATTTATCATCAAATTACCTTACAAATCACATTACTGCAAAACTATCATGGATAAAAAGGTATTTTGAGGGAAGTCCAGGAAGTCATCAGAACTGACCAAATATTATTTGGTTAGTTCTTAATGTTACGACCCCAGATCAGTGATGGCTCGTTCTGCCAAGGGGTCGGCAACATAACAAGGAGACCCACAGCCAAAAAGCAGTTTAGGATGTTTATTTCTTAAGGAGACAACCTTCCCCCTCGCTGCGTCACGTCTCTCAATTTACACACACAACTACATCAACAAATATTAACTAAATAGTAACGTAGGACACTGGGAGTCTTGTCCCACGGCTGGCATGACGCTCGCAGTGTTCACCGAGGCGTCCTGGGCCTCCGTCACTCTCCACCTTATATGCGCCGCACGAGCCATCACCGCAACCAGTCTCAGGTGCGCAGGGGCGGAGCCTGCACTTGACAAAGGAAATCAATTAACACCAAAACACTCTCGTCAGGCTTCAGCCGTAACACTGAAGAGTATTTCAGTTCTTGCAGACCAAGAAAATAAAATGCACATAAGTGAAAAGGACCTGGATACTGTAATAAAACATTTATTTTGTTACATGGGGTAAAACACATGTGACCACACGGCGATGAAACAACATAAACCATTCAAAATTCACTGACTTTATATCAATTAATCATTTAAGATGGCTAATTCTAGTGAATGTTGGTACGGTTTTAAATTACATTTATTTTTAAACTTTATTGAATGTAAACTGCTGCCGCTCTTTTAGCAGAAAAAGTATAATACCACAAGAATAATTTGGAAGGTGCAACAATATACATAGACATTCAACACACAGGGCGATTTGGGAAGCTTTTGAAAAAGGCACAGAGACACTCAATTGCTGTTATAAAATCTAAATTTAGCAGTTGCCCATAGCTTTTAATGCATGCACACCAAAGTACGAATTGGAATGTCCTCATATTGCAGCATGAACTCAACAAAAAAAAAAAAAACTGTATAGGATGAAATTGCTGTAAGGTTTTGCGTCATGGCAGTGCTTAAATGTCTTGTATGGTTTATAAATATAAAACAATGAGTACAGCAACAGCAGACACACTATGTACAAAAACATCCAGACTCAACGGAAACTCTACTACTATTGCAGTATAAGTAAAATACAAATAATGAAAAAATAAAATACATTTGAATATTTCTCTACTGATCCGTGCAATTTTTCAGTTCTCTCGTAAATACAGGTTATTTTCAAAAGTTAGATGGAATTTTGGTTGAGTAACTTACAGATGCATCAGTCCTTTCTATGTTTTTAAAAGGTAGTGTGATATTAACCAACAGTACTATTGTGTTATTTCATTATCATCAAGAACACTTAATACACATGTGAGTTATTCAAAATTTTCTATTTTCTATCATAACCTTTTGGGCCATTTCTACTACTTGAAAATGTGTTACTATGCATATGCATAATACACCATGTTTTTATTCTTAATTTGAATGGTGAATAAATTGGTCTGATTCATCTTACTGCCTCAGAGAATTGTTACAAAACACTGGAAACATTTTACATTGCATAAATCTAAAGGTTAGTCGACATTTTCAAGAATCAAAAACGCACTCTGACCTCCTTGTGCTGGCTCTGTACTCCAGTACTTTGGATTTAAAATGCTAACAAATAAGATAAAGATAAATCTGAAGTGCTTTTAATGCGGGCCTACTCTTCCTCCCCATTTTAGTAAGCGTGTATTGGTAAGGCTGCGGGTTGCAACCAACTGTACAAACTCCCTTCCCAAGCGTGTTGAGGGCCATGGAGGCCTTCAAACACTGTCTTTAGAGTCGGTGTTTGGTTTGTCTCTTCCCTGTGTAAATAATACAGTTCTTATTCTACGGTAAGGAAAACACAACAACTCTTATCATACACAAATGAAAACCGTTATTTATATTATATTCAATTTCCGCAACCAGATTCCCTAACATGAAAACTGCATCTTCAAATTAAACTCAAATTTTCTCAGTTTTCTCTTAAATCCACGGTTGTGTACAGACACGACACAAGAGAACGCCTGTTACCGGCCTTGTACTGTGCTGTGTTGCGGTATTCAGATGGGGCTTTCACTCCCCCCTTTCCTCATCCCACCAATAGCTTGGAGCAGGATGAAGACCAGGACGGCCGCGAGCAGGAGCACGAAGAGAAAGATGAGCGTTCCCCACGCTGCCGGGGTCAGAGCCTTCCTCAGGCCTCCCGTCTCTGCCGGCAGCAAACTGCTCAGACTCAGCATGTAGCCCAGAGACCAACCCACCGAGGCGTCTCCTGCCTGCACGATCGACAAGAGTGCTCGGGTTTTTCTCTGCAAATGAGGACGGGTGATGATAAACATTTGGCTATAAAGTTCTCACCTTCTCCTGGAAGGAAATACGAGGGAACGAGGTCTCGTCGAAGCCGTATCCTCTCAACATGAGAACCTTAATGTACACAGAGATGGCGCAGTAGTTCTGCAGACGAGACTTTTGCTTCGGGGCGAGACTCAGCATCTGGGACAAAATAACGAGAGCGTCTCACAATGTTGCAGAACAGAATACAGACACAAAGTTAACATGCAGGGGTGCTTGGATCTAAATGCTAACAGGGCGATAAAGGGTTTAGCATGCGGCTATAGCTCATTAGCATTTAACACAACTTCAGGCTGATGGGCATGTTTATAGTTTTGCAGGTATTTGTTCTTAAACCATACAATTTTACACATGCACACGACACAAAAAAAGAAGTTTTATGAACAGCACGGAAATAGGAAATAAGCCTTACTTCATTAAAAGTCAGGCTGCACACAGCTTTGGACGCCTCATCCAGCTGGGAAGGGGTGCTCACAGTGATACGGGTGGTTTGCTGCAGGAAGGAGTGTACGTAGTAGAATGCAGAGAAGGCCTGGTACACGGGCGGAAGACAAAATACAAAACTCAAGACTGAATTCATTCTCAATGGAAAATAAACTATGGAGAAATGTAATTCGTGTAGACACAAGAGTTCCCAGCCTGTGCTTCTATTTGCACGTTGAGGCTATATTGTGCTGTATCAATTCCCTGTGAACACTACATCGGAACATTAAATGCAATTATCGGTTTACATAATTTTTCAAATTTCTAACAATGATACATACTAAATCACTTCATCATTCAGTGTTTCCTTCTCCCCGATTGTTGGCCATAGTTTGTTTGATTATTTCTTTAAATAACTGAATTCAATTTTTGATTTTATTTTCTTCACAGAAATGATCCGATGAAACAGATACACGGCAAATATTGTTTTATAAGTTGTCTTTCACCACTTATAATCAAGATGGACTTGAGACACTCCCAGCCTTCTTATCTAGTATATAATGCTTCCAGTGTGTACTTTGCACCTCCATTTTTTCTCACCATGAAGCTTCCGGTGACGTTTGGCTGGTAGACTTTATCAAAGGAGCACTGGGAGAACGGACAGCCGTCGAAGGAGAAGATCTCGGACACGTTGCCGAGACATTGCTCATAGTGCCCGCTGCCGTGCACGGTCAGAGAAGCCTGGGGGTCGTAGGAACTGGGTCTGTACTTCGCAGTACACGGAGAGTCGAATATACTGTTCAACGTTAGAACCATATTGTGGTCTGCGGGGTAACAGGGGTGGGTGACTGACCCGAAGTAACCCTGAGACTGAGAGAAGCAGAGATAGAAAAAACAAAAAATATATTTTTTTATTTACACGTGTAATTATGCATTTGTTTCTATGAATTAAAATGTGAAACATTGTCTACCTACGTTACCCAGTAATGAGAACCCAACCAGTTTTAAATGTATCCTGTCAATAGTGCCATCAGTGTTGCCTGCCTCAAAACTCCAGTCGCACTGAATGTCGAGCTCTCCTAATGTCGGCTACATCATAGTGATTCAGCAGACGAGTTAATATGTCTGAAAACTCACACCCAAAACCACAATAACACCATGAAAAAGGCTGCACGTTGCAATGGAATCAGATCCTAGATCCTAACTTTCATTAATCTGGATCCTGCAAGAGAAGTCCACTAACCTTCCCATTTTTATGAAATAGATACTATAGAGAGGTTTTAAAACACTAGACTTTTCCAGCATTAATGCACATTAAAAAAGACACTAGCAGGTTGTTCTACCTTCACTATGTGAGCCAGCAGCCTGCTGAGCATCTGGTCCTGCCCATAGCACAGGAAGCTGTGTGTGTACAGAGAGTACTCATGGCCATAAAGGCGCAGCTTCATCATGTCGTCCCCGTCCTCTACGTCTTCCTGAGTGGCAAATGTGATCTGGGTGGACGCCCCCCCGAAATCAAGCGCTCCCACTGTGGGCCTTCCGGGGCTGAACCAACGCCCCACGAAACCATACTGTGGAGGAAGGACAAAGGGAGGAGATGAAGTGAGTAGTGATGTATGAGAGTCAGTGTTGCAGAGGCCACTAGGTGTCATCAGTCACCAGCTGAAGATTTTTAACAAAACATAAGGGCTCAAAAACTGGTCACCTTTATGAAGTTCTCTAGGAGGTAGTTGACGGTCACCCAGCCGTACGCCCCCTCCTCTCGACCGCTCAGTATGGCCGCCCCCTGGAAGCTGAAAGGGTACGACTGGATTTTGTGGCCCACTTCCTGCAGAATCTGAACCGACAGCTCCGGGCTTGAGATGCTTGTTGGGATAAACAAACGGTGTTCTTTTACTGAATTGCTCCACCTGAAAGGGACTTTTCACAGGCCATAGCTGCTTTTGGCTGCATAATCCCCGAAAAGCACTCAGTCAACAACCAACAGCTGCTTTGTGCTTTGAAAAGCTTCATGCAGTGACGCCGTAATCAGTTGATTTCTAAATGGACCAGAGAGAAGATGTGGATAGATGTCTTACGGTCCATTCCACATCAGCCAACCTTACACATGAATAGTTAGTTCAGTTGTGTTTAAAGCATGCACCCTAATTCTACATATTGTTACATTAATAACAGTTGACAGAGAGGAAACCAAGAGGTGCCGAGCCACAGTAGTTTGTTCATGTTGTATTTGTTGAAGCAGTCAATATGTTTGATAATTATGAATACATAAATAAAGGATTAGTACCCTCTAGGCTTCGCTAACAGAAAGCGCTGGATGCAAAACACATAATACAAGTTCACTTAGTCGAGAAACTGTTGGTAAATTCCTGTTAGTCCAGATGTCCACATAACAGGTTTGTTATTGCACAAGTTATGTAAGTGTGTTTGAAGAGCACATTATTGCTCTATTGTTTTATTGTCTTCACAGTGTACGAGAGTATTGGCGCGAGACAGCGTTACATCATTCAACTACAATAGTGACATGGCAAAGAAAAACAAAGACCTGTAGAGACACAACTAACTAAACGCGGACCCAGACCCCGATAGTTTGTTTGGTCCCACAGTTTGACTCACTTCAGAAGCCTCATGCCTGCTGTGGCTCCCATGTACACGGGCGTGAGGTGGTGTCTTTCTTTGGGGATGTCCTTCACCGCGCGGTCCAGACACGCCTCCAAGCTCCGCCCTGCTGCTCCCTGCCGGCCCGCGTAGCTGGAGATCCCTCCGCCTGAGCCGGCGATCAACAGGTAAAAAAAAAACATGTGGATTACTGTACATGCCGGACGTGTAGGATCTTGTTCTTCTTTAGGCCACTGTGACGGCGAACAGAAGTTACTGTGAACACTGGAAACTTTGAAATTGTCTGACTGACATTTGTGGCCAAAACACGGAGATCAACTCTGACTCATTCCTGAATCATGAAGGGCAGAGACAAAGGAGCTGCTTCACTTCGCTGTGACAGCATCAGCCAATGACGACAGTTGGTTGGTAAAATGCAAATAGTTCACACTCTGGAGGCTTGCAGGAGGCTGACGTGTTGCCAGTTTGATTTTCCCACAGTCACCTGAACCACAGCAGGTACGCGGCTAATTAGAAACATTCATTGGGCAGCTCAAAATAAAATGAAAGATCGCACTGTTCCGGTCATGGAACGAATAGTTATGTGGTTAGGGAGTCATACAATGATTATTTATTGCGTGACACATCTCATTTAAGTGGATGAGGGGATTGTGAAATAGTGCAAAGTACGTTGAAGTCATATCTGCCGCTATCGGACCTCACGGTTGGTGCGCTGATGGTCCTCGGTCAGTTATTAAAGTGAAACAAAGTCACTAAAAACAGCGACTTGTTGACAATCCCATGATCAGCACCACAGACAGCGCCAGGCATCCAACGCCACTTGATTCTTGCTCTCCTGTATCTATGACTCAGGAAAACAACCTAATAAAAACAACCTGCGAGGAGCATGGACTCACTTCGGAAGGGTGTTGTCTGGTTTTAGAAGGCAGATCTTTGTTTGTGATGTTTGCCCTGTTTAACTGAACAGACTGATCGTCTCACGGCAGATAAACGTAACAGATTTAACTTTAACTCGGGCGCCGTCCTCTGGGAAAAGAAAGTTCTAAACATGTCAAAGCTTCCTCCCGAGGGAGTGGGTTTAGGAACCCAGAGTGTTTAATATACAAAACATTTGTTGTGTCTCGGTTGAAGGGGGAGCGCTGGCACTTACCGTTGGCGTGACATTTGCTGTGCTGGGTGACCACGCCTGTGCCGTTCGGCTTGTCTGCAGGCCACTTGTATATGTACAGCGCTGTGTGTGAAGATCCAGCATCCAGGACAATCCCGTACTACAGAGAGCCACGAGCAAGACAAGAAGACACACCAGGAGAGGTAATTAGGGTGTGACCTGGATTTTGGCACCTGGAAGTACTTTTGGAACCTGCTATGACGAGTAAACCCAAGGTTTGCCTTGGATGTTATTTTACTGAGGCAAACATTAATGAGGGGCATAAACTGATTTAATTTGTTTTTTTTTATCTTAGCCTATAAAACACACACTGTGGGACATTTTATTACTGCGCATCTACACCCTGTTGACAGGTAATATTTGTGAAGGCTTTTAAAAAATGAAATAAAATGTTATTTCAAAATGAGTTTTTGCAGTCTTTTTTTAGTGCTTCCACAAGCATTTGGAAGGTGTTTCATTGGCATTTGCAAAGGGCGAGCCCTGCCACACATGCAATGTCGGCTTTCCAACGAACATCCCCTTGCCCCTTTCCCCTTGTCTTTTATTCAATCTTCACACATAGAAACGGACAGGGTGGAACATACAGGGCGGGGCTTCACATAATCTCCAGCGAGGTGAGGAGGTAATATGTCCTACAATGCAATCATTTACTGTGAGTCACTCAGGGAACCGGTGACCTTGACAGGGCGGTATCAAGGAAGGATCAAAGGTTGCTTCTTCAACATTTGGGGTTTTGCTCTGTAAGGGAATTCCTGACCTGTAACCACTCGCCAGCTGCATGTGATAGATTAATACAAAACTATGGACAAAAACCATAATAAGCACCCTCCGGGCCCTATCCTTGCACAAAATCATTGTTCAAAAAGAAGGTCGGGCCGGACTTTCCCAGTTGTTGAGTGGAAAAATACGGCCTCAAAAGGCCACAGCCTACCCACGGGGGAGCCAAACCTGTTGCCATGACACTGCTTCCCCTTTCACTGCTGTGTAGAATACTAAGCAACTTGCTTAAATGCAAAGGAAACACCAGCACAATTGCAGCCATGCAGGGTTGTACGGGACTGTTGATGTAAAGGAAAGACACCGCAAACTGGTACATAAAAAGGTGCATGTGCAGAAATACACCGCACACATTACACATGTTGGGTGAGTACCATGGGGAAGCTGTGCTTCAATTCTTATATATGGGAAATATGGGAATTTTCAATTTCCATATTTCCTCTTTATTGCAACTCAGTAAATGAAGTACCCGCTTTGAAACACAGAACACAATGCAGCTCTGATGATCCGTTTTCTGCTTGCTTTGGATGAGCTATACGAACATTACACAAGAGGGGGGAGATAACCATGGGATGTTTAACAGATGGACAAAGGAGCAGCAGTGACCGACGCCGAAGTTGACGAGCGCAGCATCCTGCTCTGAACGCCAAGGCCACTAAAGTTTGCTTTGCACTCCGAATGTAAGCCCGTCTCACGGGTAACGTACGTACTTTTTATAACAACGTTCCATTAAATGTATCAGTATCGTGGCCGTGAGGTCCCCTCTGAAGACTCCGATAGCAGAGTCAGCAAACTGAAGAGTAGTATGTGCACCCGAGATTCACTGAGTATATAGGGCCTCAGCTCCAGGTCTTTTGTTCTTCAAATCCCCAAACGAGTGCTGACCAGTATTTCCAAATAAGTGTTTTCTACACATGCTAGAGGAGGTGTTACAGATAAAACAAACAATTTTAGGTGTGCACAATTTAGTAAAGGCTTAAATCATTTGTGATAGAGGGCCAAAAGCCAACAAAGAGGATGTTTATGAGCTCCTCTGGGATCCCAAAGCTGTAATTAAAACCGTAGGGTGAAGTGCAGGCGTTCTGACGAGTTCTATTTAACTTATATTACACCTTAACTTATTACATTCAATTGATGGAAGTAGTTTGCACTTGCAACACATACCATTTTATTTTACTCTTTGTACTTGAACTCGTTTTAACAAGTTTAACAGTTTAACTTAAGTTCCGTGATGATTGTAAAGATAATAAGGGACGCATGAAATAGAGGGAAAGCCACCAATGCACCCGAATCCTCGCCCGGCCCCGATTTGGTTCCACTGTCCAGATCGGCCTCATCTAAACCCCCAAATACCCGACGGAACCGACCTTACCATGAACCCGGGAAGCTCCTTAACGTCCCGGGTGCGGATGGTGAGGAGCAGGATCGCCACGAGCCCGAACGCCAGCAGCGCGGTGGGGACGAGCGGCGGAGCGCAGCGCCGAGCCATGAGGCGCGAGCGATGAGCGCAGCGTTTTTCTGCGCCAGCTGGAAACCTGAGCGGCGGCTTTAAAATAGCAGCCGAGCGCCGGGGGACGTGGGAGAAGAAGGCTTCCCCGCCGGCCCCGGCATTTAACAACCCGTCTCACGCGTCACCTGCCGCCTGATACTCCCGTTTTCCATTTCGCTTGAGGCGGCAGAGTCCGCGGTGGATTTACGAGGTTGCTCCTCGGCCAGCGGGGGCAAATGTGCTCGACCCACTGCCGGTCATTCACACGCACCGGGGTGGGTGTCTGCTTAATCACGTCCTAGTTCCTAGTTCCTAGGACAGACGCATGATTCATAGGTGATTTCTGGAGCGATGCCAAACAGGGGAGTGTTTCCGTGTCAGAGGTGCAGTCGGTTGGACTCAGGTGCTCCGCAGCCGCCCGCTGTAACTCGCGGGTTTGCATGTGAATGGGTGCAGCTCGCCTTGCAAATCGCGCCCTCGTTTCAATGCATCAAGATGAATGTACTTACGTTTTTTCTATTTTTGCTTAAACCCTTGTTTGCTTCAGACAGGGTCTAAATTTAGCAGAGCGTATAATGAGTACGTTTGAAGGAGCTTATAAATATTGCGCTTGAGCTATTCTTCACTCTTCACGTATTCTTCAAGACACCTTGTACGTCTGTATCCTTTGCAATATGCCAGATGTAAGTAGTATCTATCCAGCTCCTGTAGCACTTATTTTCATAAAACTCAACTAGTGTTCAGTTCAGATTCCAAAGACTCAGTTTTATTATTATCACATTCACATTATTTTCCGTAGTGCGAGGGCCCAACAGCACGGAAACGGCTCCTGTTGGGGAGCATTTCAGCGCAAAAATGTGGCCCCGCGTGCAAAGGGTTCAGAGGGCCGTGAGCTCCACTCTTTAAAACCCAATTGGAAATTTGGCCAACCATGGAATTGATTCATCTGGTGAACTTAAAGTTACTAGGAAGGAACTTTTTAATTCTCTGGGGACCGGAAGTGGTGGTGTTTCCGAGCACCACAGTCCCTTTAGAAAGCTTCTCCATTACCGCAGCACATGGGTCTTATGCTACACGTGCTTCTGGTTCTGCTTCTTCCCGCAGAGAGGAGAAGCTCTGCTCCTGGCCGCGAGAGGAGACGCTTAGCTGTGAGCTTTCCTCCTCACATTCATTGAATAGCGGACTGACTGCAGGTCAAATAAAGTAGCAGAGCCGGATCTGGGTCGCCCTGCGGTTGCTCGAGGCCTCGCTGCAGTCTGACCTGGGGGAGTTTGGTGTGAATTCCTCAACTATTTAACAAATCAGGTCGTTGGAACCAATCAGCACTCGGCAGTCGAATCAATCTCTCTGACAGAGTGAGACAAAGTGTCTGTGTCCCAGAACAAATGTCTCACCAGACCCACCTCTGCCATGTAGGGATGTTATTAATTAACAATGACTCCTTATGAACCCGAGGGTAACGCTGCCATTTCATAGGCTCATGAAAGAGTCATGCTATTAACCTTTAGATGTGTTGGATTTTCAGCCTAAACATTCAGGACTTGACATTTTAGAGCTTTGGAGGAAAAGCCCTTTGATGCAGCCACCTTTGGACCCATTAAAACTACCCGACACCCACTGAAGCTCGCAGTACGTCTTGTATTCTAGTAAATGTTGTTGAGAAAAACTAGATACTACCAGGATATCTAATCATTCAAGTCGGTTGGCTTTTATATACCATGCTGGCATAATATATGCAAACTGAACAATAGAAAATGCACATGTCTTGACTAACAACGGTAGGAGTTAAACAAATTAGCGGCACTGTGATGCTGTGCAATATGCTTACATAAGTACACTGGTGCCTCAAGCTCAATGCTAATGTTAGGATGCTAACATTCCCTCAGGCTGAATATGTTAAACAAGACATGTGGACCGAACTCACCATCTTAGTTTTGCAAGACATTTGCTAATAAGCAGTAGACACAAAGGGCAGCGGAGGCCTAATAGGAATGCAACAAAATGAAATACCTGCTGCACACATGAATTTCTGCCAATAAAAGCTATTTCTTCAATTGCATGCTCAATCTTTTGGTTTTAGAACACATTAGGTTTTTCCCATCGCACAGAAACACATGAAAGCCATGTTGCGATGGCTAACGTGTTATTCAAATAGGCTTTAATACGCGGTGACCAGACACTCTATGGCAGTCATGTCAGTGTGCGCTCAAGTGTTCGCTCTTATTACATCTTTATTTGGTGTCCAACTACTCCGCAGGTGAATATCTGGCACTCTGTCGGCTTTGGCTGTTCTTCCTGCCGGGCAGGGAACCGACTCTCCGCTTGTCTTAACTTGTTTACCGGAAACTGCGGTTCATAGTTTTACGGGAAGCTGCATAAAGGGAGAGCAAGCACAGGTGTGAGTGGGCTGTACGGCCTAAAGGCAGATCGAAGAGCCAAAAGAAGACTTTACATTGGCTTAACACTGGCACAATGCTACACTTAAAAAGAAAATGCATTCACCTTTTTGTCTGTTGTGTGCTTACATTCATGTGTTTACCCAGTAATATGACTAATGTACAAAATAATCACTCACCTACTCCGTCATTTGTGTTGAAAAGATAAGTTTAAAATTCATTAGACAGAAAGAAAATGTACAATTTTGATAATCAGTTAATTAATAATAATTTACTGAGCCAAAATGCTAATGATTACTTCCTGTTTTTTTACCACTGCAAATGGAATATCTTGTTTTTGGACTGTTGGTTGTACAAATAATACATTTACAGTAAAAGTGAAATAATAAAAATACAACAGCCTCAAAATTAGTTTCAGGCCTAAAACAATAAAATCACAGGGTTGGTTTGACTTGGCAATGCAAGTATATTTTATTTACAGTTGTATAAACAAAATGAGTCAATGCGAGTTCTTCACTGGAAAAGTTAAGAAAAAACAAGTGATTCCTCCTTTAAGGGGGTTTTGTGTTTGTGTGTGTTGGTGCATGTCAGTGTATCACAACTGTTGTGTGCGTGTGTGTGTGTGACGTGACATTCTCGGTTGCAGTCGTAACACAAGCAGTGCAACCTCCTTGACGCCTTCTGACACTGAACCAGAAGTTAGAACTCATTCGACTCAGCTCAGCTGAACGTACACAGCAACAACACGCGTCCGTAAGCAAACCAAAGCACTGATACTGTAGTAACACGTAAGCATGCAGAGGGCGGAGTGATACGTGATCAGACGCAAACCCTCAGTTCAGGTTGAGAACATGAATGCAGTGTGTGTTGTTGTTACAAAGTGGGATTACTTCTCTTAAGTGAAAAAAATACAAAGCAAAAAATGAAAAAAAAACATGTTAAGTGGTGAAGTCGGTTTGTCTGACTGATGTTACCACGGTTCTCTTCTAGTTTCTTGGTGGATGAATATCTTTATTTTACAGTTTGGGAGACGCCTCGGCATCGAGTGCCAGAGACCGGACACAATGTCATGGTTTTTTTTTTAACAAGCAGCAGTGGTTTCTCAGCTCCAGAAGACGGGGAAAAGGCCGTTTTTTGACACCAACCAAGACCGGCACGCAAGCTCTCCAGCTGGGCCACGCTTTCAATTCACTCGGGCTCCTTCGTGTAAAAGCTCACCAGCGCTGCGCCTGGGACGAGGTTTTGCACAAAAGGCCAAATGAAGGTCGGGTGAAAAAGTTGGCCCTTTGATGCAGCCCCCTTTGGACCGGAAATGAGAAAGACTGCTGCGGCAGGAGAGGAGGAGAGAGGGGTTCCCCCGAGGTGACATTGGTCCGTTGGGACGTATAAACACCAGCCTTACTTCCGTGATTTCACATATTCACCTTTTTTCTAGAAATAGTGATGGAGCTTATCAGATGTTCTTGAAGAAACTGAGTTCTTATGGGAAGTAATAAATAAATAAAAAACATTTGCATACAGCAGATTGGTAGAAAATGAAAAGAAAAAAAATATGATTTAAACAACAAACGAATCCGGTAGTTAGCCTTGGGTACCTATATCGTCATTCAAATACATGAAGCTCTTATTCACATACAAGCAAACGCATACCTCCCGTGGCAGACAGAGTCATATCCTTATCTCAATAAAAGAAACAGCATCTAAAAACCTTTGGGGATAACAAAAAGCAGGTAGTTCCCATTAAAAACTACCAGATACCCACTGAAGCTCAAAGTACGTCTTGTATTGTAGTAAATGTTGTTATGAGAAACTAGATATTACCATGGTATCTAAGCCCTAATAAGTGATATGTTTAGTACCCTACTTGCACTAAAATGGGTTAATCCTTAAATGTACTAAACTAAACCTGGCTTGCTAAACTTATACAGCTGCTCAGAAAACCTCAAAGTAGTGAACATCAAACATTAAGTAAAGTTCTGTGAGTAAAAGGTCAAAAACAAGGTTAAATAAGTTTGCTGATAATATACAGAAGGAAAAGGTTGTATATGTGTGGTGTGGGTTCTTCTGTGCATGCTCAGGGACCCTACAAACATCTAAGGCCAGGTAACCCCGACTTTTAAAAAAAGGTGCAAGTCCAGTGTTTTCCTTCACGGTATCTTCTCAAAGCTCCGTCAGCAGGCGGTGAAATGAGCGCTCAGACGTCGGCGGCGAAGGGAACGAGGAGACGGGGCCTCCGTCCCTCTCCCCGTCCACTTCCTCCTTCCCTCGTCTCGCTTCCTCTCTCCCCGGGGAGCGGACTCTCGGTGCTTCCCTCTCTTTTATACCACAGTACTGACAGACGGGTCAGACAAGTTTAGTTGGCCCGTGATGTCAGTGGGTGGGTACTGCTGCAGAGATGAAGAGAAATGGGGGGGGGGGGGGGGGGGGGGGGGAGGACAGTCATTTCTTGACCAAAGCAGCATTTTTTTTCAACGTGAGCATATTTATCCGAACGTTCATTTTCTTATTCTAAGAACACCTGTGCTTCATTTCTGCAGAAATGTAGAAGCAGGAGGGTTCTCTAACCGCCCTCAGGCAAACCTCACTTTAGCAGTTTTTGTTGAATCTCTTCAGCTTGGATAGTTTGTAAAGCAGTTCGGTCGTGCCTGAGGTGGGTTAGTTGGGAGCAGACGTAAGATCCTCAGACTCGACAGCAGATTTAAATCAACCCCAGTTTTAAGAAACTATTTTTGATTTTTTTCTGATAGGAAATATGGTTTGATCATTTCCATTCATGGGTAAAGCAGACAGTTATCTCCTCACAGTCATCAGTGAGTCACACAGTCCGATTGCGTCTCTAATTTTAGCATCTCAGGAGGAGGAGACGAATCTTTCGGGCCGATTTCAAAGTGCTGTTGAGCCGGACTCCTGCGTCCGGTCGCCGCTTCGCTGCGCTTCTTTAAAGCACAGTGCGTTGAATTAGAGGCATCTACGGCGCTGAAGGGGGAAACAAGATCCCGATTGCAGTGCATGTGCTTAGTTTCTATGGCAACAGTGATTTTGCCTTTGAGTCGTTTGAGTGAGTGTGTGTTTGTGTGTCTGTGTGTGTGTGCGGTCTGAAAGAAGTAAGCCATATTTTGCAACGCCGAGTCTACTAACGAGCAAAAAAGTATAGAAACCTGATGAAATGATGAGTAGTGCTAAAAATAGTCAAGTGCGTCATGAGTAAGAGCTTAAAACATGCGGTTCTCTTGTGTAATAGCGTCGTGTTTTGGAACACAGTGGTGGAATAGCACAATTTTTGCGTTATGTTCCTCATTAGATGGAAAGGGATTTCCATCTAATGAGGAGGGAGAACATCCTTTTTTTCGTCAATGAATTGAAAATGTACATTGCAGAACCAAAACACTGAAGAGTCTTGCCTCAGTGTAACCGTCTCAAATGTACCTTTTTTTCCCTTTTATTTTCTTTCCTCAATTTAGCAAGATCTTAGGATTGACATGCCTCTTGTGTTTAACGAACGGAGCCAATACATTCAAGCGTGTGAGCCTCAAAAGCTGCTATGATGCAACCAACACGCTGGCAGATGAGGCGACATCCAGACAGACAAATAGAATGTCAAATCTTCTGAATGAAACAGGGATACTGGATGTCCCGCATCTCCTTCACCCGCAAGTTGCATCATCATATGGCTTACAGCCCCCATCTTGTACCTTCGAGGGCAACACCAGCAAATTAAGAGACACGTCACTTGACACCGCAACTACAGGTGCTGGCTACAAAGCTACAAAGCTACGTGTTCACAATACCAGGATTGTTTTCATGTGGAGCTACAGAGATGGTTTCAGCTATTGTTACTACAGCTATAACAGTTACAGGGGTCGGCATGCTTGCAGAGGGAGAGAGGAGCAGTGTGGCATGTGGGTGAGGGACACTGACACTCAAGTCCATTGATATCCATTAATATAAAAGAAGAACATTGATATAAAATCAAAAATAATGGTCGAAGACTGGGGATGGGAGAACTATCAATTGGAGCATCTATTTTCATTACACTAGATGCTAGTAATTAAAAAAGATTTTAAAAAATCCTCAGCTACAGGACTCCAAAACCGACGTCCAAACCCTGACTCAAACATATCGGCAATGGTGATCCCACTCCTCTTCTCTTTGAACCAGACCAATTAGAGAAACCCTCCAACAGGTGAGTTGGTTCAAGAAACATCCATGATAAAAAATAAAACAAGTTATCACAAGTGAGAAAGAAAGACAAGAGGTCAAACAAAAACACAGAACGTTTTTACTTTGCAACCCGTTGGCCGCGCTGGCTGCGTCTCCTCTGGGAAACACTCAAAACACAACGTGGCCGCAGAGGACTTTCTGTGAAGTCGTGTCTCCCAAGACATCATTTGTGTTTTTGTTTTTTTCTCTCTCGTGCCAGATTTGGTTAGCGACCAGCTATGTGTGGGGTCACTGGTCTGTTAGAGCGCCGTGGAGTGCACCTCGCAAGCGTAACGGGTAGGGCTTTTCCACTGAAATGCAACAACAACAACAACAACAACGCAGTCGAGCAAGGATAAAGGAGTGGCGCTTCAGCAACCGCCTGTATTTGTAACACAGTGAGAGTCTGAGGCTTTAGAGAGTTTGCAGTTCGTAAAAAGAAATGAACAGAGGAGAAGACTGTCATCACCACCTGAAAATACACCCTGAAGGAGGCATGCACAGTTCAGACCACAAGGACCGGAAAATAAATGAGAATTATGAGAAAAGAAAATATGACAAAGCAAAAAGTAAACAGATTAATAGAAATCCATGAGTGTAATCCTGAAATAGACATGTTGAAAAGCAAGATAACAAGATATTAGTTTTTCTTCCCAGGACGACCGGCCATCCCGACTACCTTGGAAATGAATTTTGGAAAAAATGAGAAAAAGAACAGCGCATGCATTTCAAACCAAAAGGGGACCGACAGCGGCCAAAGAAACCCAAATGCAGGAAGTAGGGGGGCGAGAAAGAAAAGATGGATTTACAGAGGATCGAGCAGTCGAAATGACAGGACTCAAACACAGGTATATCCTGTAGGCTTCAGCACGGTACACACACACACACACACACACACACACACCACAACGCCACCAACAACAGCACACCATCACTAGAGTCCACGTCCAAACCAGAGGCAGGGAGGAAGAGCAGCCCAAGACAAAACACCATTGGCAGACGGCCTGCTTTTGCCCCCCCTCCCTCAACCCCCTCCCGCACACTCGGGCCTGACCTGAGTCCCTGCACTGATGCCCTTTGGGCCTGAGGAGGACCTACAGATGCTAAGTGGTGATGGCTGATGGATGGTGGACGGACAGACACGTGGCAGAGGCGGCGGCGCCGCGTGGAAATGGGTGGCTCAGTGGAACATGGGGCTCCCTCGCGGCCGGATATGCAGATGTAGGCAGAGAGGACAGAGGAGGAGAAAGGACAGGGGTGAAAGTAGAGACAGAGGAGAAGGAGGAGGAGAGCGGAGAGAGAGGAGAGAATAAACAGGGGAAGATGTTGCTTCTCCGTCTCCTTACCGTGTCTTTGGAGGACCTACGTCTCTTGATGCTGGAGGCCAGGGTGGTACTGATGGACCTAAAAGAGGCTTTCTTTTGGGGGTCGGGGTCTGCTCTACCACTTTTCCTATCCTAAAATGAATATATGTAGAAACATTATTCATCGTCCTTTTGGCCGGGGTGATGACCGTGGTTCCAGTCTCACCCTTCCTCTCCTGACACCACCACCCGCCGCCCCAGTACATCACCCTATTCAACAACGTCTAAATAGAGGGAGGGACCTTGTGAGAACGACTACAGCGTTTGGTAAAAATACGCCGGGAGGGAGAAAGAAAGGGATGCGGCCCGTTTGACGTGAGAGTGGAGGCAGTATGTTCAGTCTGACACGAGGGCTTTCGTCTGCATTTTCACCCTGGGACTGCACAACACGGCACGGTAGTCCTCTCAGAATGTGCTGACACATTCCCCCGGAACCCACGAATGCATTGGAATGAGGGATGACTAGTAAAGATGCCAGTGGTGTGATACCTACTTGCACTACCGAATATTCTGCCTGCATGGTCACTACGGCCTGAACACACAGTTGCAACTTCATCTTAACACACAAGTGATCTTAAACTGTAATTTAAACAACTAAAAAAAAAAAGGTCTGTACTCGGTTGGGGCCGAGGTCAGAGCTCTGGAAGATGTTTAGAAATGGTTAGGGTTTAAATAAAATGATAAGGCAAAGTAAAACAATCTTAACCGTACCCTCACAAGATGGCAAGCCAATCTTGTTGCCCTCCCTCCATCATACCATCAATAACTGGGTGTTTGTGTGCAACAAAGAAATAATAAAAACTCATATTAAGGTATTCTTACATCCTGAGTCTCTAGAGAGGAAGAGGGCTGCATAGAGGGAGAAAAGGAAAATAAAATAAATTTCCATCCTTAATCATTATTACTTTAAAGATGATCCTTAAGCAAAAGCCAAGGGAACTAAAAAGGGCGCAGAGTTTAAAAAAAAAACAACTAGCAAAGCAAACGTCCACATCCAAAGCCAAGCAGGTATAAAAAGTCGAGAAGCTGCAGTACAGGAGGCCACTCAGATGCATATCAGAGGGAAACGACAGCGACGAAAGTCAATAATTGAAGCCCATTAAAGACATTATACCTGAAAGTGGTATAATGGAAATTCACCCCACACACAAGGGAATGGGATGGAGAATGAGGGGAAGTGCATTAGCAAAAAAAAATGTGCTTTCTAAGAAATGTTGATGTTGCAAAACATATTCCTTAATCGGTCAAAGTGCAGGTGTTGTTCTGTGTGCTTGATTTCAAGATGATTGGAGCAGATGGAGGCTAAAGGGTGCCATTCCTACAAAACAAACCAAATGAAAGCACTTTAAGGTGGATCCTAGTAAAGTATAAGTGAAGGGTGAGCGAGGAGTTGCAGGGAGGGAGGCCCTTCAGCCGGGCGGGGCAGTGTGGTGTGAATTTCAACATGCCAAAACGTTTCATGGATGGAGAGAAGTTTTATGAAGTTCAAAAAAGGGAGGGGGAGGGGGGACACAAAACAAATAAGACAAATCAATCCTGGCCAGCACTGGCCCCCCGCAGGACATCCTTTTTCATCAGGTCACATGACTATAGGCACTTTTTGAGCACATTTCTCTCTCAAACCCCTAATGACTCGAAATCAGGTGTCGAGCAGTCGTTAGCTGGCTTGGAGGATAGATGAGAGCTGGCAGGGCAATTAGTGGTGCGCGGCTTCACTCGATTTTATTGCAGGTAAAATGCATTTCCTGTTGGAAGATGACATCTCATGTTAGTAAATGGAGGAAGTTAGACTGTGTGCTTCTGGCTGCAACCGCCTCGGTTCAGCAGAACCACATTAATGGCTCAGCGATGAAGCTTTACTTTTCCCATATTTCTTACAGACGTGGGAGGCTGCAGGAGTGGCGCCCTGAGGAGGTGCTGCATGTGCACAGTCCCCGCACATGCGCGGCATGCCGGACCAAACGTGGCGTGGCCCACGCACGGTGCACAGCTGTCACCGCAGTGCAATGGCGGGGTGCATCATATTCGTCACCAGGCAACTGAGGGTTTCTGACAGTCCGATTTCTCACTAAAACGACACCACTTTCGGTCGCGTTCAGACGCTGCACTTCTGAGTAACGTACGTTGTCAAAGGGAAAGCTGAAAGCTTTGTGTAGCCTCTCAGCGATGCAGTGGTTAGTAAAATGATCAACATGCAGCAACATACATCTGTAAGATGTCAATTTCTAAGCAGTATTAAGAGCACAGTTCCAAAACATTCTTTATTTTAAGCTGGCCAATATTGGCACATTACTGATCAGCAGCAATGTTGCAGTGTGTAAAAAAGATATTGTATAAGGAGACAGTAGAATGTACTTACATTTATTTTAATTAACATTTTTCAAACAGGGTATTGGTTTCCATGTGTCGGCGCGATTTGTGAATTTATATGCTGAACGCTTTGATTGTTTTGTTTGTTCATTATATCATGCATGTTTCTTTTTCTTATTGGTATAGTGTCTGAAGCTGCAGGTGCTGTAGCGTGTTTGTCCTTGTCACAACGTAGATAACTCCAATGGCTGAAAAGCCGATGCCGTGAGAGCTGTGCGAGTGGACATAAACAATAACGTATCTTTTATCATCATCATTATTATTTATTATACATACGTCACAAAAGAAAAAAGGCTGTGTTCCGTTTGTGTGACTGCATTTGAAGAAATACTTTCAAAATGGTTTAAGTGATCTTACCAAATAAATAAGTAGGTCCACCACTACATCTCTGTGGCTGCACTTGCAATCCTTACAAGGTATGCGCCTTAGTTCGTGGAAGCAAATGTTGGGGTCGTTGTATTTAATGAACTCATATTTTAAGGGATTTTGAGCATAAGGAGAACGAGTTAGTAGTACATGAGCAGATTGGCGTTCGTCAGAAGTGCACGTTCTGTCAGGTTACGTCTCTCGCCGCGCGCTTCAGAGTGCTCTGCATTGTGCATGAACCCGTGTAAGCACACAGTTACATCCAAACACACGCACAATCAGTCAAAATGATGTTGACCGCAGGTCTCAGTGCTTGCTGTACCAAGGAAGGAGGAGGTCACATAAACCGTGCTCTTAGAGCTGGTGTTGCACACAGCTACGCTGCCTTTTGCAATTTGTGAAAATGAGATCACGCTGCGTAATCAGTGCACCCAAAAAGTACGAGTAATATTCACGCCGAACAGAACAGATTGAATTGGCTCGGCTGGATTTTGCCTCGGCGCTCCTTTGTATTGGACCCCATTACAGTGGTTCTATTTAGGGCAGCGAAAGTGCCGTGTGCGTCCGTTGATTTAGCTGTAGGGGCCCACCGGGACGGTGCACGAGCAAACATGAGCATGCACGAGCCGTCTTTGTTCAGTACTGCAGAGAAATCAACGTGATCCTCGCAGACACAGAGCTGCAACGAGCCGCTCTACGGGCAGTTTAGTATGTCCGTCTCCTTTCTCAGTAATGATACCCCCCCATACTCCCGCATGCATGCCTTCACCTGCTGTAAGCGAAGAGAGAACGCACATCCACATGAGGACACTCACGACAGTTACACACACCGGTCAGGTTGATGGCAGATACTGTCGGTAGGACATTAATCGGCTGACAGGCACTTGTGATTTCATCCTCGGCCTTCCTCCAACCCCTGCTTCTCTCTATTCAGCCTTGGCGCAGGCTTTACAGTGAGGCCGCAGCACATACTTCACACTGTGACACGGTCGTTTAACGGGCTGCCAGCTATCCAATCAGGGAGTGAAACCATCAAGAAGAAAGGGGGAGTGTGGCCCGGTGGAGGTCGTCCCTGCCATACTGCAGCCCTAACGACAAACGGTTATGAAACTCTGCTTAATTCATAAAATGACATTCACCTTTAATTCTATTGGTTTTGAAGGAGGAGTGAGGCACAATTAAATCAAGTGGATCTGCACCACTTTGACAAGTTAAATTAGGGTGAGCTGGCTCACCACTAATGGACACCTGATTCCGCTTGACTCCGTATGCTTATGGACACTGCAGTGGAGACAAATTGTGCACAGGAGCATTTAGGGTTTTACTGACACACTGGGCGAGTCGCTGTGGTGTGACTGGGCCGGGGGATTGATTTTAATCTATCATGCTCTATTTGCATTGTTAGCTTCTGGCTACTGTTAGCATGGCATTCACGAGGGAGCGTTTAAAGTGCATCAGCCGGACCGCAAATCACTGTTATTATTGTTTTCACGCGAGGACTTTTGCTCCTCTTTGTACTTTGGCTTTCCATGTCCACGTCATCTGACCGTATGAAGTGTACAAGCACCACAGCAGCAGCTTAGAGAATGCTAGGTCATGCATGGACGTGGGAGGTGAAGTTTTGATTTGCTTGTCCCTCATGTCGGAGGGGCTAGTTGTCCTACTGTAACTCTAACAGCGAGAGCCGGCATGGGGGGGGGGGGGGGGGGGGGTGGATATGGCTCTGCTACTTTGTTACATACTAATGAGGGGGTCCCAGCCACAGCTTGACATCCAGAGGCCTCCGTAGTGTCCTGCAGGCACACACACACACACACACACACACAAGAGACACGGGCACTGTTGGCCTCTGGGAACTGTGAGCATCTCCACGGTGACACTGAGGACGCCTTACACTGCATGAAGGGATCTGGCAGCCTCACCACCACTAACGTGCAAAAATGAAAAAAACTCCCAGAAGAGGCCGCGAGAAAGGAACCCTCCCCCCCCCCCCACTCCCCACTCCAACTCTCCCACCATGAGGAGGGAGGCTCAGTTAGCCGTCTTGCCGCCCCAAGCATCAGCATTTCCACCCTGGGTGTGAGCGAGCAGAGGGGATCAATCCTACCTGCAGGTTCTTCCTCCAAACATTGACCGCCGCAAAGGCGAGCTGCATCTGCTTCCTGCGGGCGTCTTTATGCCGCTTATAGGCGATTTCAATGAAGATTAGGAAGATCCCTGCGGCTATTCCTCCTGCCACAAGCATGAATACTCCTGTTGGTGAGGGACAGACAGACAGACAGAGAGCAGAAGTGGAGACGCGTGAGTTGCTGGTCTACAACGCCACCGCGCCCGCCGAGCATGAACGCACGGCCGGCCCTTCATGCTCGGCGGGCGCCCCTCTTTTTTTCTTCTAAGCAGCTCCCACAGACGGCGGCAGCTGCGACCCACACAATATCAACCGAAAACCACAACAGCACAGGATACTGTACGGCACACTTCCACAGAGCACCCACGGCGACACTGAAACAACGATTTGGTAAAGGTATTGGACAAAAAAGGGCTACAGTACCTTACCACTGCAGTTTTTGTCCAATCACTTTTAACGCTTTCTCTAAGGACCATACCTGCCATGTTTTCAAAGGTGAGTGTGGCTGGGGCATTGCTCCGTGAGTCACACTCCTGGTATCTCACCCAGGTTTTATCTAGGTCTTCCATGAAGCCGTTCTCATGAGAACTACAAGGGGTCGGGGTTGGTGGGGGGGAAGGGGGGAGAGATGACAAAGTTAATAATCGCGGCGTGTACGGCGGAAAAATCCGAGCCGCTCACTCCCAGAAAGCAACACAAACGAGAAGGGCAGACCGACACCAACTGGACAAAAGACAAAACGCACAAGAGAGGGGCAAGATACAGAAACAGTAGATGTAACATAAGGCAATGTATCGGACGGCTGTAAACGGTCAGAACGTGACCTCGAAATCATATTGACAAGAATACCAAAAAGCAAAAGAAGACAGTCATACGAGTAATGCAGCTTCGGCTGGGACAGACCTGAGAATGGCCAGGGACACATTCTGTTTCCAGGGGCTGTCCTTGCGCATGCCAATGCCAAAGCCCGAGCGGAAAAACAGCTCTCCCGTGGTCACCAGGTCGCACTTCTGCGAGGCCTCAAACTCCAGCACCGCAGAGTCCCAGATGAAAGCATGCAGCTTGCTGTGAGGGAGGGGCAGGGAGGAGGGAAGGAGGGGGGGGGCGGGGGCGGGGGGAGGAGGGGAAGGAGGGGGTTACGGAGCAACAGTACAATGATTTACATACACATTTACGGCTCCCATCCCTCTCTCTCTCTCGCACACCAGATCGTGTGTGTCATTCAGCGTTTACCAGCATTCTCTACCGCTGCTTACGGCCCAAATGAAATCCAATGCCAGATGGGTGAGGGCACGTCCCCCACATTGGATTCCCCCCATCTCAAAGTTGTTCTTCTGGGTACAACCTGAAAAAGGGTGCTCCTCCACTCAACGTTAGCTCAACCTCGCACTGGTGCCGGCGCCGCGGACGCGTCCACCCTTCGCTGCTGTCCCTGCCGTCTGTCGTGGCCGGGCGATGGGCCCGGATCAGTTGGAGCGCTGCATTAAGTGGTGCAGCTTCCGCCTGGTCCGGCGGGCCCATGACCCCCCGCCCCACTGAGCTGACTGCACTGGCCCTGCTCTGTGTGTCTGACAGGTCGAGCAGCCGGCCGACGCGCGCTCTGGTCGGCCCGGCCTTGCCGAGACTCACTTGTCACGAACGGCCTGGATAGCCTCGGCGGCACTCTCATAGTTGTGCTTCTCCATGTGGCGGTACATGGTGCTAAGCTCCACCTGCCGCCGGAAGTAGATGTCCACGGAGCTCTGCTTCACCGTGGCGTAGATGAACTTGTCGGATGGGTTTCTCAGCTGGATGAAGAGACGACCAGATTCAGTTGAGTAACGACTTTTCTTAAAAGGTATTTTGAGGAAATGCATGGAGATACAAACGTTGTGGTGTGGTGCCATGGTCTACAAAGACCCGGTACTCACCCTTGGGTCGTTGATGCCGGTGATGCGCTCCTCAGGCCGGTCCAACACCAGGAAGGCAGCCAGGTTGGCAGTATAGGAAGCCACAATGATCATGGCAAACCCGGCCCACACCATACCCAGGATTCTCGCTGAGAAGCTGCGCGGCGCACCTGGGTGGTGTGTTCAAGGTTCATCTTTTCAGTTCAGTCATTTCTAAATCCCAATCGGATTAGTCATGCAAAGCTGTTAGCTGGTTTCCTCAGCACCACCACAACACTGTTAAAAAAATGTCATGTTACTCTTATGATAAAGTATAATAAACCCTCTGCTTGCATATTAAAAATGACATAATGTTTACTAAGAAATAGATTATTATAGACATGTAAAGGATACCAGGAAGACAAATTAAACAAGCCAAGGCAACAGGTATAAACTAGTAAAAAAAAATGTCTCAGTCTTTCTTTGCAAAATGTGTCTTGAGAAGAATGAACGCGTCATCCTCAAGGATAAACGACGGCCGCAGCCACGAACTCTTTAATTCTGGTTTTCACAATACCGGAAAACTGTATTGGCATCACAGTGTTGCGGGAGACAGGTAATATTTTCTAGTGAACAAGGGGCGATTTGGAGATCCAATTATCAAGATTGCTGCTGCTTTTTATCTCACCTTCTCCTATTCCTGAATTCAGTAACACTCCCCAGGAGAACCACATAGCAGAGGATAGGGTGAGGGCATCTTCTTCCTCCTCCTCACTGTTTACTTTAAATCTTCCAAACGGGCTAGAGGGAAGAAATTGTGTGGGTTGCAGAAGATAAAAATGCGAAACTGCAGAGAACCTGTAGAGAGGAAAACCCTGGCGACCCCGGGCAAGGGGGGAGGGGAGGGAACATGAGCGAGAAAAGCAAGAGGGGGGGAGACAAACTCTGAAAGAAAAGGGAAAAAAAGGCGGCGGCACAGGGACAGAGCGGTGGAATGGTTGGAGCCAATCTTCACCTCTGTCTGCCTTCCTGTCCACACCGAGGGAAGATCTGCAGCGCTCGGGAGGGGGAGGGGTGCATGTACACACGCACGCGCGCATTCACTGATTCAGTCGTGAGTCATGACACACACGTGAGCACACAAGCGCACACACCCACACACACAGGTCCCCCTTGTACCTGAACCGGTCTAGTAGGTAAAGCATCACCGCCACCACATGTACCGAAAGACCCACCAGCAGCCACAGCGTGCTCTGGAACGGCTGCATGAACGAGTCCAGCGTACTGCGAGGGATTTCCTGAAAACACACAACGCGGTTAGTGTTCGGTCGATGGCCGACAGCGTCAGTGACCTCACGCCTGCATGCTCTATACGCGATGTGTCTCTTTCAGTGCTCATCTGAACCATGTGCATTGTTTGAGATTTGCCTGAGCTGTGTACTCAATCCCAACCTACATGAAGTTGGCGCTCACTTGGGTTAAAAGACACAGTCACGGCTGACTTACTTGACAAGTCGGAACTGCCTCATAATAATGAACAAGTACAGCGAGCTGAGGGACTATCATTATTTCAATAAAATGTATGAGTTAATGAAAACTAATGGATAGCTGGAAATAACACAGTGGATATTTAGTACACTCATTATGTACACAGAACCATAATTTGCAGGAAAATGATGGAACGTTTGTTTGTAGATGCATAAGCGATGAGAAAACGAACGCCGTAAGGGGGAGGAGTCCTGGATTGAACGATGCACGTGACTCAGAGCACCTAATTGGGCTACAAGTAGACACTTACCTTTTTAACAAGGATGGTGAGGCCTTGATATTTAAAGGGTTTGGAGAACTCGATGTACTGGGCTCGTTCGTTGTTTATAGTCAGTGGTGCTACAATCATGTCAGCCAGGCCCCCCAGGAGCTCTCCCATCATGCCATTCCACTCTTTCTTGTTACTGTTGTTCACCTGAGGCCCCAAAAGGAAGGCGTTAACATGAGAATCAGCCATTGCTGTCGGGTTTTAAGGATTTGTGATGTGCGATAGGGGGAGGGGTGTGATAGGTTTTTGGCGTGCGCCTTAATATAGAGCTGTAATTGTCTTATTTTCTGGAAATTCATAGGATCGTGCGTTCATGCCGAGAGGACGGGCCTTTTCTGGGTTAAGGATTAACGTTTCCACAGAAACAAATCCTTTTGGTAAATGAGGAGCTGAAACTTGCTATTATGCTCAGTTTTCCAAGTGGAGCCTTTTTGTGTTTATTTTCATTACAAGCAACCCCTTTTCTATCGTTTGAAGTATTGCCTTTAAGCTAATGTGTGGATATTGTGTACTGGACTATTTTGCTTTGTTGGTTACACAAATTCTCACATGGTCCTATATCAATGCAATCAATATATCAATATAGTATAAAACAGTAACTATTGATAGATGCATTATTAAATATACAATAACTGTATGTATACTCTTGTCTTTCATTGTTGTTATCAGTGATAACTCAATTCTGATGATTTATTCATCTGCAGGGAACCTGGTTGGACAAGCCCTAACCAATGACCAAAGCCAGAATGGTTCATTCATGGTGATATTGATACTGTTAGTGGGGTAAAAGAGTCAAAGTTATGGATGGTAGGGAATGTGAAGTAGTGCGTGCAACCGGTGCCTCATGCGAAACTACGCCAAACTCAGTCGTTGAATGCAAAACTAACCCGCTCCTGAGTTCCGAACTTCCCATCGGCCACCAGATGCACCTCATAGGTGAAGTTCATGGTCATTGCCAGCTTGATGAGAAGATCAATACAGAATCCGTAACAACATTGGGGAACTATTGGGCGTCCTGTAACAAAACCAGCAACATTTGCAAGTTACAATCACTCTTGAGGAAAAACGTGGCGTTTTGGTTTTTTTCATCCAACGGCGGCGCACGTAGACTGAACGAAATGCGTGACTGCAGACGACCACACACACACACACACACACACACACACACACTGTCACGGCATACAGACCAAGCATCCCAACAACCACTCACTCTGAATGGCACACTCAGCTACATGCATACATATATAGATACCTACTGCATATATATGTATGCATCTCCAGTGGGTGTTTGGCGGGTGCAGTAAAAGCACAGTGATAGTAGAAACGTCCCTGATAGGTTACCTGGGATGGTCTCATTGGGCCCAGTGCAGATAACCTTTTTAATTAAGACTCCATTTAAAGTCATTTCCTCCTTGCATGTTCCGTCCAGCTGAGTGGGTTTCACATACACAAATGGCTCCTGGTGTATCGTCACTATCTACAACAGACGGGACAGAAAGCTGTTTATCACACAGTAAGAGGTGGATCCGTTTGGATCCTGATTCCGACGAGAGGGAGAGAGGTGGGGAGAGAGAGAGAGAGAGAGAGACAGAGAGAGAGAGAGAGAGAGGACGAGAGAGAAATGGGAAGAACCCAGCCAATACATGAATACACAACTCCCAGATTTCCATGGACTCACAAAGATAGCTGAATGTAAAGGTAACTGACAAGGATAGGGATGAGTCGGCCTGTGCAGGCCTATGAAAAATTTCAAATATATCCCCGCTCCCTGTATATGCCCCCTCCCTTACCCCCCACCCACCAGAGGAGCAAGCGTCAGCGCCAGCGTCTCAGCTCGGTCCGTACTCAATCTGTGTGGACAAGAATGTCACGTTGCGGCGAAGTGAAGGCTCCTACCTTTAGTCGAGTGGACATCTGGAAGCCCTGCGGTTTCTCAGTCTCTCCTCCGGGCCATATGATCTTCCGCTGATTGTTCATCACCACCTGCAGCGATGCCGCACACATACCCAGTATCAAAGGTGAGGGCTGATAGACGGCTTGATGAGGCTCCAGCACCGAGGGAGAGAACCACTCATGAGTCAGCTCAATTCAAGCACAGCTCAGCGGCTCTTTCATCTACTTCCTCAACCTCTGGCTTCTGTATCACACCTCGGGGTTCAAGGGAAGATGTTATTATCACTCCTAATGTGCTGATCCTCGCAGTCCTCGCTATTTGCTGTGTTTGTAAGGCTTTTTACATAACCTTTTACATAACCACCATTAGCTACAAATGAAAAATGATTTGTAATAGTAAAACCTCCACACAACTTTCATCTCACAGTCTTCATCGGCAAAGGGAGGTTTGCTCATTTGTCAACGAGCGATGTAAATGGTCAACTTCAAGCTCTAACCATTTATAATTTGTACTATCTGCACTCAATGCGTCTATTCTGAAATGGAATATTCTGACATGGAATTGTATCTGTTCTTTAGATTCAATAGGATTTGGAAAACTGGTTGCAATTGGAAAACGAGATAATGAGATAATCCAAGGCAGTGTACGTGATGTCCTTTTCCCTTCATGTCAAAATTGCATAGCAATGAAATGAATAGATGTTTTAGCTTATTCCCTATTCTTGCTCGGGTCTATTAAGTACACTGCCGATTTTCAATCACATGTATCTCCTTTTTGCCATCTCAAGTAGAATGTAGTTAACGGTTGAAAAATCCACTCTCTTCTCCACTATGGTTAAAGGCAAACCACGATTCAACCAGACGCTACGTGATGCTAATGCTGGTTAGCCCAGAAAAATAAGTTAGTTTGCAGTAATTTTTAGTACTTAAAACTCCTTTCCTGAACTTTTCCCCGGGATGCGTCACTAGGATCCAGCACCTGCTTGCTCTGTTTTTATCAAGGTCTACACCCAGAAAAATAACGGAGATATAAAAAGAAAAAAGGCTTCTGCATTTTCAGACACCACCTAACGCTGCAATTATAAGAAGCCATGAGAGACAAATGAGGAAAAGGAATTGTTTTCAGTCCATAACATTTTGAGGGAAAATCCAACTCATTGTGCGTTTAACCTTATTTCACTATATAGTAAAAATATGGAGCATATTTATTTAGTAATACATATTCAGTATATAGAAATAACTATTAAGCTGACTTTTTCAGAATGGATTTGAATTCCTATGAGTTGTCTTAGTCGGGTAAAACGGGTCCCAGACGCCGCTGTCCGTCAGTATACCTGCGTTCCGTTGTATATGCCGACTTGAATGAGTCGACTCTTCTGGTAGTTGAGTATACTGTAATGGGCGTACTTCCTGTCTCCGTCATCATTGAACTCCACGCGTCCTGTGAGGCCCTCTGGGTATTTAGACGACATCAGCACCCTGCGGCAAGGACCACATTTGTTTGGAATCAGTGTGTTTCTTATCTGAGCAGCCACCCTAAGTGGCTCAGCAGAAACTCACTCACGAGTCACTTCTAGAACATTATAGAAAACCTGATAGACCTGTAAATCGCTGCTCTTCATTCAAAACTGGCAAAAATGGAAAAGTCTTTAGGGACTGTATTTAGCACATTTTGGTTGAAACCAGCCGTTCTTGAACTGAGAAGACTTGCTGTGATTGTTTTTGGCTAAATTAAGTTGGACCATGATTCATTTTAAAGGACTTGTGAGGTTGCAGGTCGTGACCAACTGAAAACCCTTCCAATCATCCCAGCCAAGGTTTTGGAGAACTACAGCGGTCTTCCGTTAAAGTAAAAACATAAAGGACTTTTGATAGTGATTGCTTGGTCCGTTCTGGGGGAATGCAGTGAAATGGCAGTGCAACATGGTGGATCTATGAAGACGAACCGCTAGGTTTAAAAGGCTCATTAGATGGTTTGTAGTATAAGGTGAATATACACAAATGAAACATTTGTGATAAATATTGTATCTCATCCAATAGATCCCTTTACAAACTGGAACTTTAAGTTATTGATTTTTGAGCAGGTTTGCATAGATTATTTCTCTAAATGTTAGAATACGCCATCAAAACAATAAACTTCTGAAAAACATTTGGGATCTAGCTAAATCCAGAAGCTGCTGGCAATAATAACTTCACATTGTTTAACAATCAAAGCCTGATCAGCTAAAGTAGGAAAGAAATAGAACTTAATCTTACCGTTTAAAGAGCGGCCCTGTTTTCCAGATGTTGGTGTTGCCCACGCATCCTTTTGGGGGTTCTGTGATATTCTCCTTCTCAAACAGCTCCTGGATGGACTGAGCCACCACAGCCACCGCGTCATTGATATGGGCCGACTCATTCTTCCCATTGATGAGCTGGAGGCCGATCAAACCTGGGACCAGGCCGACAACGCAAGACAATCACTGACCTGGGCAAACTGCAGCCTCTCAGGATCCTTTTTGCAATACACAACGTGTAAAAAAACTTATCGGGGCTTCCAGTTTAGACATCCTGAATAAAGGTCAGACATCAGCTGCATGATCCATCCCCATTGGCCGTTAATCTCGGTAGCCAAGATATCAAAGGGCAATTGCACTTTTAGAAGATGAGCAGGAGAATAAACGGACCATTTCATCGACGCTGCGCCTGATGACCTTTTCACAGCATGTGTAAAGTGTCCCTTGAAGTTGGATCTTTTGGTTCTCCGCCCTTGCTAGCTAAGCTTTAGGATACAGCACAGGCAAAGCATCGTTTGTTACAAGAGTTAAGACCACACAATAAATTACCATCAGACCTAAAGTTAAAACCAAGCGGCAATCCAACTTCAGCTAAGTTTTCTGATTGCAACCAGGTCCGTCAGCCTTGCAGACTCCCGGCAGAAGCTGCAGTGGAGGTGGAGGACGATGGACAATGGACAGGACAACAAACGCTCTGCAGGGGGTCGGTTGTGTTAGAGTGCCCGGGGGAGGGGGGTGGGAGACGCTTGACGTTTTGTGACCACAAAGTGATAAAATATTGTGAGACACTTCACTGTGTGGAAAAATAAGAATCCAGGAACAGAGACAAGAAAGGCTGTTGTAGCTTACCATTCTATCAGTTATGTGTTGTAAAGCTCTTCCTTTGTAATTCATTAGAAAATAGGGCATTAACATGGCAGCATAGCACAATGAATTTAACTTTGGATCATCCAGGACATACACATTGAAACTTAAAGTGTACTGCAGACTACACGGCTCATTTAAACCTTTAAACACATAATGCTTAAACGTTTAAATGCTCAACACATAGCAAGCAGTTCTACAGTTGATCATGTAGTGCAATCCAACGGTTAATCCCTCTAATCCTGTGTGTGTTATGATGGTCCCCTGAGTAAAGCCGGGCATTAACTCGCATATTCCCACCGATCTCCTCTGGAGGAACGTACCGTCTGGCGCCTCGCTCAGGGCTTTACCGGACATCTCCCGCTCGCCCACCAGCCACACGTAGCCCGAGCCAGTCATGTTGAGGAAGCGGGCGGCCTTGTACACAGCGGCAGCGTCCTCCTCACTGGAGTTTGACAAAAGAGTGTTATTTCGTGTTTTTTGTTTTTTACATCACGGCACGCTGGATGACAGTGAAATGTTTGTGAAATGTTTGATTTGTGATCATTCTCAGGAGTTCGGTGAGCGGTGTGTTGTCCAACTGATATCTGCAAACTACCAAAGTACGTGACTTTACTGGGACTTTTGTAACTTGGCTTTTGTTGATTCTCTTGAGGCAGACAGGAACGATTGAACGAATTGAACCGTAGATTATGTGCAATGTGCCTTAAACGGGACCTATCATGCTCATATTTCGGTTCACACTTGTATTGGAGGTTTTAGTCCACCTGTGTATTTAACTTGTGTCCAAAACGCTCTGTTTAGACACCCGTCTCTTTAAGACCACCACAACAGAAATGGGGGGTTAGACGCATTAGTGAAGAAAACCACAAAAAACTGACTTATTTCACATTGAAGGGACGGGTAGACAATCCAGGTACACACATGTAGGGCCTACAGTATGTACACGTGCATTGAAAAGGTAACTTTTCCACAGCATGTGCCTCTTAAACATTCGGCTAATCTAATTTTTAATCTCTTGAGACCTGATCGTCCTTTCAAATGTTCCTGTAAAAAGGAATATTTCAATCCGACGCCATGGTTACACTATACTGCATGACCCGGGGCATCAGAAAATGTCACGCTCTACACTGTGTCAAACGCCTGTCTAATCTTAACATCTAAACAACCGTTGCAGCAACTAAGAGGCCACACAATATTCACAAAGACACGATTCATTGTCCAGGGGCTCCTGTTACATCTGAGTTAGATCTGAGCGCAATGTGACGCTGGTAATGTCAAAAGGTGCAACAGTAACGTCAGCTCCTTTGACCCCCCCCCCGCTGATCGCACATATACGTCACGCTACTTGTGAAGGACCGCTGGGATTGGTGTGAGGTCTGCAATGTCTCTTAGCAAGTCCTAGGCAGATTAATCGGATAATCTGAATTATTAAAAAAAGCCACATATGTTGTGCAGCAGCACCACCAGGTTGAAGAAATATTCTCATTTGTCTCGTGCAGCATTTCAATGGCATTTTTTTTAAATGAATCTAAAATTTGGTGGAACATAATTTAACTGTCACTGAATATAAAGCTGCAGAGTTGGATACAGCAGAGGGTTTGATTAAGTTTAAGTTGATTACTCACATTCTTTTGATAAACCATTAACTGAAGCACCAAATATCCCCACATCCTCCCTTCTTTGTTTTATGTTAATGTGTGACTTTTGTAGACATTCACTCGTAACAAACATTTACCATTACGTTTTTGAATGTAATAGTCAGATAAAAGAGGATGCTGTTTCCCTGCTGGGCCTCGGAGGGCGTTTTTTGTAAGCAGGCTTGATACCTTAACCAATGCTCCCTTTAGTACATCGGGTGAATTGTATGTGTGATTTACCTGGCAGACAGGATGATGACTCGGGCCTCCAGCTCTTTGGCCTCCAGCAGCAGGGCAGTTAAGTTAGTCTCCTGGCTGAACTGGAGGACTTTCTCTGCCTGTGATCGGGGCATAAGAAAGGTCAAGCCAGCTACTTTTCCCTACCTTAGACGCCATGCTGCCTCTTTACCTGCTTGGTTTCGAGCTTGGCCGATTTTGTTCGAAAATCGAGAGACAGAGATAAAAAGGAAAACTATCCAGGGGAACCGGCTGAACGGAAAAAAAAAAAAAAAAAAAAAAAAGCTTGGAGGGAAAAAAACTTTTGCATTTGTTTGCATGCAAACTGAGGGTTATCAAGGCTCCAAAGAAGGACGTGCATGTGTTAGGTAGGGGGAAGAAGAAGGTCAATGCAACCGGTAACTAAAAACAGGTGACGGGGAGGGAAGGGGGGGTGAGGGGACGTTTTCCCCCGACAAAAAAAAAAACTGCTGAGATCTAGGGAGGTGCTACAGAACAGGAGGAAGTAGCATCTGGGAGACGGGTTTTGTTTCACGCTACCGAGTCTCCACAAGGAATGGACTTGCAAACTCTTTTTGTGTGTGAGCATGTGTGTTCTGAGTTCATGCAATCCTTTATTGAAGGAGAAAATGAAAATGATAAAAGCGAGGCACAGTTCACTGAGATATTTTTTTTTTCTGTAATGACTGAAAATTATAGATTTTTCATACCAAAATCATTCTTCAATTAAATCATAGGGAAATGTCTCAAAGTAAAAAAAAAAAGAAAACACGTGCTACCAAGAGAGGAACATTTCTGGGTCGGCTGGTGACTGGTTTGGGCTGGTTTCTAGTTGCTACGTTTGGAAAGTTGGTGGGCGGCGTGCATTGACCATGCAAATATACCTTTGGTCCTCGCTTGTTGTCATAGGACAGTTGGTCGAGGTTTTCATAGTTCCTTTTTTTATTCTGATGAGTAATGTGCACAGAGAAAATATGCAGACACAGAAAATATTATAAACAGTTGAAAATGGGGGGCAGTAAAGCATTCCAACAAATCTCCACTTTTCTGCTTCAAATTGGGATCTTTGACCGTGGGGCTTGCAAAACATCAGAGATGGCCGCTTCCGAATGATGCTGATAGTGAGGATGAATGCTAAACAGCTCAACTAGCATCAAGGATGAGGGAAATATATTCATTATGTTCAATGCGTAAATCATCCGTGACACCCGTTCGGTTGCATCGATCAGCGCTGCGAGAAAGCGGCCCGGTTTCCAGCAACGATCATTGTAAAAAGCAGCTCAGCCATCTGGTCCGTTTCGTCTTCATCACACCACTGCAAACTCAACGCGGGCGTGAAGGAGAGCCAGCAGATACTCAACGCCTCACCAGCACACACGTGGGATCACGTTGTACGCTGTTCAAACTCTGTATCAAGGGAACTGCTAATGCATCACTTTCGTCCTTCTGTTCTGAACTAGTGTGATCAGACACTTGGTGCCGAACAAATGGCTCCACAGCTGGGATTACCAATTTAATCAGGATTGGATCAGAATTTGCAGGATCCAATCGAGTCAAAGCAACAGCGGAACCTACAAACACGAGCCAATAATTCACATGCAAAATGGAGGCTGTTATAAGAGCTTGCAGTTTGTCCAAGGTTGCACTTTGGTGCATGTTTTTTTAAATCATTTCCTGTTCTTAAATGTCGAGTGCAGAGATGAAACAGTACATTCAGGGTGGGGTTAGTGGGTGGAATGGCATTTGGTCACAGCACAACTGACACATCTGATTCATGGTGAAGTGGATTTGGGCAGCCGAGGCGTCACCATTTTAGATTCCAGTCCCGTTTGCTTTGAGGAGACTCTCTGGAGTCCTGCCTGACACTGGCAGCCATTTTGCAGGAAAGACACATCCATCTCAGCTTCACAGGATTTATTTCTTCCACCGCTGGCTTCAGAGCTCACACCTCAGTGCACCGGCCCCGTTTCCCTCCCTACTCAAAGACCACGGTGACCAATGCCAGAGTACAGGGACAAAGTGGACAACGTGGATGCCGTTCAGATACCAAGTGAAAAGGATCTGTTGTAGTAAATAGAATAATAACTCAAATCATTTTGTCAAATTTATACAATATCAAGCAGATAATGCCAACATTTGTCATGAAAACACAGTTACAAATTCTCAGTGGGGTTATAGATAATTCCACTTATTCCACTTCCTTGGTAAGATCATTTCACACATTTCAGGCGATTGTGTTACTTTCACTACTATGCAGTTACTGCGTTACATTTCCCCAGACAAGCCTTTACAATCCTCTCCACACGTAACAAACAGCAGCATATTGTCTTTGCTTCCGCCCCTGTTTTTGTATCCGCAGTCCTGCGTTTATATTTTAGCATTTTTCATGTGTTGGTCACGTTTGCACGCGGGATAAATCCACTGTGTCCAGAGCCTCCATGCTGCTGGCGACAATGATCCCCCTGTGACTGTGTGACCTCACTAACTACTTGCCTGCTTAGAAACAACACGTGGAATGCATGAATGTATGCAGCACAGCGGGGTGATTAGCGAGAATAGCAGCACTCGCTTATTGATTACAGCATAATCTGACAATGCCGCCGCCTGCCGCGTCCAAGCTAACAGCCATTCACATCACCGGACGCAGTCAAAGCTGTCAATGGATCCGCGGCTCATCCAAACAATGGGGACCATGAAAGAGCTGCAGGTGTCATCCGCTGCTGATGCGGAGGGTGAGCTCGTGTGGGAATCAGACAGATCATAGATCAGAACTTGGTTTATTTTCATGTAACAAACAACACATTGTGTGTATTATTAGATGTGTGAGGGATTTAAGCAGAAGTGCACACTCAGCGGTGGAGATAATAATACATGTGGAAATGTTTAGTGGTAGAATTGTAGTTTGTGCAATGTTAGATAAAAGTTATTACATTTGGATGTCATATGAAGGGAATGCAATATAATTAAACAACAAAATATAGTCATGTAAAACACAATTACTGTACACATTGACATCCTGTCATGATGTAATGTTAAAACCTGGGGACGGATGTCAAATGCCGTCCTTCATGGATTTCTCCCAACTTTTCCCAGAGGGGGTTTTTGTTGGGACTTATTTGCTCTTGTAACACCTGACAGGAGAACAGAGTATTGCACCATATGAACTGTGATCTAATATGTTCTGTTGTAATTGAAGTTATAAGATGAAGACAAGCTTTGTGAACCATGTTACATTCACTCCTTTGGGCATAAAGCCAAGATTTAGGATAGGAAGGGAGGTTTCAGGTCGCAGCAGCGGCAGAGTCACACCGGGATGTGAAGGGGACAAACGAGGAGGAGACAGTCTGAAGGGGAAGCCGATGACATTTCATTGCACCCAGGAAACACGCTGCGGGAGTTTTCAAACGATCAAAAGTGAAGAAGGGGCTTCAGAACTTTCCAGCAGCCTTTTTAATTCCGACTTGGTCTGAGAAGTTCTCTATTTCGCGAAATATTTCACTGCTAACATTGTATTTCACTTTGTAAATTGTATCCTTATCACTTTGTCTAGTTATTAAATACGTTTTGATTTTTAAATTCGAGCCAAGTGACTCTTTGATTCATCTCAGTGTAATCTCCCACGAGAGCCATTGATCTCTTAACAGATGAAATAAAGGAATATATATGTATATATGTTATTATGTCCTCTGTTATCTTTTTTTTATTGATATTATTATAAATTTTCCAAAAGCAAGGAACTAAACCAAATGGATACTGTTGTATTAAATATTATTTTAGATTGAGGAGGACATTTTCACTAATACAGGTAAATTCTTACACCAATAAAACATCAGTGTGCGTTCATTGTAATGATGCAACATGTCAGCCAGCGCAGCACTGAACTCAATGGCAAAGAGGAAGAGGATGTCAGCCAATGTCAGGCTTCGGTCTTTCAGTGGGATTTCTTGAGTTAATAGGAAATACGTGACATTGGCAACCTCATTCTTTGAGGTTAACCAGGTTTTTAGGTCACATTTGGTAGGAATTCTCAAATGAATCCTGCTCAGGGCCCCAAAATTGCTCAAGCTGGCCCTGCAGTCCAAACTGAATGCATGGGTAATTAAAGTCTCCTACTAGAGGGATCTGCAGCAACAGAATTAATAGTTCCTGAATGGAGCACAGATGGGCTCATTTTCAGATCCAAAGTCATTATTATGCAAACTTATAATGAACTTCCTTAGTTCTCACCAAAGACTTTCAATACACAGATTTCTCTTCTCCAGTGCACGATGTGAGTCACATCTGGATTATTTTCAACAGTGTAATTGTTTTAAATTCACAGATGTTGCTGCACAATACAACTTGGTTAATCCAAATATTTGAAATGTTTTTTCTGCTGGTGGCTGTTAATCAATGCCGATCCCGCTTAATTCAAGCGGCAGCCTTCTGTAAATTACCTCGGATGTGTGTCATATCCAGCGTCTCCTCGGCTTCTGATTTAATTAAATCTCTGAATCAGGCTTCGGTTCATCTGCCACACAATTACAGCAAAGTGCCCCGGAGAGGGACAAGCATCACTAAAGTATAGAGAGGAGAGGAATAAAAAACATATCCCGCAGTAATTTCATCCCGTTTACATGGATGGAATAGATGGCAGTGGTTCTCCTCCTCCTTCCCCCCCTCTCTCTCTCTCTCTCGCTTTCTCCCTGTTCCTAAAGGGCAAAACATCATCGCAGTCTCAAGTCTGTTTTGGCTTAAAGAAGATCAGCGTTTCACTGACCCACATACACCGCTCAGAGCTACAGTCAAAATGGATGCATCAGCGCTATCTGACGAGGCAAAAAGATAAATAAAAACCCATCTCCCCGTATCCTGATGACCTGGCAGCGTGCGACAAACACAAGGCAGCGGTCTGTGTCCGATAATGAAGCCGGCCATTCATCGGGCAGCGGGAGGAACACCTGTCGTCCGCCTCGCCCCCCCCCCCCCCATAAAACACCTCAGTCTGTGATGGTTTGCAAAGCCCCAAGTTAAAGTCCACCATTTGGCTCCCAATGTGGATAGACACAGGATAATTTGGACTATGGCGAAAAGCAACGTGAAGATGAGCAAATAAACGTACAAACTTTCGTCAGATTACACCACATTAGACGCTGTTGATGTCACTAGGAATGTTAGCCAATGTTTACACAACGGTGATAGAGAGATGTGGCCACATAACAGAAAGGAAAACAGTTACATAGAAGACCACTGAGGTTCCAAAAAAAACCTTACACAACTTGCGCGCTCTCTTGCTCACACACTGTTGGTGGTGGTGGAGGTGTTGGGGGTTGGGGGGAGGTGGGAGGGGCTTAAGGGGGGGCCCGGGAGCTGGAGCATCTCACCTTTGTTTCTCTCTCCTCCAACAGGGTCTCCAGCCTCTTCTGAGCTGGCGCGCCCCTCGTGGTCGTCACTCACGATCAGGATGATGTGGTTCCAGTTGAACTCGCGCATCAGGTCGAACCACACGTGCGCCTGGTGGGAGTAGGGAGGGACCGTCCGCAGGAAGGACAGGTGGATGCTCTGCGGGAGGTGGAGATTGACAATGTGGAGTTGTGTCTTTCATTGCTCAGAACATTTCGGAATAAATTGACAGAATCCTTCCGCAAGGACCGATTATCGTCATTTGAAAAAAGGGTTGTTTAGTTATTACGACAAACATTTTTATTGTCAATGCAAATTTTCTTTTATTTGTAATTTGAGCGAAACAGACTTTTAGTTGTTTATCGTAATTCTCCATAACAGTTATAATTGTAGACTTGACGACGTGGGTCAAAATATGTTTCTAACCTTTCATACATAAATCATGAGAACTTCCAGAGTAGCTTCACGTAAGATACACAATATATTAAAAATGATCTTTTCAAGGCCTATTTCACAAGTTGACCCTTCAATATTTGATGGTTAATGCGCTGTTGCTTAGTCCAATACATAGATATTGGCGTTGGCTCCAGGCTCCTCAGCCTCTGCCATCTCAATGTTCCTTTTAAGACACGTGAAGCATTTTTGTTCTGTAGAACAAAACATTTAAATGGTTTAATGTTTTTGTAACCACAGCCGTTTCTTTACGGCATCTAACCAGACCGCAAAGCATAAAAAAACAAAGGTCCAGACTTTGAGACGTGGCAAACAGTCAGCTGAAAGTGCAGAAATGCTGACTCATTTCCGGTTTGGGGCTCATTTTGGCAGCAATGTCGAGAAGAATAATCCCGACTTTGCCATGTAGCCGGTTTCAATGTTATCTTGGTTTTGATATACACATGTACATCTAATCTAATATAGTAATGTTGAAATTCCCTGAGCACTACACTGTATTTTTTTCAGGTGGTAAAATTGCGAGAAATTAAAAAGTGTCTCAATCTATTCCCTCTTGCTCCTTTAAATGCCTACATTTACTGCCATTTAACTTGCAAGATTAGCAGATGTGTTGCTGAGATTGAGTTATTAATTAAGTCCTGGCCATTTCATTCATGTGATTGCTTTAAAGTTTCCCTCTCAGTGCCTTGCGCTTCATACAAACATAACTCACGTGAGATGCATTATTAATGACGTGCTTTCAATTTTCGGCTGGAAACCCGTTTAATCACAGCTCGTCTAATGGACAGCAACGGGACGTTTAATCGAGGGAGCGTTTGAAGCCGCCCCGGGGGAGCTGCTCACTCCATCACACTCTCTGTTTGCTTCTCCCCGCGTGTCCCTCTCCTCCTCCGTCACTCACCTTGTCTGAGTAGATGGACATGCGGGTGGTGAGCCCCACCACAGGGATGCGGTAGAAGCCTGCAGTGTAGGAGACGGGCGTTGGAGTGAGGTGGTCATTGGACTGTGGAGGGTGACTCACCAGGATGGCGTAGACCTGCACAGGCACAGAAGAACAGCAATTAGTCATTCTTGCACTTGTAACGGGAGCAGATGAAAACACTGCTACTCGCTCCCTGATAAAGACTTGCATCTAAAGGGTTTCCATTTTAAACTTGAATCTGTCTTTAATTTCGTAATTTGTGCAGACGATAATCAAAAACACACACGTAGGGGAAGCTGCTGAATGTGACACTAATGGAAATACACAGTTATAACTTGAAAAGTTTATTTCAGCACAGCTGGTATCGGTGAGAGGGTTTTGAGCTCCCCCACCTTCACCATTTCATATTTGTAAAAAGGTATTCAAAAATAGAACCCTAAGGTTCGATACAGAGGCAGGATCGACGATAACTACTGAATGCAATTCATGGCGTGAGCTGAAATGTTATTCAAACTGATGAATTAAATAGTAAAAAATGAACACTTGAGCACCATTTTGCCTTTGGGACCCCTGAGCTCGCTTATGTGCATTTAAACAAAACCTTGTTGTCTTTTAAATCGGCGCAAATGCCGCTCCAAACTGTTGTATAACAGGTTATAAATAACATTTTTTGAATCTGGATATCAACATTAAGTCAGCGACAACAAAGAAGCAGAACAGCAAAGACATCCGTTCCTTTGTTTGAAATGTCTCTCCTGTGTTTGCTGCCAGGCCAACATTCATTTTAGTGGTGGTTCGTTTTAGTCTGATGCATTAAGCCTTAAGAAAACCAAAGCCGGCCACGCACTTCAGCAAAGGGAACATTCTGTGAGCTGAGTCTTGAGAAATGCGTCGCGAGGCTCTGCAGGCATGGATCGCTGGATATGAGCAGTCCGCATGGTTGGGTCAAAAATGGGGTCATCCAAGGACTGCTTCCGGGTATTTACTCCTCCATCTGCCACAGACTTCCCCTCTCAGTAACCGCCGTCGCCTGCAAGCCGCCCTCATTCTATTGAACCTTTCCGCGGACCGTCTGTCTAGTTTCTACGAGAGAGGCGATGGTTGGACTCCTGCTGTGGATGAACATGTGACAGGATACTGGATGCGACGGTAAAAAATCTACAGTCCTGCATCAATGGAGTCATTTTCTACTGAGGACATGAAAGTAGCGCTGAAGCTGTGGGGTTGTTTGCGTTTGCATGAAGCTTTATTGTTTGTGTGGGAGGAAGAGGAACGCGAGAGGGACTCAACATGCTCTGTGACATAACGTTGGCTTTATCTACACAACACAAAGCCCTGTTAATGGTTCAACCACTTGCATCACATACACATTGAACACCCATTACTGAAATAAACGTTTTGTTAGTTCGCTATGCTGCACACGCGTTGTAAATCTTCACCTGTGGTTGTTATGCTTTTTTCAATCTCATACTTCCCCCAAAAGAAAAAACAGCCCCTCGTGTTACCAACAGCGCAGCTGAGCGATTGATCCCCCTCTGAAGACCAGCACACAGAAAGAACCCTCCACTGTGGCAGCCCCTCTGTCCTGCTAAACCGTATCATGCGAGTTGTGAAATTGTGTACACGACATATTGCACATTTTCACTCCTCGCTGCCTCTCTCGCAGCTCAGTGGACGTGCAGCTGTGTGTCCTGGAACGTACACTTGCCCTCTCATCCGAGATCAGGCAGACAGATGGGTCCGCTGGGAGTTTGCTGCATCACGACGATACAATGTGGACTGCGTGCAAATGCAGTGCAGGGTGCCAAACTGGACAAATTATAAGCTCTGTAGTGAAGTATCACTTCAGTTGCCCCTCGAGTGAGAAAACACACCTGATTATGGCATGCAGGTCATGCTCCCTTAAAGAACCACTTTGTAGTTCTCCTTTTAAAGCCCTGTTTCATAGTTTCATAGTGGACAGTGGACCATGCGAGTAATGCGCAGAGGTTAATAAGACTGCTGCTTATAGCGCCCATGCAGAGGTGGCAGAAATAATACTACCTGATTGGAGATGAGGTCCTCGCAGACGGAGAGAGCCATCTGGATGGCGTTGGGTTTGTGCGTCACGGAGATGGCGGTCAGCTTGAATTTATCCCGGCCGTAGACCTGGTTGGCTTGGGTCACCGCATCTTTGAAGACTTGCTCGTACCTCTTCTGGCTCAGCACGGCCCCGATGTTCACGATTTTCGGCTCGCAGCCGGCCCGCGCGCAGGAGCACGAGAGGAGCACCGCCAGCAGTAGCAGACGCATCGTGTGGGCCACCAAACGGCCCGGTGCCGGCCGGCCGCTCTTCCTCTCGGTGGCGGGTCTGCTCGACCCGCTTCTGGAATGCAGCGCGGCTACGCCAGTTGAACGCTAGACTGCAAACACGATCCAGGTGGGCGGCTTGGGGGAAGGAGGGAGGGAGGAGGGAGGGAGGCCGAGAAAAAAGGTGGATCTATGTGCAATGCGGAGGAATGTGCATGCTCATATTAGGGACGGGCTGCCAAACAGGGGCGTTCAAACCGCATTGTCCCCCCCCTCCCACCCACCCTTTTTTGCTCTCCTCTGCAGAATTTGTTCAAACCTCCCTGCGGTTGTGATGAAGGAGTAACAGCATTTTCCCGCCTTCTGGGCGCCTTCCTCTGCACGGGTTTGTGTATCGCTTCCTCCAGCCGCGGCTCCGCGCGCTTTGGGGAGCCTGATCAACCCCGGTGCGTCGCTGGCTGGTCAATGCGGGCTGAGCGGCTGCTGTCCTTGGTCCTGACAGCTGTGCATGCGCGCCGCGGTGGTGATGCGCGCTCCCGCCGTATCCTCACACGGTTTTGCGCGTCGGCGTGCTGCTTTTGCTGCGCCGATCGTATGAAAAAAAATGTACCTACGTGTTCACAATCCGTTCGACCACCGGGTTACTCATAACAGCAAATGACGGGCGCGCGCATATAGCACGCTAGTCCGCTAAATGAATACAGGTTTTTTACAGGTGATTTGTAATGAGATGCTCTCCTAAAATAGCCAGAGTGCAGGTGGGGGACTCATTTTCCCTCAAACAAGAGAGAGAGAGAGAGAGAGAGAGAGAGAGAGAGAGAGAGAGAGAGAGAGAGAGAGAGAGAGAGAGAGAGAGAAATATGTATTCTTGCCTGCAGCTCTCTGCTCATTAGGCAAGCCGCATGTCAGTGTAGTCCATCCACCCAGCCTATCTGTGTGTGTGTGCGTGTGCGTGTGCGTGTGCGTGTGTGTGTGTTATTGTAAATGTTGTGTAATCTCTGACCCTCTGCTTTGGAGCATTTCGATATGGGCTGGGATCAGCGTGGAGCAGAATCAACCTCCTGGTTACCTAGGAAACAAGATTTATTTATTTATTTATTTTACAACACGCATGCATGAAACGGATCTTTACGCGAAGGGACTATTCTCTGACAGGTGAACGGTGAGCGAATTCAGCACAGCAGGAAACAAACGACGCGAACAAAACGAACACGCACAGTAATATGAAACGATAAAAATATGTTTGGTCAGGAGGGACTCATTGTGTGAACACATCAAATGGCCGTTTATCGTTTCATCCTTAGAAATATTAAAACGTTTCAATATGTTGCCTCGAGGGGCTTCGTGTTGTCAGTTGTGTCAACAACAACGATTGAAAAGCGGGTTTGGGAAATTAGGCCAGTGTGAAAACCATCGAACAGGGCTCTGAATTATGAATTGCACCACATTGGTTTCTCTCCGCGTTGCAGTGAGCTGATAAACTCAAATTAAAATTAGAAGGCGGGAAATTCATCATCATCAACATTCATCAGCTGCTGGCTGTCTGCTTTAATGAGCTTCTTTCGAATTTGTTGAGGGATTTCATTCTGTTGTTAATTTGTGCACCAATATAAAAAAATAAACTCTAGCTTCTGACATTATTTCAACATCTTCCCGGAAGAAACCAATTGTGCACAAAAAAGAATCATTTTAATGATTCTACTTAAGTGATAAAAGGGATACAAAAATATACAGTATAGTATATCGTTTTAAAGATACATATAATGGATGCTAAAAGTGCTAAAGCAACATGACAAATGTGTGACTGGCTTGAAAACACCGGCTTTTCTGACGAACACACAGCATCCCGCTGGAGACACATCCGCTTTCAGAGACTCTTGTCCTCATCCTCACATCCCAGAGAAGCACAACACATTGCCTCTAGAAGGCCAAATGGGAGGAGACAAGGCCCCCCTCCGCCCTCCAAAACCACTGAAATAAATGTTAAATGAACGGCGTTGAACAGGGCACCTAATGATTCCCCTCCCAGGCGCTGCACGCCTGCCACAGCCTGTTTGTTATCTCACCACTTATTGGATGCCCTGACGGCGTGCTAGCCTCTCATTAAGTGAGGTTATAAAGCCCTCCTCAGCCTCTCTCCCTGCCCACCCCTCCACCACTCACACATCAATAAAGCCACCAATCTGCTCTGCAGTCATTATGTAAGACGTTTGCCGGAGGAGCGACGCAGCGCAGGAGTTCTACAAAGACGCTGCAGCTCAGTCTGTCTCTGGCACACAAAGGCGATCGCATCTACACTTCAGTAATCCACAGGAACACGCTGGTGCGTTCGCTCTTTGAGCTGCCTGCCGCCCACACATTGGAATACAGACTCATACACCACCCACTCTGTCCTCTGCAGGGCTAGAAGAGGGACGTGCATGTTTGTTTCAATAGTGTGGCCCATTAAATCAAGAGAAATGAAATATGGATGGAGAAGATAAAGGAGACTTATCTTAATGGCTCGACACAATCAAAACCAAGCAGGTCAAAGAGCTGAATGAGATTCTATTCATCTCACCTGTGATCAGCATCTCCAGCAGAGCCTTGGTGACCAAGAGACTTTATGAAATCCAGTCAGAGCTCGGATCAGTTTACTCAATGTGTGAAACATTCTGTCTTTGCTCCAAAAAAACAGCAAACTGAAAACATCTGCTTCGACATCCACTCACTCAGGTTTGACATCCGCTCACTCAGGTTTGTGGATTTCTTTCTCCTCCTTGCACACAGGTGTGTCTCATTTATCGCCTCTTCCCGACATAAAAAATGGTCCGTTGAAAAAAAAGTTTAACACCCTTTGCAAAAACTACACAATAACTACTCCAGCCGGTGCATCTTCATTAGCTTTGCAGCGCAATCAACAGAACTGCTAATGTGGTTTCTCAACAAACAAAAAACATTGATCAATCAATTGAGTCATCATTTGTATTATATTTTTCAGAAATCCCCAGAATGCATTGGCAATGGCTGCCACGGAGAGAATCAACACTGTCAGAGCTATGGAATGAAGGCTGGGAGAAGGTGTTGAGCTGCGGCGTGTTGCACATGCCCAGAGTAGCTGGGATGTTGGAGGGGCTGCAGACGGCGCTGAAAATAAAAGTATGTTTTCCGCTTGGTTTGTGCTCGGAAAGGACAAAACCTTTTGGGCACCCCGTAGGCTGTATACAAGTGTCACGAGTGTGGCTTCGCAGGGAGACGCAGGAGCAGGATTCCAATTGAACCGAGCGCTTTATTCCTCAGTAACAGGGTCCACACTCGACATGAGACAAGAACCAACCAAGGACTCACAAACACAGGGGCTTAAATACACAAGGGAGGTGCAGGTGATTGGACACAGGTGGAAACACTCAATCACAGGGGAAGACAGGACAAGGCAGGAAGTGAAGTTAACCCATGAGCACCAGACACGTGAAACTACAGAATAAGACAGGAAGTGAACCCAAACCGTGACAATAAGGAGTTGCCTTCTTATTTTTCTCGCGAGGTTGAAATAAAAAATAATTTGAAAATTTGATTTGATTTCAGAATATGTTTTCCCCTTTTAAACATGTTAAATATTGTATTTGTAAGAGCCATTTTGTTACTGTTGTTAACCTCCCACCGCTTGGGGGCGTAGGTCACAGTTTCAATTAGGCCACAAGGTCCATATAATCAGGAGGATTATCTGCCACAGATGTTGGTGTTTAGGAAGCAAACGGGAGGAGAACGTGAGGGGATAGTTTAATGGTGTCTGGTAACCAGTGGAAAAACTATTGTCTTTATTTAGAGTAGGAAAAGATGGATGAAGACAAAGGACGCAATCTCATGAATTACCATCAAAGACCAACTTGACTTCTCAGGGTTCATTTCACGCACCAAAACAAACCACCAACCAAGGTAACTTTTGATGGGCATAGTATTAAAAAATAAATGAATATCAACTTCATCAATGGACACATACGCTATCCACATTAAGACAACATTCTTTTAACATTTAAAGTTTTACTTAATATAAGAGAACAGTATTAGTGTATACATGTTTTTATTGTCATGGTAACAACCCTGTTTTTCAAATTAAAAGATTCAGATGTTCGAACCTTCATCTTAATAGAACATGATGACTTGGCCTTTTGCAGAAGGAAAAAACATTTCATTTCAATCCATTTTTAAATTCCTTTATTTTAAGTGGCCCAAAGAGCCTTTCGTATACGACTCACTGTCAGAAACAAAGTGGGCGCAGACAGAAATGTCCCAGTTGAACTGCGACATGCTTTAGCGCTTAGCACGACAGCAGCGGCGCATCTGTCTGCAATCTGCGTGTCTTCAGCTCTTCGTGTTGCTCTTTCTGTCAGACGAGGGCGTTTTGCCGAACGCATTTACTCTGACCTGAATGTGTCCCGAGTTGCATATATAATAGTACACATACACACACGTATGTGGGCCTCCAAAGCTAACTAAATAGATGCTCGTCACTTTGGAGCTGATGCACATGGAGGTCGGACGCCCACGTTATCTGATCCAAGCCAGGAGCTAAATAGGTCATGGTGTGGCAGCGCGTCGCCACGAACACAGTCTTGGCAATGGTTTGCCTCAATGACTCATCTGCAGACGGATGCCTGCCCATCTGATGTGTTTCTTATGTAGCCTTGCATACATTATGGATGTGCGCGCCCCCTCAGTGCTCTCCTGCCTGCTTGTCCCGAGTTGAAGTATTCATGCTGCAGAGAACACAAATAATCTGCAAGTCCCAACTAACTTGCCGCAATGCTCAGTGGGAGGAGGGGCGAGGGAGGGGCGAAGAGGGAGGCGCAGGCCGGATCCATTCAGATTCATTCTAGGGTCCACATTAGAGGCCAGTCGTCTCGCTTGAGTCATTGAGACGGTCGATGAGGTCCAGAGACAATTACGCCTCTGGAAAATGTGTTGTAATAAAAACACAACGTTGATTCTGTTATAAAGAATATATATATATATATAAGTGAAGTGCATTCTAAATATTATTATTACTAATTCCTAACTATTGCAATAGGCATAAGACTTCACAGATTGTGAAACAATGTAGTTCAAAACACTGAATGTTCACAGAATTTCCACAAAGTTACATTTCCTTTTGTCGGCTCCAAATTTAAAACTGATCATTATGAGGTTTGTTATGAACACTTTTCAAAGTGTCCAAAACAAACCTCATAATGAACACTTTCTGTGCTTTCACGTGTAAGTGCTGCACAAATGAATATTTTATGTATATATATATTTTGTGGCCATTTTGGGGTAGTCTGAGAACAAGCTTTGACATATGAGCACTTTTAATGTAACAATCTTGTCAATAGTTCACACATTAGGCAAATAGAGCAAAGTATCATTAATTTGTGTTGCTGCTCATCTCATGAATGTAAACCCAGAAAGCATCCGTCTGTCAGAGGTTTACTTGATCTCTGATGAGAGCAGACTTTCACAAGTTGCACAGAAATCTAAATAATGTTTTAAAATGGACAAAAAGAGTTGGTGGCCAATTTCATTTGTTCGTTATCACTTTTATAAGTGTTTTTTATAAAGCCAAACTTCTAAAATGCTCATTTTATGTGATTATTCGTAGTAACGTATCTACTTAATCGCACGGGGCATCGGCAGTAAAACAAAAAAAGGACAAAGAAATAAACCGGTTTGATTCCAGCTCTCATCGTGACCCTCTTTCATTCTCTCTTTGAACGAGTAAAATGTATATAAATTATTACATTTACGGGCCAAGTCTCCCTCATGCGCAATATGAAAGGAGATCAAGCTAGTTTTTTTCTTTCGCTTAGAATATGGAGCAGTCACAGCGGAGCGCTTCCAAGCTGTTCTGATGTGAAGTAGGTCAATACAAGACCCACAAAGATATGAAGAGTTTTGATCCAAAGTCAAACCTCCAGTTAAACGTGGCACCAAATCCTGCGGGAAAAACCACAGGCACTCTTCAAAGAACACCAGTCAGAGGTGGACTAGCTGATAAGAGGTTGTCCTCAGTTTGAGACATATTACAAAAATGTTGTACTATTAACTTTATGATGCCAAATATCCTTTTTGTTCAATGCTTTACAATAATAAAATGTTCATGTGTTCATATTCATGTGAAGGTGTTCCTATTTAGGAGTCAGGTCTGCTTTTTGCCATATCTAAATTGGACCTTTTCCAATAATAATATCTACAATTTAAAACAACGTTATCGGGTCCAAAGGTTGGTCTGGAATAACCAGGGCGAGGTTGATTAAACAATGGAACTACAAATAAACTTTGATAGCAGAGTACTGGTTGAGGTAAAACATATTGCTGTATGTTTCTATAATAACTAGACAACCAGGCAGTTGCCTGCCTTTCCCCCAAGTGTCACCTATTTGACAGGCAGCTCATCCATAAAGCCCTTTGCAGAAGTCAAGCAACTGACGATGACCTCTGACCTCCGAGCTAGCTGTTTGCGAAAAGTATAGACAGCAGTATGAAAGGAACCACCATGTACAGGAAGACGCCCAGCAGCAGCAGGAGGAGCAGCAGCAGGACGGTGATGGAGAAGCAGAGCGAGCGCGATCCTCCGACCAAGCAGGCCGGGTACATGCAGCGCGCGTCTCTGCGCGTGAGCACGGCGAAGCAGCACAGGGGGGGTTCCGGGACGGCCTGGAATCCGGATTCCAGGCCGCTGGGACTCGGGACGGCCGCCGGTCCGGGGTCGCAAAAGCCGCCCCCGTACGACTCCTCCTGCAGCCGCCGGATCTCCCACTGCGGGAACGGGGTGGTCTGTCGGCAGAAGGGGCACTGCAGCCGGCTGCGGTCCTTGGCCCGCCGCATGATGCCGGCCGTGCACTGCTGGCACAGGACGTGGTTGCAGTGGAGCAAGGTGACCCGGTGGTCTGCGTGCGCGTCGAACGGCTCGCTGCAGATGGGGCACTCGTGCCCGCTGCTGTCGCTGAACAGGCTCCTGATACTTCCGCGGCGGCCCGGCTCATCCCTGGCAGCCAATTGCAGCTCTGGGGGAACAGATGTCCGCCGGTCGGGCCCATCTGTCGACGCTTGCAATCCTGTTCTGTCACTCTCATCACAAACAGGGTGCTGATGTTCGTGCCGGAGCAGAGGCTCAGTGGCGCCGTCGCTCTCGTCTCCATGCTCGCCGCTCGCAGTGTGGAGACCTCTGACACAGGGCTCCTCTGGAGCTTCCGGGCGCTTTTCCTTCGGTGTAACAAGGGCCTCTTGCTCGGCTGCAGTGACTCCCGCTGCCGCCATCCTTCATAACACAAATAGGTTTGTCTGTTTTCCGTCTGGTGCATATGTTCAACACGACCCCAACAAACAGCTCAACATGTTACCAGACCTGCTCTCTGCCCGGACAAAAGCTCGAGTGAGACAAATGTTGATTTAAAGCTTCAGCTCAACAAAGGCTGCACAGTCCTCCACCACCATAAAACCCAGATAAGATAAGCACATGCACAGATAACGAGTGCTAAGCAACAACTGCCACTGGCCAAGAGCACGGTGCATGAACGAGCATTCAACGCATTTAGCGCATTCGGTGCCACGGAGCGCTTTCATGCAAGTTGCTGTATGCATGAGCGAACACATTAGTGCGGGGCAGACAGATTTATTTAAATAAACGATACATCTGTAGATTAGCCTGGGACTATACGTTTCACGATTGAGAGGGAGGAGAGGTATTGGTGTTGAGAGGTCTGGCACTCACAGTGCTTTTTACCACGGCTGGTTGCTCGCTTTAAACTGTGTCGCCTCTCTTCTATGAGCATCTGACCAGCATCAGCCCCCTCACAGCCACCTGAGGGTTAATGCACACTGCCGTTTAGTAAAGCCTCGCACCATTGGCCATCAATGATTAAGTCGGTATATTGAGAAGACAATGTGAACTGCGAGGGAACACAAGAGATGTGTTGACACTACACATAGTACATGTAGTACATATAGTACATGCAAAACGCTTATAGCAAAGACAGCAAGACACACATTACATGATAATAACAAAAGTATTCACAAAATGTATTTTTAGATAAATGATAAGGCCTAACATTTAAAGATGTGTTTTTAAGTGCATTCGAAGTAAGTAACATTTTTTCACATATTTGCAAAAGCCCAGAATAATTTATTTACCTCAGTGGCTCAAGATATTGAAATGAAGGGGAGCATTTTTAAGGTTATTAGCTTTGGGGCGATACTTTTCACGTCACAATGAAAGCTCATCATTTATCATCTGTGCCACATTAATCAAACTGCTAATCAATGTTTGCATGAAGTCAATGGATGACATTGTAATTTGGATGTGAAGGGGGGGTAACTCAACAGGATGTAGCCAGCCTGCAGCTTTACTGTTTGGGTTCCCCCTCATGCTGTTGGTTCAGCAGCAGGCGGCTGATGAAAACGAACAAGAATGCCCACCACCACCTCCTCAGCAGCGAACAGCAGCCAGATACAGTCAGCGGAATCAGAGCAGAGAAGCTAAAGAGACGTTTCGTGGAGCGGAAACCGACCGAGCTGTGAGGATCGAGGCTGACCGTCACGCTTCCACTCATCAGGCGGCCAGAAACACAGCTCCAAATTCCGTTCCGCCTCTTTTGCTCCAGTTCCAACGTGGTTGGTCAATACTACTCGCACTACAAAGTGGGACTGAAGTTTTCTTGTTTTGTTGTTTTTATGGAGTGATCCCTTAATTTTCAATGCACATCGCTGTGTCTGAAAAGAACCGGCTCTCGTGATCACACGTTAAAAACAAAAGACTTAAACGTCAGAGTCAAAGTGAGACAAAACCGGCTGCAGCAGTCACTCCATGACTAGAAGGTTACTGGTTATGCACATCACATGGAAATCATCCTATTTTTGCAGATTTCTGAGACTCAAATGGTCTCGACAGCGATACAGCGAGGCGAGTCACTTCATCCACTTTGGTAGAAAAGGATGCTGGGTCAGATTCAGGCTTTTCACACAGAGAGATCAGGCCTACTTCCTTCCTTCCTTCATCGCTTCAGTTGGGAGGTCAGAAGTCCAACGTGTGCCGCTGGTACTGCAGCTGCGGGCTGTTCTCGCTGTAGAACTGACTGAACCAGCGCCGGTGCTTCTGGATGGCTGAGTCTTCCTTCACCAGGAGAGGCTTGGAGATGTACTTCTTGTTGTTCCAGATCATCACGTCGCGCTCAAACTGGACACAAAGAAGAAAACAAGAGGTGGTTCACCGGATGGAGTTTTAAATTAGGATTTCAAATGAGGTGAGACAAAGAGCAAGCACTGGCTAAACATGAGTATTAATTAACAAGCGTGATTCATGTTTGACAGAATTTAATTAGTTTCTTAAAGCAATCTGTATTTTCTACTTGCCTGATGCATTGATATATTATAATTTATGTATGAAGAGTTGATGAAATGTCACCGCACACTGTGAGGAAATCCACTGCTGAGATTTGGCATTTCAGAACACACTCCACCTCCGAAATGTTAGCGCTTTGTGTTCGTACCACATGGAGACACAAAAGGACTCGATGATCTTATCAAATTATCTTCTGACTATGTATTAATTAATTACGGTTTCTCACAAAGCATCTGAGCCCATTAAAAATGCATTACTCTCTTTACTAATGACTCTAATTGTGCCTGGTTTGATTTTACTGTCCAGATGAAGTCCTTGTAAGATTCTGGTTTTTATACTGAATTAAAGACTTAAGAAAAGTGGCATCTTTTGTTAAATAAAAAAAAGAGAGAATGTGTAGATAAAGTACTAAATAAATATATGCTCTTAATATATGCGTTTGCTATTTTTTCTGTGTTTAACCAAAATTGTGTGTCTTGTAAATTTGACTATAATCATCATTAAGACATCTGCTTATGTCAATTTTAAGAAAATGTTTTTCTTGCTCAGCTAATTAACAAGTTTAATGAGGACTATTTACACCTTCTTTGTGACTGGTGATACTTCTGGAGGCAATGAGGAGGCAGAATTCACCCAAAGGAGACACACCAGAACAAAGCTTCATTTTAAACTTTACGGTGACCTACGAATGACCCGGTGACAGTGATAGCAGCGGGTGACAGCATACTGCACCTGAATGCACTCTGCTCGGAGGATGAATTTGGGCACCGGAGGCGGGACGTTGGACTGGTAGAAGATGGCGTGAGAGACACACTGCAGCAGAGGCTCCACCGGAGTCACACACTGCAGGATGACGCCTCGGCCCAGGAAGCTGTGGTCAATAAACAGGAACACCACTCCCGGGCCCACCTGGAACAAATGTTCTGTTTTCAACGTTCACAACCCATCATACAGAATACGTGACGATTAATAATGAACGTGGCGTGAATCAGACCAGAACGTTTCGTCACATGACCTGGCTGCTAACGGCCCACTCCTGCCTGCTTTAGAGTAACTACGTCTGACTTCTACTTCTCTGCGACAGGTTACACTGGGAGGATTAGTGGTTTCAGGGAACACTAACTCATTATATGAACTTCACTTTGCAAGAGGAAAAGGCGCAGACGTACGGTTGGTTCAGTTCAACAATGTCCTCCACCACCGCTTTTGTGACAACACGCGATTCCCGTCTTTTGGACTTTGTACTCCCAGAGTACATAGTCCAACGACGCAGAGGCCAGGTGAGTGTTGCCTTCACTGTACCTGTCTGGCTACAACGCGAACATCCAGCAGAGGACAGTGGCGTCCGAACACAGTCAGCGCGTGTTTCACCGACATCTGAGAACAATGCTTGTTGGGCTCCGACTCTGGTTCCCACTCAACCTAGAATAGGGAGACACGGGCGTATACACACACACACACACGCAGACACACACGTTAAAGTGCATTCAGTGGCATCCGACACACAGATGCTTTGTTTAAAATAAATATATTCTGTACCATTGAAAATGTTACCTTCCAGTCATGGCGCAGAAACTCCCAGGCTTTGGTGTTGGTGTAGCGCAGATCGACACCGCTGGTGATGGCCGGCGTGTGCAGGTGAGCCAGGTGAGCGATGTCCGCTGCGTTCTCAGGAATCTCCTGCAGGGGACAGAGGTCACCATCGCAGGTCAATGGTGTTAAAGGTTTGGTAATGAAAACCTCTCCCCTGCCTGGCCAGTTAGGTACCGACTCTATGTGTGAAATGGAGGGAGCAACAGTGAGCGACGATTTCTTTGTGCTTCAGACATGAAATGTTTACTCTTAGCCGTGGATCGTTTTAGCATTCTGGGTTTTTTTGTGCGAGTTGCCAGTATCAGCCACTTAGAGCTCTGGATTATTTTGAACATAATGGGACTAAATGGCGCTCTGGCTTGATGCATTTGAAAGGCTCCTCAGCAATTTCTCCAGAAATGATGAGCCGGTTACTTACGGTAAAGAAATAGTTTTTCACCTTCAAACAAACACCTTGATGCGGTAACATATCCACTCACCTCTATGTGAGCGTTGATGAAGTGTTGCGTCCTCCCCCGGTAGACCCACTCGCCCGTTGTGATTTCCCGCTGCTCCGGGACGCTCCACTGAGGATCTTCTCCGTCACAGTGAAACCAAACCAGGATCTGGCCGTTGACCTCACAGCTGGGCCAGCAGCGCACTTTGGCAAACTCCGGCACTAAATGACACGTGAGACAAATTCTCAACCACGTGGCCTCTTAAGGAAACACATGTTAACAGGGAAATATGGACACCAACAAATGCTGGTCAATCATATTCACGCTTCCCAGAGGATTGAACGTCTTCATTGAGGTCACTCGTATATTCTGGTGGTACATTATGGCATGATTGTATCTTTTAACATAAAGGTGTGTCACCATTGAGACATAATGCGTCTACATTTGCTCAAATGTAAGGGTGTGAATCGTGATACTTGGTATGACCTCTTATCCATTCTGCTAAACCTTCAATGCTAGACAAGAAATATCAGCATCTCTTGCGCCACCACACTGAACAAAACGTTAGTGTGAGACATCAGTCATCAGGAGAACCTGTAGCGCCACCCGGAGGACAGTTTGGGTTTGACTGACACTGAGAAAATATCCAAATCTTGTTTGTTGTTCCAGCCATTAGCAAAGCTCTGGACTTTTAGGCTTTTTTAGAAACAGTAGCTATAAAACTCTTTTTTCTTCAGTTCTGCAACTTTCTTAAATTAAATCAACATTGACCAGTTGTATTGTCTATCCAGAAATGATAATGAATTAATAATCAAATGAATAAAAAAACATTGGAAACCACCCACAATTCATACCTTTTTCTGCGTAGGGGATCCTCACGCATTTTCCATCGTTTCCCCGAAACTGCCATCCATGAAATGGACATTCTATGCAGCCACCTACCACCTGTCCTCCCACAGCCAAGTTGGCCCCGAGGTGAGGGCAGTAGGCATCCACCACGAAGGCCGTCCCGTCCTGGCCCCGAAACACTGCCACTTGCTCCCCTGTAGGATCATTAGTTACAGCAGTTTAATGAGGAGCATTAAATTATTCCTGCAGCCACTGACAGAGGCAGAGTGCACTGTGCAGCTGCAATGAGGGTGACTTGCAAACAGGCTGGAACTGCTGTTGTTAAATGATAAAGAACGTTTGATTCAGAGAACATCTAGACTCTGAATGAATTGCTGCTGCTGATGTCAATACGCTGTTTCTCCTCCATATGTTGGCAAATTAAAATGCATTGTTTCATTAATAAAACCCATGTAGATAGAATTTGAGTGCGATTTCTTTTGCAAAGGATGAGCAGCATTAAGTCAAGAAGTCTCTGCGGGAACCCACTCCGGTCCCTCTCTGGTCTACTCTGCAGTGTTTGCAGATTATTCCCAGATTAGCACAGCCTGGGTGACCGGCAGTATCCACTGAGCCAGCACAGGGGGGAGAAAGGTCGAGCGAGCAGAATTCAATATGCGGTGGAAATGGATGACAGGAGAGAAAAGTTTAGAGCGAGACGTTGCAGCGGGATGCATATTAAGTGTCATTCGGAGAATGGTATTCACGTCCTCAAAGGAAGGATACGGATCAGATAATCTGAGGATGAGAACAACATGTGAACATGGCTGACAGTCAGTGCAGCTGTCGGTTCCCGAGGTTGGTTTTTGTTGCTTGTCTGGATTTTAAATACAAATTTAATACAGTCAAAACATTTTTGGAATCTTATCTAACTTGTAGTTGCAGATTTTCTCTTTAAGTGCAGGTTTCTCTTCTAACTGGTGGACGTCCTTTTCATGTTGAAAACCTTTCATACACCGTTTATTCATTTACGGCGGGTGATGGGGTGACCGGAAACATGAAAGCGCCGCACGCTCTTTGAAACCTTTTTGAACTCACGCTCAAAGAACTTCTCTGAAGAGATGAAACAGTCCTCCGCATGTCAACACGAGAATAAAAGATCTCCCAGGGGACGCACGTATCTGTTTTAAATTATATGGAAATAAAGTCATATAAAATGAATAGAAACCCGGCAACAGTAATGCTACAAATCACAGTACAGTGAAGCAGATGTGTGAGAGATATTAAACGCTGTGAATGATGAGACCTCATTCATGAGAGATGGGAAACACCAAGACCAATAGAGCAGCTAATTCTGTTACATTTATCAATAACAGGAGAATTCTATTCATATAGTTTTGCTTTTAGTAAAATGCTACGTACAAGACATTTGAAAGCTAAATGAGTAATGAGGCGATAAATTATAATGCAAATAACTGCAAATTGGGAGAAATTATTTACTTATTGAATAACCACTTCTGTCTCCATGACACCTTCACTCCACACAGTTTAAAGCTTGATGGACCCAAAACAATGAGTTTTTGTTCATAGAGAGCAAAGTGTTACTAAACTGATCTGCTCAAGTCAATATGCTATTTTGTATTCGAAGTATACTTTAAATGCTGACACAACTGGAATATGAGCTCGTCTCTGCAGGCAACTCAGCTTCGTAACACTGTTACCCAGGAGGTTGAACATCCGTGTGTTAAAAAGGCTGTAGTGGCAAGACAAAAACTACTGGATCACGATGCATCCATATCTAAGATAATTTAAGAAATAACAGAGATGGGTGTCCTGGATATTTTGTTTGGGTTGTATATCTTACTTGTGTGGCATTTCAATTTTATTTTGCATGATATTTGACTCTTTGTAAACTCTGTCCTGTTGTCGATTATTATCCAGAGCAAGTATTAAGTGACACTTGTGTGATGTCTCGGTGTGATGGTCCACTCTGAGCTTTCAAAGCCCAATAGGTGGGCAATAGGTGGTTCACTGAACTCACCTGTCTGTCTTCTTTTATAGCTCACCTCCCACTTCAGCTTCCCAGAACACACTAGAATATTGGCAAATGTGGGACCTAAACCATTATACCTTTTATTTGTTTTGTTACAATAGAATGGGTCCCTTTTTTCAAATGAAATACTTCTCATTGCTACCTTGGTGTCTACTGGTGTCTGTTCGGCTTTTAATACCACTTTAAAACACCCTATAATACTGTGGCAGCTGCCATGCTGTTATAGCACCGTTAATGCATTCACCTGTATTTAAACGTACCAAGAACAGAGACACTTTTGACCTCGCCTGGCTGGAGCCCGCGCGAGTCCAGAACCCGGAACCAGCCGTTGGGAAAGACCGGAGGCAGGTTTTCTCCGGTTTTCCTCCTCCGGCGCACCTCGTTGGCTGCCTGCGCTCTGGAGCGACCGTCCTCGGCAATGTACCCCACGTCGTCGGGGCCCCGCAACACCTCCAGGGGACCGAAGAGCAGCCCGTGCAGCCAGCCCAGGGCGAGCAGGGAACATCCGGCGATGGCGCAGAGCGCAGCCCGCGCCAGCCGCCCCAAGTCGCTCCAAACCGGGGACCCGTTACGCACGCAGTCCAGCGGGTCTCCGCTCTGCACCAGAAGCATCACAGCTACTCCCAGTCCAATAACGACAGCCACTTTCCTATTGGACATGCTCTTAATGTCTAGCGAGTTAGTTTATCGGGAGCAATCGGCATGACATTCAAATGTCGCCAGGAGACGAGAGGAGCCACTTTGTTGGATCCTTGGACTGACTAGCAACGGGAAGAAGTTTTATTGTGAGGGCCCCCTCTGTTGTCTGGTGGTGTCAGTCGAGTCACTGGATTTACTTTGCCTAATGAGATTACACTAGGATCGGATCAGATCATGTTTTCAAAATAAGAGCACCAAGATGATCTTTGATTCTGCTCTTTGTCAACACAATGGTGGGTTCTTTCAGAAAGCACAAGCATGGTACAGGATAAACCAGGCCAAACTCATGCCAAAATAAGTCCGCTTTTTTCTTTGTATTAGTGCAAAGAAGAAGTAAATTATAAAAATCTTTATATGCAATGAATTGTCCTTTTACTAAATATATTATGAACAACCTAAGTGTTTTTAAGAAAATTATGTGCAATTTCAACAACATTTTCACCCAGTTTAACATTTATTTAAGTGCATTATGCATAAAAACTGATCACAGTGATTATACACTGTTGCAAAACATGTATTGACAGTTTTGTGGAAGTTAAAACACTGTCCTGCTTGTTAAAATACATCAAAAACCTCAAAATGTATAAAAGATTTAAAATCCATTTTCCACAGAAATCCATGTTGCTTCTGGGAAGCAATCCGCTTGTTAAGTCGTGACGTCACCACGCTCCAATAATACTGTTTCCGGGTCCAAAGTCCGGGTCCTCTCTTCCTATTTACCGCTTTCGCCCGAGTTTTAACATGCCGCAGTGCTGTGTCCCGTGTTGTTTAAATAGATCGAGTTTAAAAAAACAAGTGACATTCAACTGTCATTCTATCGCTTTCCCTGTGACGAGAACGATACGAGAAAATGGCTGCAGTTGATAACGCCGATGCTATGGGCTAACCCAGCTAACAATTTAAGGTCCCCAGAACGTTAGTTTTCGGTTACGCTAACGTTTGGTTCGCAAACGTTGCCTGAAGGTTAGTTTGTAGTTCGGGGTTGGTTTTTCGGGATGGTAACGTTCCGGTACGTTAATGTACGTATGTTTCACGTGTTCACACAATGATGACCGCAGCCTGCATACACACTGACACATGTTCATCAGTAACTAATATTCATAGCCAGGAGGACATGGATTAGCGGAGCCGAGGATCGAACTGTGCTCTACTGCTAAGGCACTCCGTAGTTTCAAGCGGCTGTTTTCATAGATATTAGCCATGTACACGATCACAAACTACATTGCTGCCAGCGCTGTTTATCATAACAATATTTCTTGTTGGGATTTCTTATCCCCCCGAGTTGGTTGATGAGAAGAATCCAATACGGCACTCAATTAAAGTTAAAAAAGTTAACATTTTATTTAGAAGAGATAAAGTGCTACATGAGCAATCCTCCGCAGGTATACCTGGTATACATTTTTGATGTTGTGCAATGGTGGAATTATTAATTAAATGATTCTACTGATATGTGGGTGTGTACAGTTGGGGGAATTATTCCTTATTAATGTATCTAACCGTCACACATTTTATTTGTATATGTGGTGCCTTTTTTTTTAAACAAAAATAACGCATCACTAAGCATCTGCGACCCCATGTGACTGGAGGCTGGGAAGGGTGCTGGTCCAAAGACGAACGAAACGTAGTCTCATGTCCCGTCCAGTGGAGCTCGCGTTCATCTCAGCATTGATGTCCACAAACTGCGGCTCAGTGCTGGTGAATGCAGGCCAGGTCACAGGCACCTCCAGGTTCCCTTGGTTGGGGTTTCTGTGAAAATACAGGAGAACAACAAGGTGTCCACTTGAAGACACAAATGTAGTTTGCACTGGTGAATTTGGAGCTTTTTTTTGCCGTCATTCTTTTCTAACTGTTCTTCAGACTAGTAGAAAGAACATATCATAATACACATTAGTGTATGTACACTTTTATCATTTTGCTTGTGTGAATTCTGTAAATTTACCAAAAGTTATCTTCAATTAATGCTTCATATTTAAACATAAACTTTTGGTAAACTTGTATTACAGAAAAGAATTGTCTTAATGCCAGTTATCTACCAAGGAGGTAGATAACCATTACCACGGAGGTCATTAGTAGAAATGTGATACCTTACATTTTCTGTCTTCAAAATGCAAATTGTATATATATATATATATATATATATATATATATATATATATATATATACAGACACATATATTCATACATTGTGCTTGTCAGACTTTTAGTAGAACAGTTTTTCACTAAACAATAGAGTCCTAAAATTCTCGAGATGTCAATGAAATTAAACTACAATTCTGCTGCTTAGCTTCCTCACATGTTCAGCTTTTTGTAAGAAAAGGGCCCCATTTGAAAAGTGCAGTATAAGAAAACTTAAACGTAGTAGAGTTCATAAAGCTTCATGGCGATAACTCACATTCACCTGCAATATAAAGTAGGATACAAGTTAAATACTTTTTAAAGAATTCAGTGCTCCAAAGGCATTTACCCAGTCCTGGCAAAGTTAGTCCAATATGCGATGATGTAGCCCGACAGGTCTCTGTGTCTGTCTCCGTAAGCCTTTGGTGTGGCAAAGGGTTTGCCAAACACGTACTGCAAGTCATCGGCGTGGTCGGCTCCCACCCAGTCATTGTAGGGTCGGCCTGGTCCGGCCAATAAACTGGGTTCAGAGAACCGGTAGGAGTAAGTACGCGCCGACCTGTTGAAGGCCAACATGGTGTGTTTTTAGTGAGGCGATATATCCATAATCACTAAAGACAAACATATTTGAAAGTAAAACCAAGAGCAGTTGCCCTGACCTGGCATTGGCTGCATGCAGGTAGATGGCCGCCTGTATAGGAACCAGGAAGATGTAGTCAGTTCCAATGTCTACAGCAGCTCTCTTTATGCAGTCTGGGCTTGGTGTGGTCCCCCAGTTGGACGAATATTCAGCAAAGGCCCTCTCTGCAGCAGCTGGCCCCATGTCTTTGGTATAAGCAGCCAGGAGCCTCTTCACGTCTTCACTGCAGTAAAACAAAAAGAAGGCAAAGAGCTCATCTCTTCTTAGTGTGTAAACTTAAAGGGCCAACATTATAAAATGCCTTCCATCTGAACTCAATGTGGCCTTACACGGGAGTCTCTTGATTCTTGTTCCCGAGGGAAGGAATGTCCTGAATGGTGAATTGGTGTCCGTCCATGTCGTTGACCCCTGCGAGGTAGTCGACCTCAGCAGCGTTGTGGAACAGGTTGGCGGGACAGTCAGGGAGGAAGTCGCCGTCAACAACGGGAGACATGAGCTGCCGTGTGATACTGGGGTCTGAGAGAAACGGGGCACAGAAATACTGCACATGCTTCCATGATCATTCTCACTCATCAATGACGTGATCCATTTTGCAACCCCACGATGAAGCGGAACAACAAGCAGAAAATGATGCTCACCATCTGGGGAGCCCTGCGTGAAGAGCGGAGCGCCCATGGTGAGAGTCCTGGCATCAGTGGATTTTAGACAGGCCACCATCCGCTCGTCAGTGGGGCAGCCGACATTCACAGCCACCTGAGCATATGGTGTTTAGCAGAACTGTAGTCCAACTACTATGGGTCCAGCTCCGTGATATCTGGCGATGACATACCTCCTCTGCCACCGGGCGGGGGTTGCTGCTCAGAGCCCAGGGGCAGGAGGCCACACCGCTCTGGGAGATGGCTCTCTTCAACAGCCCTTTGTTGTGTGGGGAGAGGGTCTGCATGGGAATGCATGCGTTGATAGAGTTATTATCTGTGGTTTTGCATTTCTGACTGACTTCAGCAACGTTGAAATGCATTAAACTTGCACTTTCAATGTCCTAGTATGTTATAATACATGTAAGGTGTTTACTCAAACATGTCTTAATGCTTTGACAAGTATTATTTTAGGAGGATACCGTACACTAACAAGCCTGGCAACCCCAAAAATGTTCACAGTCATGAAAAATACAAATGCTTCCCACCTGGAAGCTGACACTAGCTCCGCCTGCAGACTCTCCAAAGAGGGTGATGTGGTCGGGGTCTCCTCCGAACGAGCGGATGTTCCTGTGCACCCAAGCGATGGCGGCATGCTGGTCCCACAGGCCGTAGTTTCCTGTCGCGGCGACATATTTTGAGCAAGCATAGCCTACGTCCACCATCTGGACAGGTAGGATCACCTGTTTCCCATTAACTGCCCTTACCAGGTAGGCTGGAGTCCCCTGTGCTCAGGAAGCCCAGGGTGCCCACGCGGTATCCCACGGACACTACAATCACCTCGCCCCGGTCTGCGATTTCCTGACCGCTGTACAGGTAGTTGTCGAGAAAATTGGGCCCCATTGAACCGCCGCCCATGAAGCCTCCACCGTACAACCAAATCATAACAGGGAGACTTGAGGGTGCTGTGGGCGGCAAGAAGGGACTTTTTTTTATAATACATGCACAACTGTGCGATTGACATTTTCATAGAACAAAAGGAGTGCTACCGTTTTGACCGTGAGGAACCCAGATGTTGAGGTAGAGGCAGTCCTCGCTTCCAAAACTTGAAGTCTGAAGCATGCTCTTCTGGAGACATCGCGAGGCAAATTTGGTTGCTTTCAATACACCTGGATGAGAACCACGCGGGTCATTGCTTCACAGAGATGGAAGGCTGATTTGGCAGTTGAAGTGAGATTTCCGAGCTGTTAAGCTCTGTCTGGTCAAAATGGGTTTGAACGCACCATCCCAGCCAGGGTGAGGTTTGGGCTTCTCAAATAGGCCAGGCTTTGCGGCAAAGGGAATTCCCTTAAAAACATCCATGGTGCGGGAAAGGCCGAGTGGGATGTTTTGTCCCTCAACACTGCCTCCTTCTGTTTGCACCACGCCCAGCTACAGACAGACAAGACCTTCCATTACAGAGGGAAAAAGTGATGACAGACAGAACTAGAAAAAGAGACGTGAGGCTATCCTTCCCTTCGATGAACATCCAGTGGTATCAGAAATAAACTCTTAAGAATCTGTTGATCTCCACAGAAAAAACAATTCAAACAATGCTTTATTACTTCATACAGCATTGTTGGAGTACTCTTCATGTTTGAGCAGCTGTCGGCTGATAGTTATCAGCAATCATAAGAAGTTAATGGGTTTTAACTTATCATAGGTGAACTTGTTTTATTGCCAAATTAGGCACCTTCAATTAAAGAGCAGAAAGCTACTTCACGCTGATCCTCTATGCACCTGATTAGATTTTGAACAGACTTACGGAAGCTGCTGAGGCCGTTCCCACAGAAAAGACAACGGCAAACAGGATCTTCAGTTTCTCCATGGCTGTCCAGTGACCAGTGAAGGCCTTCCTGGGTACTTATATGCACAAAACCCCCCCTGCTGCAAGATAATGAACACAGATGTTTACACTTGTTACGCAACCGTTACACACAAATAACAGCTTGTGATCAATCTGGGGATTTGATCTCTAAACCTCCAACCTTGGATGAGCATTAAGTCGAATGTAAACCCCAAAGCGATTCCAATCTACATTGAACACTTTTTTTTTTTGTATTCCCAATAACTGATATGACAAAAAACAGGGACGTCTGATTCTGTTTTGGGCGAGAAACTATTCTTTTAGTCTCCACTTTGTTCAACCTTATTTAATTTATGAGTACAGATATTGTGAAAATGGAAGTAATGAAACTCAAAGACCACTCACAGAAGTTCACATATTGAAGACACATTAATAAATGGAAGTGAGTTCCTATGAAGTTGGTAATGAAGGAACCGTTGACTGTTGGTTTATAGAAACCAGGTGGACTGATTCTCAGATTGGCAAATAACACGCAGGTTGAGATTAGATAAAAACACACAAATAGCCCCACCATTTACGTAAGAGGCGAAAGCAAGAGTTATTTTTTTAAATAAATAGCTGCTTTGCACATTAATACCTTGCATCACATAAACATGCAGGTAACATGCACAGCTAACTTCAATGATACCGTTAAACAACTGTAAAGTAAAAAAGCAAAACGCCTCATCACAGCCTCTTTTCCTTTACTTTTGGCAAAAGTAACGTGTCATCTTTGCTGTGAAACCCATTGCAGTGCAAACATTAATTACCATCTTATTAGACCAACTAGGAGGGGAGAAACATTCAAATTATAGCTGAAATAGCTTCGTCGGGAAGACTCACATAAGCTGTTTCCCCAAAAATAAGCAAAACTGCATATAAACTTCAGGCTGGTGTGTTTAAATATGAATTTGTTGGGACTACAACAGTTTTTTTTAAGACATCAATAATTTAAAATGAAGTCTAAAAATGCTCAGGTTGGGTTGTTTAAATGCAATTTTAATTAACCCCCTCACTCTTATATGGTATATGAAAAGGTTCTATTTGTTTATGTTAATCACTGTAAAAGTGTTCAGAAGAAGTAAGGTGGAAAGGTTTTTATGTACAAATAATTCCAATGTAATCCAAGTATAACTGGTAGTAAGCGAAAGCCTACTTGGTGTTACGATTAAGAACTCATCCCTAAAAAGTATAAAAACCTGTGGCAAGCTGACGTAGATCCGCTGGTAACAAATCAGCAATACAGCCTGAATATTAATAAGATAAAACATGGCCTGTTTTGACTTTGTTTATTTCTATTTTTAAGTTATAGAATACCTATATACAATCAAAAACCTGTACGTCAAGATCAACACCAATTATTAGTGGGAATGCTCCAACAGCATTCCAACTATTGTTATTCGATTTTATTTATTAGTGGGAATGCTTCTTCAGCGTTCCAACTATTGTTATTCGATTTTATCTATTATTATTCCGTACATTTTTTGGCTCTGCGCAACTTCTGCATACTTTCAGCTATTAAAACCATTCAACCCTTCAAATGTTCAGCTCTTTGATGGGACTTTTACAACTTTCTTTCTACTATTTATACTTTTTTAAATATTAAGCTTTTTAACACTTTTTTTAACACTAAAGTCAATGAGAGCAAGCTTGAAATGCTTCAAATCTTCTTCTGCTTCAAAATGTATCTCCTCCTACATTCTTTCACCTACAGACATGGTTCAAACTTTAAACTGTTCACAACCTATTCAGCTATTTGGGCTTTTAATTTTGATATCTATTTTACTTTTTTCATAATCACTGATTATGTTTCACTAAGTTTTGCGCTCCTTTTCTGAGTTTAACATGGGTGTGTGTGTGCAGCCTCTAGAGTGAGCGTATGCAAATTTAGAGCGTGCGACTGCATAAGAATCGGGTAAAAAAAATATGGATCTTTTGCACTCACGACCACAATGTTGCATTTTAAAGCTTCATTTTTAGATCAGAATGATGCCGTGCTTGTGCTGGTCGGATTGATGTGGGTATGGAATCCCAGAGTTTTGTACTTTTTGCCTGAGGGGCTCGAGAGTGAGACAAAGTCTGTCTCAAGACCCATTGACTGCAATACAAAACTGGTGAAGAACTTAACAGAAAAAGCCAGAGAGTACACGTTTTTGAAACTGCTGTAAAAGCCATATTATGAACCCTTGAGACATATAAGTATATATGTATGCGTTCGGTAGAGTCTTGGGACTCTCTTGATCCAGTTATTTTTTTGAAAGCCAGAATACTTTTGCTCTAGCGGCAATTTGTTTGAGGCGTGGATTCTGTGTAAATCTCTGTGACCTCTGATCAGCTCGCGCAGCTGCGGCCGTTGCCACGGCTACTCGGACACCTGCACTCTTACACTCAGTCACATGACAGCCCCTCCCCTCTCTACTCCTTCAATCACTCACTGTCTGTCTGTCTCTCTGCCTCGCTCTGTCTTTTTCTTTCTCCCATCCACATATTAATAACTTATAATTTCTGTTGATTGTAATATGACAACTACTGCTTAGGTTACTGCAAATACTACTATGACTAATAGTATTAGTAGTAGTACTAGTATTATCAGCTCTAGTACTAAAACTTACTTCTAGTTTTTCTACTGCTATTGATACTAAAACTACTTTTACTTCTGTATTTTTAGCCGTCTTTTGAAATTCGTATTTAGCTTCTGCTATGTATATTTTCAGCCGTGTATGTATTTTCAGAAATTCTTTGTACTTCATTTAAGCTTTTTCATCCATATATTGTCATCAAATCTATTGAAATGTATTTATTTCATTACTTTTCACATCTCATCTCAGCTAAATTGATGCTTTTTCGTTCTATGCAGTGTATATAACTTTTTAATTAAATTCAACCTTATTAAACCGATTTCCACGTTTTCAACTACTCTCACTACTTCAACTTCTTATGGCTTTAAGCTATTCAACCAGTTTAGCTTTAGCAATTCAGCATTTCCACGCATTTTCCACAGGAAATGCATTTTCTAATTACTTTTCACATCTCATCTCAGCTAAATTGATGCTTTTTTATTCTGTGCAGTGTATATAACTTTTTAATTAAATTCAAACTTATTAAACCGATTTCCACTTTTTCAACTACTCTCACTACTTCAACTTTTTATGGCTTTAAGCTATTCAACCAGTTTAGTTTTAGCAATTCAGCATTCCCACGCATTTTCCACAGGAAATGCATTTTCTAGTTATATTATTATATTTCAGCTAAAAGCATCTGTTATGTTCCAGAACCCTTCGAAAAAAAAGAGCACGAATGGTTCCATACACGCAGAGTGCATCAGGTTAGCACTACTGTTCATGTGCCGTAGCAAGTTCAAAGTGAACACAAAATAAAAACAAGGAAATTTAAATTGCATTTAACACATTTAATGTCTTTATTGTGGGATGGCGTTGGAAAGGCTAGGCAGGACGCTGGTCCAGAAATGCACGTAGCGCAATCTCATCCTCGTTCCCACATAGTTGCTGTCCATGTCGGAATTGATCTCCAGGAACTCGTGTCCGTTGCTGGTGAATTTAGGCCACGCAACGGGCACTCCAGACTCTCCTACGTTGGGATCACTGTGGACACAACCAGAGGAAACGGTTACCAAAGTGAGACGTTTCAGTTTTCTCTCTCGGTTTCTGCTTTGTTAGAAGTGTCATGTGTCTGCAGAATTGTACCCTGTGTGGGCAAAGTTGGTCCAGTAGGCGATCATGTAGCCGGAGACGTCGCGGTGGCGAGGCCAGTACCCCAGAGGGGAGCTGAAGGGCTTTCCAAACATGTACTGGAGGTCGTCGGCGTGGTCGGCCCCCATCCAGCTGGGGTAAGGCCTGGCGATGCCTCCCATGCGGCTGGGCTCAGAGAACAGGTAGGAGTAGGTACGACCGGTTCTTTGGTGGGACAAGAAAGAAATAGGTTTCTAAATGTGACCAAGACAAATACAAAGATAACATTTAGAACATCTAAAAGCTGGATTCTTCTGCAGGTTCTCAGAAGTCTGCCCTTGATGACAAATGTCTAAAAGTGTTATTCCTTGAACCTCAGCTTCCCAATGCGTGATGCTACTTTTTGCAGAGGTATGAAATACTGCAGGCCTTGTATTTATGGCTTGAGTCTGCATTGAGAATAACTTTTCCGTGGTAAATTAAAAGTGTATTAATTACTACTATTAGTATTTAAATCGTGCAATGTAAATAATAAAACCAAATCATGACGTCCAATTGTATACCTATATATTCATATTGTAACCAACTTACTCTACCCGGCCCTACACTTCCAACTATGATGCTCCAGGTATCTCTACCTGGTATCTCCAGGTAGCAACAGTTTCCACTTCATGGAGTATTTTCAGAATCAAATCATTATTTAGTTTCGGGGAATTATTCACTTCGCTCTGAACACTGTATTGCATTTCATTCTTCTGTTTAAAGCCTCTTTAAATAGTTTTCCGTAGATTACAACACTTGTAGCTACAAGTTATTAAAAATAACCTCTTGATTGAACTAAAGGGCTTACAAACTGACAGTGACGTATGTTTAGCGAGATCCTCACGTGGCATGGGAAGCATGAAGGTAGAGGGCCACCTGAGTGGGAACCAGGAAGATGTAGTCCGTTCCAATGGCAACAACTGTTTTCTTGATCGTTTCCCTGCTGGGGCTTGAGCCCCAGTCTGAGGTGTATGTGGAGTAAGCCTGGTCCACAACAGCTTTGCCCTCCTTAGAGAACGCGACCAGGAGCCTCCTTACGTCCTCACTGAGATCAGGAAGATTAGGAAATTAGGTCCGATGTAACACTACGACGACCCCCGCATTTCTAACATTGCCAATGTTTTTCGCAACGTGAAGGAATGGTTTGAACTCACATAGGGGTATCCAACAGGGGGGAGTTGATTGAAGGTACATCTAAGCCAACAAAGAGGTGTCCGTCCATGTCGTTGACTCCAGCAAGGTAGTCGATCTCGGCCGCGTTGTGGAACAAGTTGTAAGGCTCATCCGGCACAAAGTCGCCGTCGATCACAGGAGACAGGAGCAGGTTGTTGAGGATGGGATCTGACGGATGCAGATACAACAACATACCTTCCATAAGCTGATCTAATGTTTCCTATAACTGCAATTCAAATTTACCCGTTTTTACGTTTAGCTGGCGCTTTTATCCAACGCTCCAAAATATAGAGCACAAATATAGAGTTTAAAATATAGAGCACAGTTTAAGTACATTTTCAGGAAAATTGGCAAAAAAGAAAATGCTACTTATCTCCATCCACAACTGTTATCAGAGCATTATAAATTGGACGACACATCAACACAAAGATTATACGATAAATATGTAGAGTTTTTCCAGTGAAGTAACTGCTCCACTAAGCACCACAGTCTCTAAAACGAAAATGTGAAGTAAGCTGCACGGGGAGCTGTCCTTACAATCGGGTGAGCTGGTCATGTCGAGGGAGCCTGCCAGCGTCAGCTTCCCAGGATCAGCCGCTTTCAGACAGGCGGCCATGTTCTCACCAGTGGGGCAGCCGACCTTCAGAGCGACCTGAGGAGAGGGTTTCAATTCGCTTGAATCGTTTCACCGAGCTCACCATTGCACAAAATGAAACGCGTGAGGGGAGCTGTGTGTGTACCTCCTCTGCGAACCTGCGGGGGTTCCTGTTGATGGCCCAAGGGGCCATGGCCACGCCGCTCTGGGAGATGGCTCTCCTGATCATCCCTTTGTTGTGGGGAGTGATAGTCTATGGGCGGATATACTACACGTCTCAGTATGTTGAGGTCTAAAATTGACAAATTGTGAATTTTATTTGAATTCTTTAAAGCTTCTCACCTGGAAGCTGACACTAGCTCCGCCTGCAGACTCTCCAAAGAGGGTGATGTTGTCGGGGTCTCCTCCGAACGAGCGGATGTTCCTGTGCACCCAGGCGATGGCGGCCTGCTGGTCCCACAGGCCGTAGTTTCCTGTTGAGTATCACATTTCTCACTCCAACACGGGACTTCGTTTTTAAACGGTGAAATTCATAAAATGAGCATCCAAAGTTACATAATTCGATCACAGTTCCGAAAAAAAGAAAGTGGCTCCTACCAGGTAGGTCAGATTCTCCGGTGCTCAGGAAGCCCAGGGTGCCGACACGGTACGCCAGCGTCACCACAATAACGTTTCCTCTGTCTGCAACCTCCTGCCCGCTGTACAGATAGTTGTCCAGGAAGTTAGCACCCATCGACCCTCCGGCCAGGAAGCCCCCCCCAAAGATCCAGATCATTGTGGGCAGCCCAGAAGACACTAGGAGACAAAGGAAAAGGTGGTGTGAGTCTTACAGGGACGACACTCTGTGGACTTCCGTCAGCCTTTACCTGTTCTGCCATGAGGAACCCAGATGTTCAGGTAAAGACAGTCCTCACTGCCTCTGACATCGCTCATTAGCATGTTCACCTGGGTGCATCTTGGCTTGTACTCCGTGGTTGGCATAACACCTGATAAAAAAAAGCACGGTATTCAGGAAAAGAATGAGACACATGTCATAAAGTTTAGGCTCAATAAGCCCCACAGTGAGAAGACACAGTTGTGCTCAGACAGAAGGAGTTGCCAGATTGCCTCCCAGGAGCTGCGGCCATCATCGATCATGTGAGGTTATCGTGTGAGTGATTGGTGTAGAGTCCAGTGGGTGAGAAGGTCAGTTGGTCCACCCACCGTCCCAGCCCGGGTGAGGTTTTGGTTTCTCAAACCTTCCGGGGACATCGGCGAAGGGAATCCCCCTGAAGACGTCCATGCGACGGGTGAACCCCAGACGAATGTTCTCGCCCTGCACCATCCCTCCCTCGGTGGTCACCACCCCGAGCTGCACAAGTGGAGCACAAACATGAGGATTTACTCCACTTTTTCACATGGAACTACATAGGTACATAGGTTGCATGTTCCATTAAGATTGAAATGATCCTTTTTCTTTTGGCGTGATTAGTAAAAGAAATGAAAGGAATAATCAATCATGTAACAAATAACGTGTCAGAAATTTCTTTCATGAAGATTTTCTTCTCCAATGTCATATATCAGTGAAAATATTCATTCTTAAATATTCCACTTATATTTTTGTGCTACTTACGGAGGCTGCAGAGACCGACTCGAGAAACACAGCAAAGGCTACCAAGATCCCCAGCTTTTTCATCATGAACTGACTGTGACAACCAGGTGGATGGACTTTTATGGGAGGAGACCCCGGCCCCACCTCCTGAACAGCATCTGACCAGGGAGGAGTCGATGGGGCCGCTTTTCCCCACGGTTACATAATAGCACATATTATCAATTCTTGTCAATTGTGCTTTGATCAGCCTTTCTGCTCGGTTGAAAGTTTCCTCTTAACAGTCAAGAAGTTTTGAGTCACCATCTAGGTGGCAGTTCTAGTGCACACGCTGTGCATTTGGGTTTGATTACATACCGAACACACTGCGAAATGTTTACATGGTAATCAGGATGGATTCCACTTTGAGGATCAAGGCACAATTTTAACAGAAGGGAAACGGTTGTGTTGGACTGTGTTTTTGCATTAGGAAAGATCTGAAGCATTTCGCGGGAAACATTTCAGCGTAAAAAAACCCTTTTCAAACATTGGAAGCTGTTTATCAGGAAGGTGACCTCTGCTGAGTTGACACAGCTGTCCGGCTGCACTCAAAGTTCCACAGGTGGAGCCAACGGAAAGAGTAGCTGAAGCTGTTCACAGATCAATGCCGGAGCCTCTTCTTCACGCAGCAGAGCCGCACATCGTCATCAGCATCTCTCTGCCACGGACCAACCAGGAGTTTGTAGCACGTTGAATTAACCATCCTGTATGGCTCATCCTGCTTGTCAAGACTACCGGGCCCATCTAGAATAATTGTTTCTTAATGTGTTAAATAAACGTTACAGTGTGCAGAGGATACGAATGCCCAAATGACTTTCCAAGGCATTAAATTTGGCAACATTTTGCCTGCCTGCCACCAGAAGCACGATATTCTCATCATTCTAAATACTTTTTGCTGATTAAAAAAATTCAACTAGTCTATCTAACAAAATATTACCACAAAGAACACACAGGTCTAACAAAAAAAATTATTTCACATTTTTATTTACATCATAAAATACAAGATCAAGCTCATCAAAATGTGATTTGTGCCGTGATGCCGTGATTTGTTACAAGTAATCCAGAATTTCTGTCTCCATCTCGTTTTCGCTGCCCTCCGACGGCTGGAACTCATCCTCCTCGTATTCGTCTTCATCATCTTTGTCCTCGTCGTCCCGCTCCTCTTCCTCTCTCCCTGAAATTAGGCCGAGGCGTCTGCGTTTCCTGGGGAGGTCCGGCAAGGCTGGGGGAGGAGAAAGGAAAAGCACAGAGCCCATGCTGTTAAACACGGCGTTAAGTCCATACATGTGCTGGTCCGGCCGCTTTGCGTCTACGGTAAGAGGAGAGTGCTCCGTCTGTGCGAGCGGCCGGCAGTCGACGTGTGTTCACATGTGGGGGTGAAGTGCCCCTGAATGAGGCCGCGCGCTGCGTGTTCTCCTCACGTGGATTCTGGGCTCGGATGACCGTCTTGATCATGGCCGAGATGATGTCCCTCAGCTTGTCCGTGGTGCCGAGGACACACCAGCCGTCCTTCTCGTCGCACACCTGCTGCTCATCGTCGCACGTTTTCGCCACCACCTCTCTGATGCTGGAGACACACAGTGTCAGGTCAGATTTGACCTGTGACAGAGTACTTCTACACTGTGGTATTACTTATTGTATTCAAGTTAAAGACGTGAGAATTTACTTCCACCACTGAACCTGCAAACACAGCTGTTGGACAAACGTCTATTTTCATAGAAGTCCCTTCGAATTCCTTGATTTCCTTCACTTCCTGCTTCTTACAGTCAATAATGACACATTATAACTTATTTTTCAGCATGTGCTGAATGACAATAGTTTCATGTCCCTTGACTTATAACATGATTATAAAATGATCATAATTGAACAAAGAAGCGAAATGTACCTTTCCACATCCAAATCACACAGCTGGTAAAACATCTGTCTGTGAGGAGGCAGCATCCCCTCTCTGAAAATGTAGGAGGACTCCTGCGGAGCGGAAACTAAGGTCAGTCGGTGATGCAGCCGACATGGCAGATTTTAAACGTCCACACAATCGAGCATTTCTGCACATCATTCATACTATTTGAATGACTAAAAACACAAGATATGACATTGTTGTTATTCAAATAATTTAGGAAAAACTTCAGATCGAAGCGTAAAATAAACGCATCGAACAAAAGCTTAAAAGTAGCAGGTTTGCACGGCGGTCCAATACTGTTGTAACGTGATTCCAGTAGGAGATCCTGAACCATCACCCACCTTCAGCTGGTGAGGGTTGGAAACTGGATCTCGACTGGAGCCGGCGCCCTCCTGACCAGGAAGCTCCATCACACTAGCGACCTGGGGAACTGGAGGACAAAAGAAAACAATAAACATTTTCTAACAAGCTTTAACTAGTGTAACCAGTGAAACAAAGATGGGGAGTACTGCGCCACCACCAGACTCACCCATTTTGTTGACTGTGATAGACAGATTGTAGGTCAGGGCACTCCTCTTGGCTTTCACTGGTATGTCCGATAACGAATAGCCTAAAAGTTGGAAGACCCGCAGTCAGTGTCACGCGGACAGGTCCTGAACTTTCATTAAGAAAAACAGCAGACCACTGAAATGGCACAGCACGTTGGTTTTCTTGAGCTACGATGCAAAACAATGGACAAATTAAATGACACATTTGAATAATAAGCGAAGGCTCACCGTGCTTGGTGCTACAGCGGATCCTGAAGTCCAGTATTTGGTATTTCTTGGAGTCTGGGCTCTTGCGTGGGTCGTAGCCCATCTTCACCCACAGACTCCTCCAAGGCCCCGTCACCTTCGGGAGCAGATTTACTCAGGATTAACTTGCATTTGGGAAGGAAGAAAGATGTTGATTCTACAAAGTATTGGGAGTGGAATGAAAGGACTTTTGTTCTGTCCGAGGATCCAGCATGTAAATCAGAAATGCCATGTGGTTTAGTCGGATCAAACGAGATCAGACCATCGAAATAAAACGGTTGAAACAGCCAAACCCAGATGTTCAGTCCTCCTGTTTCTCGGCCGTGGGGCCTGCTCAAAAAGAGCCATACATTTTTTTATTTTTAAAAGGCCAGGCAAATCCAAATAGAGTCGCTTTGCACTTCATGCTTTGAGAATTTACCACAAAAAAGGAATTGTTACCAAACTGTATTGTCAACCCCCCTTTGATGATTTAGCAAAAATGCAAAACAAAAAAAGGAAATAAAAAAATGTTCTGTCAAGTGCCGCTTACAGACATATGAATTGCATTGCATTCTTGAATATATTTTTAACTAAAATGAACTTAAAAAGTTAAGATCAAATTTGAGAAAAATGCAACCACTTATATTTATCGAGAGGTTTGTCAAACTGAGTAAGTGCTATATATTCCTGCTCGGAAGAGGAAAGCCCTTTGAGTAGGCCTGCTGCATGGCTTGTATGTGTGTCAACTCTGTCTCCTGTTTGCAAAGGTTAAATAAATTAAAACAATGTCAAAGAATGCCACGTGTATTTTGTTTTCCTTATATTTTTGGGTGCAATCCCGTGATAAAATGTCCTGTCTTTATATCTTGTATTTAGACAGACAAGTCAAACCCCACACGTGTCCTCGGCTCACCATGTAGTAGGCGAAGACGGGCAGCAGCAGTTTCAGTTTATCAGGGTGGATGTTGATGTTGGCCTTGACTGCATTCCGTGACCAGATGGGTCGGCTCTCAAACATCTAGGCACAAAATAGAATTTCAGATAAAAGTCAAAATCATAAAGCAAACATGTCCTGTATTCAACCAGATGCCATTATGTGAAAGAGACCTGTTATCCATGATTGTTTGGCTGCACTACTTTAGTGTCAATGAGGTATTAGTAATTCAGTGAACTACTATGCACACTGAGGTACAAAAATAAATGAAAAACTAGCTCTACTAAGAACAAAACAGGGGGATAAAAATATTAGGGCTTCATTTAATGACTGCCTTTTTTCTTGTTTAATACAACAAATTAATTAGGTAACAGGGTTGGTTGTCACACTTTCTACTCTGCGTGAGTTGCTCTTCATCAAAACATCTTTCAATAGTCCTTCCTACATTAAATTGTAGCTTAAGCTGTTAGCTTGAACGTGTATCCGTCCCATTTACCAACCTATTGTAACAAAGAGGTAATTAACTATAAAACACTCTGGCACATTGGGATAACAAAAGCCCATCACAGGGATGGACGTCACACACCATGAGGTTGATAATCACAATGTTTTTCCAACGGACAAATCTTACACCAGGAGCCAAGAAGGGAGAACTACATTTGAAAGTTGAATTGCATTGATCAACCATAACCAGCTGGATCCCATTAAATGACATGTCCTTTTTTTTATCCAAAGCGGCCTACAATAAGTGCATTTCAACCATAAGGATACAAACTCAAAGAACAAGAAACAAGAAAGTACTATTCCAACAAAAAAAGCAGACTTACAACTTGTTATAGATAAGAACCATTATAAGTACAATTTAAGAGCCAATACAATTTCAGTTCTGCAGTTTGTTAGTTTTCAGTCAAGGTGGAGTCTGAAGAGGTGTGTCTTTAGTTTAGAGGCTCCCTGCAGTCCTGATGTCAAACATGTAGAACACGTTTGCTTAAAATGGGACCTTCGGTTCCAGATAACACTATGGTCATTCTAGTAACCCTGGTAACACAGGGTGTGACGTGCTTCCATTAACCAGCGACCAAACACACCTTTTTCATTTGTTCCTCAGCCTTCTTGTCGCTGTCCTTCACGCACAGTCGTGACCAGTTGAGCCTGGCGGCCTCCAGGCACTCGGTAGGCACAGTGGCATCGGCGAAGCTGACAAAGACGGCATTGTGCCGCCGGAAAGCTCGATTTCGATTCACAACAATAAAGTTGTTGCTAGTGGGGGTGCTGGCGGTGGGGGTGTGTCCCTTGCTGTAAAGGAAATAGGAGGAGCAATGTTATCATGAATAGATTCCTGATGAGCTGCATCACGGTGACATCATCGAGACAAGTTCCCTCACAATAAAGCTTGAAGCACGTCGGGCCGGTAGTGAAAATCCACGGGACAGTCGAGGCGGGAGAAGCTCGCCGGTGGGAGGAAGAGAGGCATGGGCTGCTCGAAGAACGCCTGGTTCTCTGATTTGCGGAGGATGATTTTGTCGTACAAAGAGACGTCTTTCCCACCTTCTGAGTGCACTGCTAAGCACTGAAAGTCTGCCATCCCTGCAGAAATCAAACTGCTGATCAGAGCAACAAACCTAACTTTTTTGTTTCTTTCCATTTTTGAGATTATTTTAATTAAAAAAGGTAAGTGATTTGAAGAAGAAAAATTATGACCGTGTGTAAGAAAAATATTTTTGACAGTAGTAAAAAGGAAACAAATCTCAAAGACTATAAAGGCATCAAAATCTAACCTTGGAATTTGTACGTTGTTCCTATGATTCCGAGTATCTCCATGTGGACCTCTGCGTCCTTGGGGCTCCTTTTCCGCACGCGGCGCCGCACTCGGAGGACGAGGTTGCTTGATGGGAAGCGGTTTCCGCACACAGAGTGACAGAAAGGGTCCTGAGGTCGGAAGCGCAGCTCGAGACGCCTGTTTGGATGAGCGAAGGTCTTGGGGATTCAGAGGAAGTGCAGACGGGAGTCAGATTAGTGCCTTTCAGCTACAGCGGGATGATGAAGATGTGATCACAGTAAAGATGTCCAAGTTATGACCTCATCAACTTGATGTTTCATTTTCTTTCATTAATTATAATAATAATAATAATAATAATAACATCTGTATTTGTCTGATTCCTATTTATACTGGATTGAATATGCATACATTTGTAGAATAGTATGTGCAACACATTTTATTTTAATTTTTATTTCCAGGGTTGTTAATATATTTGTTTTGATGTATTTGTACATACTGTGTTATGCTTGTTTATTAATAAAAAGACTGAAAACTGAAAACTGAAAACCTCGGACGAAAGACACTATGATGTAAAGGGGAATTAAAGAAAATAGCAAATAAGGAACAAACAAAGAAATAAAGGGCAAAGTGCTACACAAATTAAATACGAAAAAAAACACACTAAATATGAATAAAATGAAAATCGTTTGCCAAATTAGCATTTTGCGTGTAGCACGTGAACGCAGCATTTCGGTAACGATCAAGCTTTGGTAGGTACATTTTGTCCGATTGTACGATCACAAGCGTCACAACTATTCCAGCATGTAGATATTTAAGTGAGACGCGGCCTGCTTACTTTGGACAACCCTTCTTCGCCCCCCAGGGTGTCCAGCATCTTGTCCACGCTCTTGACCACCCCCGGATACTCCACGCACACCAGTTTGTTGTCCTCCAGCACCACGCTGGACGAGCTGCCGGGCGCGTCGACGTCTTCGCTCTGACAGGAAAGAGTCAGTTCTTTCAGAGTAAAGTCCAGGTTCAGCACCGTGGAGTCCGCCATGTTGGCCAATATCCACTCTCTGTAATACTGTGTTTAACACAGTTAGGTAACAGGTAGGAAGACACTCGACGCGCTCCTGATGCACTCAGACTGGAGGGGATTCGAGTGGCCACGTGCAAAATAACTCCGGGCGGAAACAAATGCGCAGTCGTGTGGTTCCGCGTATGAAGCTGAAGCAGCACTCTAGTTTTAACGCTGCTATTCCTTTCGATATTAACGAGTGTTTCCTCAGTCAAGTGGAAAAATAAATGAATAAGGTATCCGGTGATTTAAGTTGAACATTCACGTGGAGCTATAACGGATACTATGTGTTCTTTTATTTTACTTTTAAACATCACGTAATTCAAGAGATAAACTACTTACCGAGATACATAAGCAATATTAATATAGATTAACGTGAACAATGTATTTCTAATCCGTCCCTTTATCTTTTTTTAAAGGGGCTCTTACTTTAATTTCTATCTGCAAGCTGTTTAAACTGTGAAAATAACATATCTTTGCACGTCCGCACGTCACCACGGAATGTACAATGTACACGTTTGGCCATCAGATGGCGACATAAAGCCAAACAAAATATGGGCGATGAGGAAAGTTCTCTGGCTGTTGGAAAAGCCTGATGGGTCCATTAGAGTTCAACAACTTAATAAACTCAGTCTTACACTGAGTCCATATGAATCATCTGTGGGTTTATTATTATTTCACATCGGGGATTGTGCATTTCTACAGCCACTGATAGTTGACTGTATTTGTATTGCCAGAAGAAGACATGCACTGTTTGCAGAGGGTACCTGGTTAAAGAGGATTTGTGTGCTGTCCCTCCCAGCAGAAATCCCTCCCAGAAACTGTCAACAGACCGTCATCCCCTCAGAGAAGACAGAGGACTTTGAAGAAAATGTGTGTTTACCAATTTATTTAAGATGCTGGGACATAGGCGATCATAGCCTGATGAGACGCTGTTTATTTAGATTTTAGTTTGTCTTCTTGTCCTAGGCCTTAAGCGAGTGAAAGGTTTAGCATTGACTGGGCCTGTAACCATATTCACTTTTTTTCTAAATCGTCTCATTTCAGTTGAAGAATTGGGTTTTAGTTTTCTTAATATATTATATCATTATTACATTTTAAAAAAATGTATTATTAGAATTCATTTTGTAGAAAATGTGCTGTTAATGTGTAAAAACAAAAAGTCAGTGCAGTTTTAGGGGTTGGGGAGAAAATAATGTAATGTATACCCATAACGTAATACCTACCGAAATATTTAGCATGTCAAAAAGAAATCCAGTAGGTCTGCACAATATGTCAAATGCAGTACATGCAAAGAAAATAATCATTATCAAATAAATGACAAACAGTTTGCGCCTTAACGTCTGCCAGCTTAAACGTTGGGCCTCTGATTGGTCAGAGCAGCAGAGATAAGGCCCAGGTGTAATCTATAACATTAACAACGTTAACGTTGTCAACGTCATTGGCAACACCTGTGCTTACCCTGCTACGACACGTTAAAAAAACCCAACAACGATGGGTCGTCTGCGGCCCAACTTTGAATAAGGAATGAACTTGAGGGCTTTGCGAGCCCTCGCGTTGCCTTTGGTGGCGAAGTCTGTATAAATAATGCCACATGCAGCGCGTTACTACTTTTCCTGTAGTTCATCGTGTGCACGGCACCGGCAGCCATTTATGTAAAACTGGAGCAGCTTTGTGAGCACTATCAGGGCTTCAATAAAAACCTACATGGTGAGCTCCAGCCTGGGCCGTCACGTGTTCTGTGGGAGGGGCAGAAACCCCCCGTGGCTCTGCCTGAGAATCTGCCCTGCCCTGTGCTGTGGTGAAGTGAGGATTTTCCCCACAGTCCTCTTGGTTTATTTTTTGCCTCGAGGACCCTCGCCTGTCAAACGCTGGTCCACCCCTTGGTGCTATCTGGGCCGAGGGCCTGCCCCGCTCCTCCCCGCGGCTCTGCCGGCGTGTTCCTGCCGTTGCAGTGTGCAGAGGCCGTGATAAGGTTATCAGACGGTCTTTCACTCTGAGGGGACCTGCCGCCCTCAGATTTGCCCCCCTCTGCTCCCACTCCCTCTGACCCCCTCGCTCAGCAGGCTTCCTTCTGTCTGAGTCTGCCCCTCCGTGCGCTGGACCTGCAGCTGGCCGTTCTGTGGTTGGACACGTTTTGAATATGACGTGGACCGTAGGGCGCCACCTACGGAGCCTTGTCGCTCTCTGTAGGCAAAACTAAAGATTCATGCCAGTGATTACTCGCACTGAAGCGGCTCGGATGTAAAGATCCGCCCACGACTGTCACAAGTTGTTTCATTTAGAAAGGGGGCATTTTGGCCGACGTCACTGGTTGAATATGTTTATTCAATATATTTCTGAGTCAAATTGCTCAGAATTAGCTTTGAGGTCAAGTTTGCGCTCGACAAAAAAGTCTTTGGAGTTCATCCTCTGCGGACCATTGATTATAGTTAAGAAGTCAAGACAATCCATGCAATGGTTGGACCAGAGTAAAGTTCCTGGGACTAGTCGAGTGTTTGTAAAAAAAAAAAACTAAGTTATTCATTACATCAAGTCCACCATTTGCATTGTTTGCCATATAAATGGATTTTTTTAAAGGGACACGCAGGGATGGAGTGAAGTGGAAGACATGTGGTTCCTGGGACTAACGCTCACCACGTGGTTCAGCTCCAAGTCCGCTCGGTGCCCCGGATGCCCCAGCCAGTATCAGCACTCGCCACTCTTGACACATTTCATGCGACGGGCGTGGCAATAAATTAATCTTTTGCGACAAATGCAAATTACACCTCCCATGGTTCCCAGCGCTCTCACTTGTAGCCAAGTCATCATTCATGAGCAGCTTCACCGTTTGTTGTCTTTCTTTTGTTTCCTGCCTTGGGGTGCCATTCGGTGAAGATAAGAGGCCTGGTCTAATTTAAAGGCATCGCTTTGAGTCGCCTGCTTGTGAAATGGACGATTAAATCCCAGGAAAGGCCACCACAAGAAAAGTTGTTATTTTTATGTCACTTTTTGAGCGTGGGCCGTTTTGTGCACGCCGTCGCCGCACTTATCTGTGGGGAGGCAGGACGCGCCGAGCCACAACACAGTGTCACTGGCAATCAAATATTATCTCACCCCGACACTGTGTGACAGCAGCAGTCATGCAGAGGAAATCTGCTGACACATTATCTTTCTGTTTGGCTTATTCTGTCCGTGTAAAAAGTGAGAAGAAAAAAAACCTGATGGATCACTGGCACGTCACTCAACACTGACTCTACAAGGGCGCAGCTTCCCCGGGGTTGTTACTGTGACTTCAGGGCCTGTAGCTTTTACTGGCCTCTCAAACGTGCGGTGGATCTTCAGCAACAAAACTCCCAGCTTATCCAACAACGGATGTCACGAGTCATAACACTCATTATTTATTTGCATCATCTTTTTGCAAATTCCAATTGTAATTGTTTTCATTACATCTCATATTTATTTTCTCTATAAAATTAGACTTTTAGATTTTTTTGTAAATTGTGGTGTTTTTGCAAAGGTCTATTGAGGGAAATCAATTAAAAACACCAGCAATACGTGTGTGTAAATATAACCTTCATCCTTTCCAACCTTTACCCTTTAATCCACTTAAATAAGAACTTTCCAAACTTTACTGAAAGTAGAACCAGTTGGGTTCAAACCCCCGTATTTTATGGAAAGCACATAAGATGCTGCTCCTTCAAATGCAAGGAAAGATTTTCAGTTTCAGTTATTAGTAACAACATGGAACCCGAAACAACTGCAACAGGGAATCAAAACCGGGGGCCACAACCGTCTTTGCGAGGGGCCGGGGGCCAGTTGGAGACAATATGTTTGCGAAGCGACCAACTGAAAATGCCGACTTAGACTCCAGTGATGCTTCTTTGATCCTCCCACGTCCCACGGCTTCGATTAATGTGCCTGCGGGGCCCCGGGCCCTCCTTCCTCCCTGCAGCCTTTCCACAGTACTGGCCAGAGTTCATTTGCATGCAGCCAATTTGCAAGACAAATTTCTGCTGCGTCTGTCAGGCTGTGTTTGTGTGGGACGGAGCACCATCGGGATTGGGCTGCGTTGCTTTTGAGGCATAAAGTTTGAAAATGTATTCAACGCTCTTTCCTGGATGGAACAAATTAGTGCTGCGACTCTTTCTGGGATCTTGTGCCTGTTTAGGAAACTACAAGTATTTATATTCGATGCACCTTTTCATGCAGCGTGGAAAAAATAAAAATAAAAATGCCCATGGACTGGTTTCCCAGGTGGAGCAATAACAGTTGGGAAAAAAAGAACATTCACACCTTTCAGGAAACTACAATGACTCAGGCAACATCCATGCAAATGAACAAAAGCAGAGGAACCACAATAACAGCTCCAATACAGTATTTCCTTAGTCTTTAAAAAATGAAATAATAATAATCCAAATGACTGTACAAACCCCACCACCCGTGCGCACCTACACACACTCACACACACACTCACCACAGCCCCTCCCCTTTCAGGACCCATGTCCTGTTTGTGGAGTCTCACCATGCGTGTCCCTTCTTTCTGTTGGTTACCTGTGCAGGCTTGTGATTTGCTCCGTTTCCTCTCACCAGGATGTAGCGGCGGCTGCGGCAGGTCTTAACTGTAGCGGATGACAAAGGACCCTGTTGCCCTGTTAACACCAACACATTTTGCATAAAGACCTCGGATTTGTTTGCCAGACCGTAGGCCTCACTTCTCCTCTGTTTCCTGCGCAGACACTGATTTCTGGCTCCACGTGGAAAAGCAAAGGGGATTCATGGTCTCGATCCCGTGTTTAATTTCTATATAAATAAATATCATGTGAATGGTACATTTTAACGAAGGCAAACTCAACGTGCTTTACAGCAAAGCAAAGAAAACAACAACTAATAGATTATTTAAATATAAACTTTCAGCCAACCGATACACGCACACACGTACACAAGTATACATCATTTGAAACTATTTATAACAAGCCCTTACATGGACACGTGGTGCACAAGCAAACACACACACACACACACTTATACGCACACATACACAGGCGTGTTTTCATGACTTTTTGGGCATTTCATTGACCAACATTCCTCTCCGAGAGCATGACACTTCCCCTCACCGTGAACTTTACCGGCCTCTGACCTTAACTTAAACCCTCCCTAACCTTCACCAATAACCCTCACACTAACCTTAGCTTAAAGAGTCGTGCCCCTTAAAGATGCAAACATTTTGTCCATATGACAGAGGCCTGTTCTAATCAGATTATTGTCTTCAGGTCAAACAAGCTCCGGATTAACTGGCCTTCAGACTGAAATGTGTCCCAGCATTTAACCGTATAAAACAGGCTTATATAAAGTCAGAAGCACAAACTGTAAGTAGATAGATAGATAGATTTACTTTATTAATTCCCAATTGGAAATTTGTGTGTAATAGTAGTACTAGTACAGTACAGTAAATAAAATGAGAAATGAAAAATGCACAATATATACACAGTACAATCAAATTAAATAGCGGCGCAGAACATATTAAATTAAAATCAGGTGAAAGTGAAATAGAAGTATGTGCATAAAATTAAGCTATACATATTTCAACCAAACTACAGAAATCCTGAGAGAAATACACTGTCTCAAGACTTTTTCTAAAAGAAGAGGCAGTTACTGCACAGGTCAACAGTTCCGTCATCCTGCTGACCAAATGCACCTGGTTTAACTGGGATTCTCGCTGCATTGAGTGGACATGTGTTTTGGAGCAGAACGTTTAGGGCCCCGTCGACTGGCCGGCTTATGTGTTTCCTCCCAGTCAGAAGTCCATACATATCGTATCCGAGCCTTTCTGGGATCCACCCGGACATTTATCTGAATAAGATCAGAACACTCTGAGACCCGTCCATCCAGTTGGTGTCAGATTTAAAGGGCCCGGTTGATGATGTGATTTGCCCCGAGCAGCTTAACGTCCTAACAGGTTCAGTGTTTGAGGAAGGTGGTAAGTCTTCGTTAGAGCCGGCGCTTGTTTGTCGAAGTAAATCCTGCAGGTTGGCCGGGTGTGGCAACGGCCCAATCCCTTCTCCCCAGCCTCCTGTTAATCCCGCCGCCCCATTGGCCTCGGGGCACTGCGAAGGCCGAGCAGTTACTCTCCCTGTGCTGCATGCAGGGGGGGTTTCCTAGCTGAATAAAAGGGATGCTAGCTAACAAACAGCTCTCTGGCCTGTGATTAACGTGGCGTTCCCTGATCGTCATTTTATAGATCTCCCCTCCCCCCCTTCGCCCGCGGCCTCAGTTGCTAATCACTCTACATCCTGCTCCGACGTGAGAGAACACACATAAAAGAGGCCAACGTTAAAGGTAAAGTGTGTTTGCACTGCTCATCTTAGGCAAACGGTGCGCGTGTGTTTTGCCTGGAAGGCGTGAAGAATTTTACATTTCACTTGGCACGTCTAAGTTTGAGAAGAACACCCCAAGATGGTCTTGCTTTTTGCTCTTTATTTCAACTGAAAGCTTTTAGCATCTCACAGACATACTCCAGCCAATATAATACACAAGGCATACTTTCAATAAATTAAAGGAACCCAAAAAGAAACGTGTCAGTTTCCATATTCCCTTTTTCCATGTAAACACTTCCAACATATTAACTCATATGCATTTCTTAATATCCGTGTATCTCCCGGTGGCACGGACACGCCTCACTTCATGCCGTGCTGGCTCTCGTGGTGCCGCCGGAGATCCACCTTCCGCTGGAAGCCCTTGGAGCAGATGTCACAGCCGAACGGTTTGAAGCCGGTGTGCTTCCTGCTGTGGGTGATCAGGTTGGAGCTCTGACTGAACGCTTTGCCACACACTTGGCATTTGTGGGGCTTTTCGCCTACGAAAAAAAACACACACACAAACACACATGAATAAGCCAGGGAGAAATCTTTTCCAAATAATTTGTGTAGATACATTCAGGTTTGCGTTGAGCTCCATGAAAGGTAAGCCCCCCCCACCAGCGTGCACAAGAATCATGCCTTTGTTCAGATTCACACGGACTTCCTTTTACAGAGCTCTGCGTGAAGCAGGAAATACTGATATGCAAATCCACAGGACATTTGGTTAAGTTTCTTTTTCTGATTTATCAGTAGTTATATTATACCCGGAAACAGTTCCCGCGTGCTGCACCTAGAAGGCGGAAGATTACAGCAAGAGGAGCCGAGGGCAGTTTCAGGAAGAGGCTCACCGGTGTGAATGTAGGTGTGCTTCTTCATGTCCGACTTCTGGTGGAACCTCTTGCCGCAGTACTGGCAGGGGTAGGGCCTCGTGTCCGAGTGGATGAGCAGGTGCGTGGACAGCGTGGAGGAGCGCTTGAAGGATTTGCCGCACATCTTGCACTCGAAGCTCTTTTCCTGATTAGAAGGAGAAAGCACGTACAGGAGGGTTGTGGCTTCGGGGTCTATTTAGGCCTCGACTTCGACACAGTGACTGATTGGAATCTAAAGTTAAACTACTGGGAGGGGTAAACGATTCACAAAAGCAATAAGTTGCAGTTGTTTCATATCATGTGTTTTGCGTCATTGAAAAAAATGCTCAAAAATGCTACTTTCCCCTTTGAATCTTTTATCCTTGCCCCAAAAGCAAAAACAAATCCGCAAGTTGTATTTTTATTGAACTTGTGGTGAGATTATTCGGTCGGTTTGGACAGTTACACATTCAAATAATCTTGTTGATGAGCCATCACCATTTAGTCAAGATGATTGAATGACCTTCAATGAACCTCATATCCCCACATCTGACCATGTGTTTTATCATGTTTAGTAATTCCACCACAACGAATGAACAACCTTTTAACCTTTTAAGTTACGCTCTCGTTAGACACCACCTTGGGTTCACTACACCCATCCATAACGCCCCCGGCGAGGTCACAGGTCGCCTCCACTCGGGCCTTGCAGGAGAGCGGCTCTTATCGCAGAGCCCGGGGCTCAAACTGGAAGGCCTGGGGTTCGAACGGCGCGGCTGCTCGCCGGGCATTGTGGGAAGTCTACAGCGCCTGTGAGAGCAGCCCACTAAACTGCAGCAGGTGGCTTGTTCATACCTGAGAGTGGACGTTCATGTGCTGCTCCAGGCTCACGGCGTGGCCGAAGGTTTTCCTGCAGATGCTGCAGCCGAAAGGCCTGGTCCCGCTGTGCGACCTGCGGACGTGCACCTCCAGGCCGTGTGGCGTGGAGAACACCTAAACCAGGGGCAGCCTATTAATGCATGTAGGGGGCTGGCTTGACGATCAATTTGAGCTGTTTTGAGATGTGGGGGGGGGGGGCGCACCTTCTCGCAGGCGATGCAGTGGTAGGTGTCTGAGGTGGGGGAGTAGTGCGTGCTGCAGTCCAGCGGCTGCTGAGGCTGCGGGCTGCGGCTCACGTGGGCGCCGTACAGGCTGCCCGTGTGCTGCAGCACCGTGGGGGTGAAGCTCATCTGGTGCAGGTTGTAGGAGGACGCCACCGGCTCCCAGCCGTACGACGGCTTGAAGTAAGGAGCGAATCCGGCCGCGTGGGGCTCTGGGAGCGAACGCACACACACACACACACGCACAAATAAGAAACCACACACCTAACGGAAAGCTTATGGAGGTGGCAGGAAAAGACGGGAGATCTCACCGTTCAGGTAGTACGGCTGCGTGGGGGCCAGCTGGGCTCCGGGGGGCTCTCGCTGAGCAGGTGAGGGGGGGGTGCCTTCTCTCTCGGCCTCCTTCTTGTCAAAGGAGCAGCGGTCCGCAGGGGAAGACCGAGGCCCGTCGCCACAGTCGGTGCTCCGGACCTCAGAGGTTTCTTCTGCAAATTCGCAGCAAATAGAAGTGTTGCTGAGTTGAGAGCGACAGTGAAGGCTCGGTGTGATGCAAGTGGATCCACCAAAACAACTTTGATACCTCTCGGAGGGCATTTTGTTGGATTAATCTATGGTCTATGACTTTGTTGATATTAAAATATGCATCTGTACCCAACTCAGCAGCAGGGTTAAAATAAAGGAAATTAAGTAGCAATGGCTGTCTTTTTAAAATTCTTATTCGGGTCTTACCTTTACACGTTAGGGCCTCTGGCTCGTCATCGTGAGACCGGTGGATATTGTAGGACGAGCACCGCTTGTTTTTCACCAGGAACGATCGTGGCATGTTGATCCTGTACACACACAGCCCCCCCCCCCCCCAAAAAAAATGTTTAATAATAAATTGTGAGCGTCACAGTAAAGTTTCAGAAGCAAGTATGTTGAAACACAGCACTTTTTGTCACTAAAATTTGGCATTTTTATTTGTTTGGTTTCTACAAGCATTTAAATCTCAGATTGTCCGTCTAAAGTGAGGCTACTTTTAAAAGATCGTTACCGTTTTCAATTAATTATTTATTATCGCAAATTACTTCAACTCTGACGCTTATCGAATTATATGATTTTTCTTTATTTCTATTTGATCGATAGACCAATAGAAATTAATAATAAAATATTTCAGATGTTTAAATTGCTTCATTAAAAGCCGTGAAAAGTTTCACCACCAAGTTGCAAAAGTTATTTGGAGTCAGCGCATCTCGACTCACCGTTAACCGAGTAGGACCCCGTCGTTCTAACAAAAAAAAGTGCTGTAGTTATTACAATAATATTCCCCAATTCCTTTGCTCGGCGGAGGAAGGACCTGTCGCCGAAATCCCTTGCTAAAAGTCGGCAAAAGCAAAGCAGTGTAAAAAGAAGCCATCACATTCGTTGCTCTCTCTTTTTCTCCCCGCCCTGATTTTCAATCAGATAATTCCGCATAGGAATCTGACTGTGGTTTCAGCCAATGAGAAGGCCGACCGGCAGGTGGGAATTTGCGTAGCAAAGCACGCGGCGGCCTTAGCTGTCCCTGAGACAGTTAGTCCGGACAAAGTGTCAATTTAAAACTGTAGTGGGAAATGAGAAAACGTAAGCTCGTTAATAGTATTTCGAGCGTTTCGGCGCTTTAAAATAAAAGACACTTCGTTTTCATTTTCGAGCAAATTGCGGGGTCGGAAATAAATTTACATTTAAAGCAATCATTCATCAATTTAACTTAAATTCAACTTTTTCTTTATATAAAAACACAAAAGCACAAGTGTCTTACACGAAATAATTATTTCCACCTCACAATGTTTGGTTTAAAGGATTTAGTAATGCAGCGTTTTGTTCACGTGCAAGATTAACATTAACAAAAGATCACATGAGACACGGCTCCTCCAAAGATCCACACACCAAACCAGTCTGTGAGATCGACACTATTGTATCTGTCTTTATTTATTAAATGTCAATATTCAGACAAGGATTTCTTGTGTCACGTTCTTGTATCTGGTGTCACGCAGGTGCATTATGACAAGACGTTGGTACGACACTATTAGCTTTTTTGAGATTTCATTCATTGTTTTTATTAAAAACGTTTAATTTTTTTATAAAATAAATATCAATAATGTCCGAAATAGCATCGAGTCGAAGAGTCGAGGAACATTTTGAGTAGATGATTTATTTGAGGAAAGAAGCTCGAGGGCGACACCTTGTGGAGAAAGAGTGCCTTCGCTCTCGACGCTTAAATTGGAGTTTGGATATTTCCTGACCCGTGATTGAACAGAGATTTGTGATAACAATTTTCTTACTTTTTATTAAACACTTGTAGTTTTTGTCCATTGTGGGTTTTGTAAATCTGTTATGTAAGTTCAGAGAGCATTGCAATTTAAAGGGAATTTTATTTTAATAATATTGGCCAGTCCTATAATACAACAGTACAACAGTTGATAATCAGTAATACAAAATATACGAATGTTTTAAAAGCATTTGCCTAAATAAATATTTTTTTTATGTTGACCAAGAAAGATTTAAGTCAAAGAAACTATAATGTTTATTTATCATGCTCTGAAACACACGCACACACACGCACACACACACACACACACACACACACACACGAACTTTCTGGTTAAACTGCATTTATGTAATGAAAAATAAATTAAATTTGAATCTAACCTAATAAGCATCACATGTAATATGGCAAAATGCAAAAGAGTCCAATAAAACTAGTAAGGATGTATATAAAACATTTTGAATGATTAAGCCATTAACAGCAAAATTCACGTCATATTATCTTTAATTGATTCGTAATTGTGTCCTCAGTATATCAGATATGCTAATACTTGCATACGTTTGACATTATAACTGCATTTTTTTTCTTAATCGACTTATTGATCTCCACACTACTTATATTGAAAAACAACTAGAATGCGCTTGCGCTCTTCTCATATGGGTCACGCGAAGCCGCATCACACACATTTCATCCTCCACCAATGGGGAGATGGGAAAAACAGTCTTAGCTGTGCTGCAGAGTAATACATATATACCGGGTAACAGATAGAATACTACGTCTGAGCCATTACTTGTAAATAACCGCGTTAATTGTAGATGTTGTTTGGATATTAAAGTTGCCAAAGTTGGCAATAACTTCTGGCACTAGTTTCCGTGCGGCCCGGCTGCGGAGGCTGACTGCGGTGGGATTGGCTGTGAGGTGTTCAAAATGGCGGCGCCCTGTGGAGTGCAGCTACTCTAACAGGTAAACAGGTCCGTTTATGCACGTCTCCTTGGGGTTTTCTCACAGCGAATCTCAACGCATGTGACTTGATTTGCGGCCCGAGAGGCGTTCGGCTCGCCTCCCCGGCGACACGCCGCGGCTGACAGGCAAGACGACTCCCCCACCGAGTGTGGGTCGCTGCTCGCAGCTAGCGCTAGCTCCCTGCGCTGGGACCGACTTGTTTTTGGAGAGCGACCCGGCGACGGCTTTTCTAGACCGTGATGCCTTGGACGTTTCATAGTGGCAGTTTCTGCAGTGTTCTGCTGGGTTTGATGAGGTCGTCGCTATGCCAGAGGAAAGTCTGCTGCGTATAATCAGATAAAGTAAACCCAGCCCTGCCTATTGTTCTCAGCGAGTTGTTTACGGCAGGCAGCCGCCAGTGGTCAGTCCCCATCCAGCGGCAGCAGCAGCAGCCTCGCTGCGTGTCGGCCCCGCATGTCGGTGTGACAGGTTGTCTGTCTGGCCTTTTGCGCATCCTTATTAGCTTATTGGTTTGCCTCGGAATGCATGACAGTTGCACGTGCCTTGCAGCTTCCTCCACTGTCATCCTTTATGTCGCATCCATTGGCCTGGAATCTCTGGTAACGCCGGTGCGTCGGTCATTCACATCCTGTGGTTGGCATGTGCTCATTCATTCGTCTCCGGGCTCTCTTGCCGGTGTGGACACCAAATGGATCACTAGTTCCACAGTTTGACCTCCTCCACTCGTCTTTCACCTCGTGCTGGATTCATTCTCCTCACGTTTTGATGCCACTAATGTGTTCAATGTCTTCACCCTGAAATGATCTCGTTTTCAGATTTTGTATTTTATTCATTCAGCTGTATTTTCTCTGCGTGTCAATTGCTTTGGCCGGTTTCAAAGAGTTTCCCTGACTGGCAGGTCAGCACAGTTTAGGACTGCATCGTTTTTAGGTATACAGAAAAACCGAATGTCTGTTCAGGAAGATACTTGTGGTAGAACTCTGCTCCTTTTTTAAAGCATATATTATGCTCATATGTTGCATGTTATTTAGCTGGCGCTGTTCTCCAAAGCGACTTACAATAAGTGCATTTCAACCATAGGGACACAAACCCAAAGGAACAAGAAACGACAACAACAAAAAAGCCGAATTACAACTTGTAATATATAAGAGCCATCGTAAGTACAATTTTTAAAAGCTGCATTTTTTTAGTGTTTAGTCAGGGTGCAGTCTGAAGACGTGTGTCTTTAGTTTGCGGCGAAAGATGTAGATGTTCTCTGCACTCCTGAAGTCATCAGAGAGTTTGTTCCACTGTTTCGGGGCAAGGACGGCAGAGCGTGGTGAAGGAACAAGCCGTTTGGCAGAGCGGAGTGCGCGGGTTGGGATGACGGGTTCGACCATGTCCTGTGCGTGGGCCGGACCCCATCCATTCACCGCACGGTACGGGAGCACCAATGTTTTGAACGGGATGCGGGCAGCCACCTGTAGCCAGTGAAGGAGAATTTAGGAGGGTTTAGGTTAAAGGTTAATCTGTATCAAGTTTAGATCATCAAGGAAAGCAAACGTTTGGCTGCAGCCAGAGTTATTGAGTAAAACTCAACTTATTTAGTGCTTAAGTCAAAGAATTGACTAGTAAGCAGAAGTAATTGTCAACGTTTACAAACATTTTTTTTTTTTTAAAAAGCAATCTGTTTTCTGGCTCCTGCTTCTCCGGCATAAGTCAAGTTTATTTATATAGCACATTTCGTATGATTAACATAGACTCAATGTGCTTAGAAACAAAAACAGGCAATGCAACAAGATATGCATACACAATACATAATAAAAACGTATAAAATAATTACTGCCAGTATAAAAAGAAAATATAAAAACCAATAAAAATATAAAAATAATATAAAGTATAAAAGGACTACCCGAACTAACTAAAAGCTTGTGAAAAAAGATGTGTCTTGAGTCTAATTTTAAAAGAAGACATTGTTGTGGTAGTGTTCCAGAGCACAGGACCATAATGACTGAAAGAACCATGAGCTGGTTTAGAGAGGATTTTTGGTACAGTGAGAGCTTTATTGCAGGATCTCACCGGAGTGTAGTTAGTCAACATATCAACCACATAAGGGGGAGCAAGGTCGTTCAAAGGTTTAAAAACAAGGAGTATCTTAAAATCAATTCTCCTGTTTTACTGGAAGCCAGTGAAGTGAGGCTAAAACCGGGGTGACGTGCTCCAACCTTTTGGTTTTCGTCAGGACTCTGGCTGCAGCATTCTGAATAATTTGGAGTTTATTCAACACTTTCTTTGTTGTTCCAGAAAAGAGTGCATTACAGTAGTCGATTCTACTCGTAACAAAAGCGTGAACGAGCTTTGCGGCCTCAGACTGCGACAGATATTTTTGGTTTGATTGGAAGCTTTGTACATGACTTGAATATTGTTGGGTTTCTTTCAGAGGAATGCACATTCCTTTCTTTTTTTTACATTTGATTGATCAGAAAGTTGTTGTGAATCCAAATATTTCTTTATACGACGTAATCTGTGCTGAAAACAATTGTCAGTTGTTGCCCTAAGCGCTGTTTGGTCCAGCAGAGTAATGCAACATTTTCCTTTTATCACCTGCAGCAAGGAGATGATAAAAAGCTGATGCATGTTGCTCAATGTGCAGACTCTCTTGGGATGATGCTTTTTTCTTTTAATCATTGCTTCAAATGGACGGAAAAGCTGTTTGTGTCTTTTGTGAAACCGCTTTAGAACGTCAACTCAGGAGAAAATGGCGGCTGTTGGTAAACCGTGTGTGTGTGTGTGTGTGTGTGTGTGTGTGTGGGGCATAAAGGTTCTCTGTGTCCTGCTGAGCGTCTACACCGAGCGAGGCTCCAGGTTGTGCCAACGAAGCCGCTCGCTCGGAGTGTCATTTGATTCCACACCCAGACGCCCAAATCTCGTGACAGAGCCGTTTGTTACTCATTCTTTCAATTTGATCTTCACAACCCGTCAAGGGGAATTGTACCGCGATGGACATGTTACGGGTCCGAGGAATGGTACCACAGCAACAAAAATGATCTGAGACGGATAAAGGTCAGCAGCAAAAAGGACACGAGGCGTTCCTTTATTCTTGCATGTTGTTCCTGCGGAGTGAGCTGGAGTCGCTCCCTAAAACAACCTGTGTGCAACTGCTCCCGTGTGAATAGTTCCTCCTGAGGCGTGAAACTCTCCTGTCCGTACGTCCAGATTACATTTTGTAATAATTATAGTGTTCTACATATCAAATATTTCAAATACCAAATTAAATCACATTTCCATCAATGTGGTTACGTTTTTTGGGGTGTGCGATCAAATTTCTCTGCCTATCATTTCATACAGACCACCTATTGATTTGACTAACGAAAAGTTCTAGAAGCTCTTGGCTGACTTCATTGGAGACCCAATGTAAACGTATTGATTCCGTCCTCCTCGTCCCTCGGCGCCTCGTTTGTGGCCGTTGGGACGGTTCGCTGATCCGCGTCGATGAACCAGTTGGTGGGATCCGTCTTGCACGTTGAGTGTTTTTGGTCCCGTGTGCTGAAATGATCTCTCAGGCTGTCTGCCGGCGATTCATGACTCCCCGTTTGCTGGGTGCAGACACCCTGACGATAATGACCTGCCCATCAGGATTATTTATTCCCTGATTTTAGACGGACATTTGCGAGGCTCTTTTCTCTGGCTGTCTGACTCTGCGCCGGGCCCCCGATACACCACAGACGACGCAAACAGACATCATCTGACACCGCGCTTTGTTTTAACGTGGCTTTTAGTGATAAATGTTGAATGCAGCTTGTGAATTAATCTTGTCTTTTTTTTTTTTTTTTTTTGTGTAAAAGTTCAGCATCGGTGGATAACATGTGTCCTGTGCTCTGGTTTGGGAGGTGTGGTGTTGTATGATGATCTTGACTACATAGTTTACTATCTCATTGGACTCGCAGGATTGCATTTCCCCAAAGACAAACACAACAAACAAACATAGGAGGGGTCCTTTTTAAACTGTCCGGTATCACCAATGAATTGGGGAAACCGTGACGTCATCACCGCGTAATGTCAAAGGGGTTAAAGTGCCGGGGAACGGCTCGCTTCTTTACACACCCAGAAGACAGAGCAGCATTACGAGTTGTCCTGCCGTTGTCACCAATAACTGCA